>CAVMFT010000076.1:0-123257 GCA_963680785.1 Diplosoma virens
CAACAATGAAGAAGACTGCAACAATTTCTTCATCCAGCTCAACTCTCTCCATCCCTCACTTCGCTTCACCTATGAAAAGGAATCTAATCACTCTCTCCCTTTCCTTGACGTGTTAGTAGAAAGGCATGATTCAGAATTTCTTACTTCAGTATACAGGAAACCTACCTTCACTGGCCAATATCTACGTTGGAACTCTTTTAGTCCACAGAAACGGAAAATCAATCTAATTGGTACTCTCGTTCACAGAGCTTTTATGATTTGTTCTAAAAGCAAACTGGACCAAGAGCTTGGCAAAATTCGTTCAATTCTTTTGGAAAATGGCTACCCGGAACGTGTAATCAATTCGGCTTTCAAGCGAAAACTTCAACAAATAAATTCTAACCCGGTCCACACAGTAAAAAAGTGCCCTGTCTACCTACACATCCCATGGATTGGAAGCGTTTCGATGAAGTTCGAAAAGCAGATTACGTCTGCTGTGAAACGCTGCTTTTTCTCCGTCGAACCACGTGTTATTTTCAACACCCGACAGCTCCTTCCAGCGATTAAGAAAGACGTGCTACCTTCCCATCATCACAGCAATGTTATTTACCAGTTTTTGTGCCACTGCGATAGTCGGTACGTTGGTCGCACGTCTCAACGGCTAGAAGAGCGAATTAAACAACACGTTCCTAAATCCATCACCAATCCTCGTACCTCGGCCAACCGCCAAAGTCTTTCCCGCTCTTGCAAAAACAACATACGTCCACAACAATTTCACGAATCCGCTATTGGTCAACATCTTCTTGACAACGCCCAATGTGCCCTCCATTACAGCAACGAAAAATTTTCTATTCTCGCTCGAGGTCGCTCTTCCTTTCACCTTTCTGCTCTTGAAGCGACTTTCATTAAATCTCTCAATCCTTTTCTGTGTAAACAAAAAGAATTCGTATACTCTCTCAAAATTTCTTAACCTTTCTCTCATTGGTTGACTCTTTCAGCCAATGAGAACTCTACTTTCTTCCTTTATAAATTAGTTCGGTTTCAATTCTACTTCATTCTGACGATTTCCCCTGAAGAGTGTCAGATGAAAAGCTTTGGGAAGAAAAATCTTTTACTTCAAGCAATCTTCAAAAAAATATTTTTTTGTTGAGCTGTGTTATTTGTGTTTTGTATTTTCTTTTGCTACTGCATAGAAAAGAAAAAAATTGTGTTCATCCATTACCATACTGGCTACACTGAAAAACGTCAAAAAAGTGGTTTCCCTAAGTAAAATATTGCTCTATTTTTTTATAGTAGCGGTATGACGGTGGTCCCCCTGTGATCATGTGCTCGATTAAAGGTAATGAATTTTTCTGACATCACTATGGTTTTGAGAGGAAAATAGATTTTGGACATAAATTGAAATTGATCACCTTTTTTATTTTCAAAGGTCACTATATTTTAATACAAAAAAAAAATGAGGCACTAAGAAGAGGCCCCTTTTTTTTGCACTGAACCCTACCTTTTGTAAGGCCATCACTGCCAGCATATACTTATGCTTCGTTATTCTTTTGCCCAATTCTCTTTTTTTTCGTAATGCTTTTTGTTTTGCATAGAATAGAAAAAAGTTTGTTCTAGCAATTTGTTAGTTGGATTATTAGAAGCTATTCAATGCATTGTTTTGGTCGCAATCATCAGAAATCTGTGAAATGTTCTTTATAACACTATCTATAAATTTTTCAATTCTGCGAAAGATTTTGTTTTTTTTAGACTGATACTTTTCCATTAATAACCAAATCAATAGTGCTGTTAGAAAATGTTCTTGTGTTTGTAATATTGGTAAAATTCATAAGTATATTGATGAAGAAAATTGTAAAACTTTACGTTAATGCTCTTGTTACTTCTCAATTCGATTATTGCAATGCTCTGTATTATGATCCGCTCATTCTGCACAAACTGTTTGCAAACAGTGCAAAATATTTCAGCCAGGCTTCTTGTGCCCATAAATCACTCTTGTAACTCCTATTATGAAATTATGCTGCTTACCTGTGCGTTTCCGCCTCGTATTTAAAATTTAATTGCATGTTCAATAGTGCTTTGCTCAATTCAAAATGTTTAATAGTGCCTTGCTCTGGTACCTAAAGCATAGGCCTTCTCGCTCTTAGGCTCTTTTGATGCTAACTTTGTTTTTGTCCTTCGTACCTTTTTCCAAATTTGGTGATCGTAGATTTAGCGTTTGTGGTCTTTTAGAATTGGATAATTTACCTAATCAATTAAAAATAGTTCAATCGCTTTCCCAATTTAAAATGCTATTAAAAACTCATCTTCACACTCTTGCTTTTTTTAAATTAATATTATGGTAATGTCTCAAGATTTTTACTTTTTTGATTTATTTTGTTGTGAAGCGCTTTTAATCAAATTAGTTTTCTGCAAAAAGCGCCATATAAATTTGTGTATTATTATTATTATTTGATGCTATTCGACACATAAATAGTTTTGTTCTTTTCGTAATGTTTTTTTTTTATATTGTATTTTCTCATCGCTATTATAAGCAATACAAATATTCTGGTAATGATAAAGTTTAACTGCTATTAAATCTTTATTCAAAGATAAAAACAAGAATTGAAAACTCGACGTTTTGGCATAGCCTACTATGTATAAAATCAGCAAGCTTTCTTCAGTAGATTAAATGAAACATTAAAACGTCACTGCGATGAAGCGTTGCTATGAACAAAAATGTTAGTGAAAGTACTCTCTCACGACATCTAACGGCTTACAATTATTTAAAAGTTTTTAAGTTACAATAAGCAGTTGAATAAATCAATCGTTTTATCATGCATAGCCTACTATGTATAAAATCAGCAAGCTTTCTTCAGTAGATTAAATGAAACATTAAAACGTCATTGCGATGAAGCGTTGCTATGAACAAAAATGTTAGTGAAAGTACTCTCTCACGACATCTAACGGCTTACAATTATTTAAAAGTTTTTAAGTTATGATAAGCAGTTGAATAAAAAGAATTGCCTTACGGTCAATCGTTTTATCATTATTTTTTAATTAAAATCTTTGTTTATAATCTTCTGGTAATGATAGAGTTCAACTGCTATTAAAAATTTAATCATAAATTTTTATTTGCCAAAGTTCCTACTGTAAATCAGCCAAATAAAAATATTTTCCTAAAACGTAAAACTGCACCAGTGTTATGTTTTATCAAACGACGTTATAAAAAATGTAATTTAGTAGCATTTATCAGACATCAAGTGCCGTAAAAAGAGATTGTCTGACGATACACAGTTTAGCTGATAAATCAAATCGGTGGAATTTTCATTGAGTAAATCTTCCTGCGAGTGTTTCGTCATAAGCGGATAAAATGCACAGCTCGAGTTTGGATCTCGACGCATCCTGATCGTTTGCAAGTAGCGGCAATTCTGCCGGTGGAATTTGAAGACGAGACCAGGCCAAGTATTCAGCATAATCTCGCCAGTGAGTTCTGGGTTGCCCTGTAGTTCTTTTGTGACTCGGAAGAGCATGCATTAGCTGCTTTGCTGTTTTGTTCGCTGGACATTGGTGTCACGTCGCCATCCAGCGCAATTGCGATCATTCTATGCGGAGTAGCAACGATTCGATGTATCGAGATTGACGAATGTCAGTGCTTTTTACTTTGTCAAATAGGGGTGCGGTATTATGCTTTAGCAAAAATACCTTACTTGAAAAGTATTAGATAAGCAGCAATTGAGTGACAAAAAACTTCATTACTTTACTAAACAAGGGTTCTCTGCTTGACGGTCTTGTCAAGCAGTTCTAGATTTCGTCATATCACTAAATAGAAGACTAAGAAACCAAAATATAGAATTTGAATCGGACTGCAATGTCTTGGAGTCTCCGGAAGCAGGTCGTAATACGTGCTTGACAGCTGCTCTATTTATATCGTTTGCGAAGCTTTTTCTTACGTTAAGAGGACAAAAATGGAAATTAAAACTGAAGAATCATAAAGGATTGGTGTGCCATATCCATGGTGACCCTTCTGTTTGTAAAAATGGTTTATTGCTTATCACAAAAAACATTTCAGTATTTGCTTTAACAACCCAAAAGTACAACTTACTAATTTTATTTATTTATTTTTTACTTATTTTATCTCTATGTTTATCGTACTGACTCGCAGGAAAGCGACGGAGGCGCTATACATAGGGTAAGCAATTACCCCGACCTACTTCTGGAGATGCCAAGATATTGCTGTCCGCTTGTAATTTAGTAGAGATATTACTGTAATTTAAAACTGCTTGTCAAGACCACCAAGCAGGAGAAAGTGCCGTAAAGTGTCTTTCTCAAGGACACAACAGAGTGGAGCAAGTGGGTTTTGAACCCAGACCATATTGATCATCAGCCCGGTGCTTTAACCACTCGACCACGCTGCCGAAGAATAGTAATAGCTAAAGCATGGTGCAATTGGGTGTCACAAAAAGACTTTTTTATTATTTTCCGCTTTATTTCCATGCCATTCCAAGAGTATTCAGAAGCCACCTGTTTTGACATAAGCATTTTAAGAAAAGCTGAAACAGTTAATTGTAAACTGTGGCTTTCCACTTTTTTTGGTGAATGCTTGAAAGTCCTATGAAAAAAAGAATGCAAACTTCAATATGACATCAAGTATTTATCTTATTAAATTGCAGAAAAAAAATAAAAGTGTTTAATACAGAATACTGTAAAGAGATTAACCAGACCTGCCTAAGAAAACAATAACGCTAATGCTGCTTTAAATAGAAAGCATCAACTCGGTCCGCAACTGATCACGAACGTTAATTAATCAGTTTTTACTCAACTTAGATTTCTTTGCATTACTGTACATTGTTTGTTTTATAATCTTTAACTTTAAAGAGGCAAACACTCAAATTTACACTGTAATGTAAAAAATGTAATTCAATAAAATATGCAATTTCAAAAACTGCACCAGTCTTTTCATATCAATTAATGGCTTCATCAATACTTACAGTTATGTTTTCTGTAATATTGGCGAATTTCTCTTTGGTATCAGCCAGTTGAAAGAATGCTAAACAGTGCGCTGCTGGAAGGATATAATTAATTGTTTCCAATTTTTCTTTGAGCATGCGGAGCTCCTTTTGTATGTTTTGCGGTATTTCCGTATGGCTATGTAAAATACTCTCTATTTCACTTAGCCTTTTCAAGGAATCGTTTGTTTTATAAGGTGAGAAGTAAAAACACTACAAAAATTAAAGCTATTAAAGTTATTTAAATTTCAATGTTAAAAAGGCATATACCTTTTGGGTGTTGAAGAGATCAATGTCGTCATACGATCATCTCCATCAATTTCTGACAGGTTTTGATCTACACTAACAAGGTGGTTCTCAGAAATTACTGGTGGCATTTTTAATAGTCGTCTGCAGTAAAGATGTACCGAAGCCAAAGTTTTGCCAAACTCAAAGCTTTGGTCGAAACGACACTATGGAAGGTGAATATTATACATGTATATACGCTTGACAGATACCAATTACAGGCCGCGAAAATTTTCGCGATAATGGGAATGTAAATAAGCAAAATTGTTTTTCCTGTGCTGTAATATTAACCAATATGTCTAACTTGGTGACTGGCTGTTAGATATGCTAGACAACCAACTATCTTGACTTTGATTAGCACTTTTTTTGGTCTTTGAAAAATGCGCATAGCAAATACTTGCATGTTGTTTAATGAACAGTGATACAGAAGCAGATAAATTAAATGATAATTTGTAAATAAGAAAACAAAAAAAATCAACGTATTGATTTGACAAGCTCGAACATCACTAATATCACTGAATAACCAAGACAACTTAATTTGCATTCTTAATTGTTTGGTCAAGAATATTACTTTTAAATCATTCAAACTAAAGTTACAGTTTTTTGATATAACATAGAAGTTAATAACACTTTGCCAATATTAGTCATTCGGCGAAAAATTCCCTCAGCTTCGGTACCTTCTTAACTTCTAGAGTTTTTTAATTAATTAAAATAAATCAGCTTAAAGGCTCGTTTCCACTACGAGCGTTGACAAAGTATTCTTTGTTTTAATTGATTGTTTTCTCTTCACTTATCGCGTAAGCGCAGAAAGAAGTAAAAAAATCTATAGAACAAACAACGAATATTCCCGCTAATGTTGTAGTGGAAACGAGCCCTCAAGCTCAAAAAGTTTTGTAAAGTTTACTTGTTTTAAAGAAGGCCCGTAGCCAGCCATTTTGAATGAAGTGCGCAACCACAAAAATGAAAAGGTGTTTTTGAAAGAACCAAATGAAAAAAATATTTTAAAGCAAAAAGTCTTAACTTTAGTTATTCTTATTGATAATATTAGTGGCCAATTTAATATTTATAGCTAAAAAATTTTCCCTTTCCTATAATTTTCATTTAATCGACTTTTTAAAAAATTTTAATTTTTAATTTATCTTTTGGCCTAATTCTTGAATTGTTTAATTTTTCCTTTGTTCGTAGACTTTTTGTTCAAAATGTAGCTTTTGCAATGAAAAGGTGGACTCTGTAATTGAATATGGGAGTTTCTGGACTTCCAGAATCCCCTGGCTATGCACCTGCTCTAATAAAACATTAAATGCTCTGTAACACTTCTATTGCCACCCAATTCTGCTAATATGGTTATAGCATGCATTTATATAAACAAACCGAAAGGCAATTACATATCAATATATGTGTTATAATTGTCACTTAAATTAGACACTTTATAAATTTTGACTTGTTTTGAATTTAAGGGCTTTTTAAAAAGTTTTTTACAATTTGGTATTTTTTTTGGTACTAAATATTCATAATTCAAATATTCAAATAATACAAAATTATTCTTTTCGCCTTAGAGGTTACGGTAGTTTATGCCTGATGAGGTCCCTAAGATCAAAACAGGCCTGCTGCATAATCATCGTCCTCTCTGTTAATTGTTTTAGTCGCTTTTTTACATTCTTATTTCACTCATTGAAATTACATTTAATTTGTTACGTTGTGATCTCTTTGAGAATCCATTGTACTGTTGAGAATTGATTTTTCACATGTTGCATCCGCTTCGGCCTGGATCCCTTTTAAATGTTTTTTCATATTAATTGTGTTGATTACGTTATAGCAGGGTTTTTTGATTCTTAGTGATTTAAATATTCATTTCCATCACAAATGTAGGCATCAATCACTTTGGCAATAGAATTATTAAAAGAAATTATACAATCAGTATCGCTGTTAATGTTGATTTGGCAACCAGAATAAAGATAAACAACTCATAAATGAAAGCAAACTCTAGCATCGTTGCATTTATGAAATTCTGGCGCACCTACTATCTTAAAGGCAAATTGGGAATTTGGTCTGAAGCAATCCATATGTCGCATAAAAATTATATTAGAATTTTTGTGATAAGCACGAAATGCGACTTGCTGTTGGGGATTGTTACCAGATTTAACATAATTTTTAATCAATCTTAAGTAGCTTTCGAAAGGAAAGCAGCAAACACTGTCTAATGAGCCAAATAACTTGAATTCCTCAACTAAATGTATTAAACTGTGAACGTTATAGTAAAGCTTTTACTGTAAAGAATTAAACATTCATTGCAAAAATTTTTGAGAAGCTCTGAACCGTGGACTTCTAAATAGCATATCTGGACTGGAAACCGACATCGCGCAGAGACCAACAGTTGACCGAAGCGAATGTTAGCGATGTTGTTTTGTAACTCTTCACGACGCCGACAAGCAAATAATAGGAAGTTTACTATGCTTTTAATTTCTATGGAATAATTCCAATGCTAGTTGTCGTGATGGCTCTTCTTGAAAAGACAAAATCTTATTACGAATATTAATATTTTGCAAACGCTTAGATGTTTTGCAGTTTTATAAGTCGAAAGCATAACTGCTTCTTTAGACTTTAGATCAAACCGTACGTCCAGTTTTAATCTAGTTCTAAAGTTTTGAAGAAACACTGTGCTAGTCTAATTTATAACAAAGCATTCGATTGCATAAACAAAAAATTAAGGTTCAACAAAAGCAAGTCTTAATTAGTTTCTCTTACCCACAAAAAATAATCAAAATCATTTTAAATCATAAAAGTCAAAATTATAGCTTAAGTAAATGTTGTTTTGCTTGTGAGTACGCAAATTTTTCTAGACATTTTATCGCATAAAAAATTTTAAACCGAAAATTTGTTGTTTATTTTAAGTTTTATGAAGAAAACTTTTAATTTTAGAACATTTGATTTAAAAAATTATTCTTAACAAAAAATCTCAGCTAAATACCACTCAGCTCTATAAGCTTTCGTTTATTAAACTTCTTCAGATAGCTATAAATAAAAAGAAACGAATGACGATCGAACGTAAAAAATTTTTTTGTTATTAAGAGATACCATAAGAAATAAAAAAATAAAACCTGTCCTTCGTCAGCTATTTAATCAGCTGATAAAATTGTGCAGTAACTATCAAACATACCAAATCTATGACATCTTATGATTCACAATAATAATGGAACGCAACAATTATGGTAAGGTGGCAATAACTTGTACAACTTTTAATAATAGATTAATTAACTAAACTATTTTAAGATCGGACGATTTAAATATATTCTATAAAAAATGTATTGAGCAAAATTAAAGCTATAAAGTATAAAATTAATATTTGCATGAAAAGAATTTAGCTCCCCTTTCCTACAAATATTAATTTTATACTTATTGCTTTATTTTTGCTCTATACGTTTTTTATGCAATATATTTAAATCTCCCGATCTTAAAATAGTTTAATTAATTAATCACTACTTTTAGGGGCAAAAATTTGCACTCTGGTCTAAGTGTGCCGCAGGTGCGAAAAGTTTGAGAACCACTGGCTTACATTATCTTGTCAATGTTTTGAGAATTTTGGTTGAAGAGCGCTTGTGTAGGTTTGATATTGAGGAAAATAAGTACTACATATCCGATTAACAACAATAGTAGCTTACGATGTGAACCGTTGGTTGCATAAAATTAATATTTAAATTAAACCTTTATTTAAACAAACCAACCGTTTGCCAAAAGAATATGAATAACGATTTTCATGATATACCTGGTATGAACAACAGCAAAAATTAAACCAATCAAGTTGTAACCAAAATTTAGTATAGCAGTATAAAGCTAGGCACATAGATTAATTACATCTTTCTACCTGAAGCTGAGAGTTTTCTTTTACATTTCTATCTACACCTACAATTATAATTTACTTAGTTGCAATTTTTTTGCTTCGATCTGGCTAATAATGAAAGGTAAGCAGCTTTTTCGTAGTTGCCTATCTTTACTAATGTGCAACAACAAAAAAGCCATCTACACAAAACAACAAACTTGTGTTCCTTTGCTTGAAAGTACGAGTGTTATCAAACTTACTTATCACCAGTGAAGCGATTTTGTACTGTGTTTACATTATGTAAATTAAATTTCTAAAATAATGGCTAACGGTACATTGCAGTTTATTGCAGTTTATTGCAGCATAACAAGGTCAGTTAAAATGTCACAATTAGCACATTTTCTTACTATCGGTTCATATTTTGACAATCCTGTTCAAACTTGTTTAGAACAGCTGACTAAATTCTAGGCATTTACTTAAAATTATTCATAAGTATAAAAATATATATATCTAACACTAACTTTTAATTCCTGCCTACTTTTCTTTTTTTAAAGAAACTCTTAAGTTTCGAAAACTAGAACATTTAATTAGCTGTCAAACGAGGTTTCTGAAAAGCACGGATTTGCCAAATGTCGAGAATCGTCGATTCGTTCGGCCAACTAATGGAATGCAAATCTTTTTTTCTCGATTTAGTTTCCAGTCCAGATGCTGCTACAGTAGAATTCGCTTATAAAGGCACTACTTCCAAGGCATTGCAAAAGATTGACGTTATAGACCAGGGGTGGGCAAAATTTTTCAAACCCGAGCCGTATTCAATAAAATAATAAAGTTCGCGAGCCGCAAAAATTAATAAAAATGTAATTAGGTAAAAATTAAAATAAATTAGCTTATTTAATACAGAGGTTTGCCCAAATTTTATGAGCTTTATCCAAATTTTTGTCCCAAAAACTTAATCATCTATAAAAAAAGTCCACTTTAAATTTGTCTTCAATTTCTCGATTTTCCTCCCAAAGACGTATAATGATCTGTAAAAAATGGTCTTTTCTTTGGGACGTATAAGTCGATGCCAGCGGCCATGTTCATAGTTAACATGCAACAAATTGACGTCAAAGACAAATTGTAATTAACAATACAACAATACAGATTATTAATTAATGTTTAAAAAACAATACATTAAAAATCAATACAAATATTTAAAAAACAATACAATACAAAATATAATTAACAATACAACAATACAGATTATTAATTAATATTTAAAAAACAATGCATTAAAAATCAATACAAATATTTAAAAAACAATACAATACAAAATATAATTAACAATACAACAATACAAACAAACAACTATATGCCATTCCAAAACTGCTTAGACTCAACATTGAGGTGTACTATCAACCCAAAATTACCATTGTAATGAAAAACATCAATTTAAAGAAACACGCGGAAAATTAAACAAACTGTACACAAAAATAATCAAATTATTAAGAGTTTATCAAATTTAGATTAATTTGTAGAAACTAAGTTCTTACCATTAACTTAAATTCGATAAACGTTTTAGACTAATATTCATTGCTACAAAATTATTAACATTAGCAAATAAAAAAGCTCAAGAATAAAACAGTTTCATGTAATACAAAAACCACAGCTATTATCACATAATTAATGCAGCACTATTAACCAAAAAGTAACAATTAACCGTTACGAAGTAGGAAAGCAAAAAACAGATTAGCTTTCTCAATACAATCGCTTGCTTGACCCTTTCACTACCAAAAGTTTTTTTTTCGATAACTACCGGTAACTTTATTTCCTTTTAGTTTCTTGCAAAATAGACAAATAAGCATTAAAAATGTAATTTTTATTTTTCACAACGGTCGAAAGAAAAAATTGGGGCTGAATATTTTGGGACATATAATCCCAATGGTATTTTATATTGGGATTATATGTCCCAATATAAGTATAAATAAGTAAAAAACATCGAGCTTAGTGCCAAAAATTAATTATGATTGAGACACAGTTACCTCGACTAATTTATCAATAAAATATCGAATTGCATTTTCTCAACTACATCCCACTAAATTCAATAACTGAAAAATAACTTTTGAGTTGGTCTGTCTAAACGACAATAATTCAAAGAATGATTTATTTGCGTGAAATTTTATCACGTGGTAAGAAGCATTGTGCGTGATTATACCACTGGGATACAAAGCCGTTGATTTCTAATGCTGTTTATCCGAATGGTAGCTTCAAAAATATCTCTGGGACGTATTGTCCCGTTGGTGGTGAAAGGGTTAAAAGTCAAATTTACAAAAATAAATTAAACTTTTAAAATTTTGTTTATATAAATAATCTATTTTTCGTATTTTTTATTTTTATATTATCTCTATATTTATCCTCCTGACTCGCAGGAAAGCGAAGGAGGAGCTGATACATAGGGTAGGCAATTACCCCGACCTGGTTCCGGAGATGCCAAAATATTGCTGTCTGCTTGTAATTTAATAGAGGTATGAATTTAATTTAGAGTTGCTTGCCAAGACCACCAAGCAGGGGAATATGCCGCAAAGTGTCTTTGCCAAGAATACAACAGAATTGCGCGAGTGGGTTTTAAACCCTGAGAGACTGTATCCAAACAAAGAGTACAAATTTAAATCTATAAAGTATTACAATTAATATCTAAAACGTTCAATAACATTGAAAAAAATTAACCCTTTGAAAATACAAAACTTTCCCTTAGTGAGAATTCCTCCCGGTTGAGAACAGGATGATAAGTGAAAAGTGACACAGTCCCTAGTACAGGAGTACTAGGGACTGTGTCACTTTTCATGGTTTTTTTCCTGGCTGCCGGCTGGCATATGTATATATATATATATAGTAGTAGATGAAACACACAGCTTTAGTTTTATTTTTTGTTTGACATTTTTTGAGTTTCTGTATTCAAATTTGTACTCTTTGTCTGGATACAGTCTTTCAAGCTTTTAATTATTTAATTTTTTTGTTTTTATTATGTGAATTGTAATTCAAAATAATTTGCTTGGATATTTTTATTAAGCACTTTTATGAAGAACTGCCATCAATTTTTAACATTATAAAGCTCAGGCTACAGATTTAGAAAGAGGTTCGGTCGACTTTTTCTTTTTCTTCAAATTTTTAAAGGTGTGACTTAATCAAAGTTGCGGAGTCGGAGTCGGCAGCCGGAGTCGCTGTAGTCGTACGTTTTTGGGTGGAGTAGGAGTCAGAGTTGAAATCGATTTGTAGAATTTCCGGAGTCGGAGTTGGGAGTCGCAGTCAGGAGTCGGTTTTTTAGATGTTCTGGATGACGAGTCGGAGTCGGAAAATTTAAACAGGTGGAGTCGGAAAGCTTTAAATAGATAGTGTCAGAGTTGAGTTGGAGCCTAAAAAAAATCCTTCGACTCCACAACCCTGCGTACTATTTTACCCCTGATCTACTTATATCCATGAAAACAAACAAACAAACCCAATTGTGAAAACTCTTGCCGTACGGACTATAAAATATACTTAGAAAAAAACTTATGACAAAAATCTCGGTAATGCATTTAAGTACAAAAATAGCTAAACATAAGATTCGCTTGTTCAACAAGTATCTTTTCAACAGGGTGGTAATAAGCTATTGGCCAAACCGTAGTCATGTCCCACAAATCAATAAAAACAATATTTTCAAGTTTGAGTATTTCTTTTAACAGTAAACTGTAACGAAGTACAAGCCACTCAAATGGATAGTGAGGATTCAATGACAAGTTCAAGCCTTTAATAATAAACTTTGTATTTGGATGTTTTTCAAGGTGTCGTAAAATAGCTTGTTTAATTCCTAGCAATCTATGTATAAAAAATGATGGATGATATTCAAGATAATGCAATCCCAGTGATATAATTATAAGAACGTCTGACCCACCGGTTTCCATTGCGTCAATTACGTCAGTAATGTATGGACATATAGCAGGTGGGCCCTGTAATCTAAATGGTAATCCATGCGTTCTGTAATAAAATGAAATATTGAGTTTATCGTTTCTACCAGTTCGTAATATATGGAAGTAGGAATCAGGTGTAGATGTTGTTAAGTTTAGTTCCAACGGTTCGACCATCAACAGAAAAAACTGTCTCATCGTTGAGTCACCCAAAACATAAACGACTTTGTTCGAAAAGCATTTTTTAAAATCGTTTAAAGATCTTGGTTGATAGTTGTGCGTGAGCGACACCCATTGACCATTATGAACATATCCGCTTGGCCGCAAAAGTGAGCTAGTTGTTTTATTTGTAATTAAATTCTCTTGTTTTAGTTTACTTTTTTCATTTTGAGGCAAAACTTGAAACACAAATCCTGAACCGAAAATGGGTTGATTCCTGACAAACCGTGATTTCAATTGAGAAATGACGTCAAAAGGTTTTTCAAATCCAAAATCGGGAAAGCTGATTGAAATTATTTTGGAGCAAACACCGGATGGCGGGCTTGTACAAAAATAAGGTTCTCCGTTTCTTGGATTCGAGTAATTGCAAATTTTTTTGTCTTTAAATCTAAAAATAACAAAGCAAGGAATGAATTTAAAGTAAATACCACTATATTGAGAGTGCATTTGAAGGGTTTACAGTAGTTTTAAATTTACCTAAGTCACATAATGTGTGTTTTGAGAAAAAAAGGTTTTAAGTTTTCGAAAATCCTGGCAAATCAGAGTAATGATGCAAAAACCCTACATGTTTTTTTATTATATTGGTTATGTATCACTCCCTACTTTAACAATGTTTTCGAATTCAATTATCACGTCATAAGGAATTAAAGCTTGTTTTGCGAATTGAACTTGGATACTTTTATTGCAAATTTTGATTTATAAGCGCTTTTCTACCAAACTGACAGTGTAGTTTGGCTGAAAAAGTCAACCACCTGTAATAATAATGATATTCTGGATTCTAATTTTTATATAATGATATATCAGAAAAGAATTTAGGATCTGGGAGAAATCAAAAATCACGTGATGAGAAGTTAATTTTTTGAAAATTTTCGCACGTAAACCAAAAAAACATTAAAAAGTATTTTAATGATCTACTAACTAAAAGCTAAATCAGTATGAAGCTATTGAGTGCAAATTGTTTTTAAATTTTTTAAAATGTCAATATATGAGCTGATGGTTTGTGACTTTAATAAAATGCTTTATAGCTAAGTTATCAAATTATTGGGGAGAATTAAAAACTCCAATTAAAATGTTAGAATTTTTAATTAATTTTAAAGTAATCATTAAAATAATAATACAGGTAAACCTAATGCAAAAATAAGTTATTTAATAAGCTAGCCTAGAATAAAAAAGCAAGCTGTTACTTTGTTAATATGCTTGCGTTACTCTTATAATATTAATTTAATGTAATCAACTTTGAAAAGCTCCTATTTCTAGTTTTATAAAATAAAAGTCAAAAAAAAATTTTTTAGGTGAGATTGCTTTGCAGGACAACCCTTCAAACAATATGATAATAAGCTATCAATTGATTGTGTATAAAAATTTTCAAAATAAAACAGTTGGATTTTGATACTTATAAAAGAAAAATACGTTAAGATTTCAAACTTCTGTGCTATATAAATAGGAATTCTGTGCATTATCCTAAAAAGATTTTTTGTCAGAATGTTCCAGGCAAGTAAACAAACAATTTTTTCTTTTTATCTTATTTTTTCAAAAATGTGACTTATAGGTACTTTTAGAAATAGGGCCTTTAATAGTGTTTCGGTCAAATTTTTGCCAAGAAGGACTTTATCAGCCTTGGAAACATCACACTCAATGGTTTGTACAGAGTGATTAAAAGCTGCTGAGTTGGGCACTTGCGGCGCACTTTTGAGCCGCATATGCTATAAATTTAACTTATAAAATCAAATTATTAATACTAGTATTTTGAAAGAAAAAAGAAGTAAGTTTATAAAACTTGCGCTTGCGCCACAAGATATCTTAAGGGGTTGCGATCACTTAACCCCATTTTCCTCAACGGCCGGGCTTCTGAAGCCCGGCCTTAGCAAAAACGTTTGTAATTGCTTTACTTTTTTTAGATAATATTCTCGAATTTCTTGACTTTTCCTAATTTGAATGGCTGAATAAGATGGCACTAATTTTAGGTTCCCCCCAACAAGGGTTAACGGGTAAAATAGACGTTTTTCAGCAAATTTGTGAATTTTTTCTTGTTTTCACAAGCAGAGCGTGAAATTTCAATTTTACGCCTATAATAAGTTAGCTATGGTTCCTTTGTCAAATGACACCATCAAGTGGCGTATTCAAGAAATATCAGAAGGTGTTTTGCAACAAACTATTGCTTCTGTAAAGCGCAATGGAAAATTTAGTTTGCAATTGGATGGGACAATAGATATCGGAAATGATGCACAGCTCATGATGTTCGTGCGATACCTTGACACAAACGACTATATGAAGCAGTTTTTGTTTTGCCGTCCTCTTGCCAAAAATACCAGGAGAGCAAATATTTAAGAAAGTAAATTCGTTTTTTAAAAAACATCAGCTTCAATGGTCTGACTGTGTGTCTGTTTGCAAGAATGGGGCTACGTCCATGATGGGATGTAAAAAGGGCTTTATGAGTTTTGTGAAAAAGGAAAATAAAAACATTTCAGTTGTTGATTGTCTTATCCACTGAGAAAATCTGACAGCGAAAGAGATACAAGGAAACCTTGCCATAGTTTTCAAAGAAGTTGTATCTGTGGACAATTTTATTAAATCTCGTCCCTTGCACACTTGTTTATTTCGTGTATTGTGTGATGAAATAAGGCTGAACACAATGGGCTTCTGTTCTATTCTAACATTCGTTGGGTATCGCAAGGAAAGGTGATGGAAAGAGTGGTTAACCTACGAAATGAAATTAGCATCTTTTTAAAAGAACAGAAACATAGATTTTTTGATCGCTTTGGCGATGACAAATAGATTGCCAAGTTGCTTTTCTTAGCTGATTTTTCATCCATGTAAACCAACTTAATAGCTCTATGCAAGGAAAAGATAAAAATTTTTTAGATGTATCAGAAGGCATTGATACATTCTAAGCTAAAATGAAATTGTGGATGCATCGAATGAAAAGTGGAAAGTTGGCTGCTTTTCCAGCATTGAATTTATTTGTTTAGGGAAAAATATTGATTTGCGCAGCATTACACGAATCTTTCTTGAGCACCTCAATGCATTTTTTCTGAGCTGTATCGATATATTCCTTCTCACAATTATAGAAAAATATATTTAACTGGGTGCGAAGTCCGTTTGAGGTGTCAGCGCTGGAGGTTTATTTAGAAATGGGCTGTATTGCTGAACAGTTGATAGAACCGCAAAGTCGACATATGTGGAGAGACAAATTTAAAATTGTTTCTCTGACTCAATTTTGGGCGAATGTTCGGTCGAAGTAACCTAATCTTTCTGATTTCTGCAAGCAAGCAACAAAAGCTCTTTTGGCTTTTCCGACTACATACTTGTGTGAGGCTGGCTTTTCAACATTGGCAATGGTTAAAATTAAGTACTGGAACTAACGTCAACGGGAAGACGATGCCAGATGTGCATTGACAACCATAATTCCTGATTTCGACAAACTTATGAAATAAGTTTAGGGACAAGGTTCTTACTTAGATTTTCAGTGCATGTGTTCCCAACTAATAAACCGCTTTTGCTTTTTAACTTACTATTGTAGTGCTGAACTAAATTATTTTTTATTCCTATTACTTGAGTCCGCAAATACTTATGCTAATGGGGAAATAGTACGCGGGATAAAAAGGTTGAGAACCACTGCACTAAATGAACTAAATAAACACGCTGCAGAAACGAACTATGCACGGAGACGAAATTAACTAATGATTAAAGTGAAAAGCAGAAAGGCTCTGGCAGCGAGTGCACTTGCAAATAATGATTAGGAAAGAAAAAGAAATAAAACGCACACGTGCGTTGGTAATTTTTTGCAGATACTTATTCAAAAACTTTCCTCTTCATTAAAGTCATCAACTTTTCTCAGTTTTAAATATCTTCCCATCCGTTCAAAAGTGTCACAGATTTAAGAAGGATAGTGACGAGTAGGGTGCCGTAGCCTACCAGTGAGATGGTTCAATGTACTTCATTCTTTACGACTGGAGTGTAAAAAGTTGTTGCTCCAAACTGCTTCAGACCATCCATCCATCTCTCCGCTTCCTGTCAAGTTTTGCAAGTAATTAATCTACAACAGCCAAACTTGAGTCGTCTTCTTTTTAAAAGGTCTTTTAATACTAAATAAACAGAAAGACTCTTTTTTAGTTGCACAAATTTGAGAATATTTAAATTAGAGAGCCAAGTCTGTTGGACATTGGTGGTTGAGTAACCATACTACACAAAAATAAACTTAATTTTAAATCTTTTAAAACTAAAACCTTTTCTTTCGAGCATGTTACTTGCACTGCACAAATGGAAATAGAAATGATTTATTTTACAATTTTTTATTATTATGGTTACTCGCTAAAACATAAATATACACACATGCTATTCTTTTTAAAAAAGTTTAGTTAATCTAAAAGATAAGTGTCTTTGTTTAAATTTTAACCAAAAAATAACAGAAAATATGCCGGAAAATGCTAAACGCTGGGAAGATCGTTTTGAGCCAAAATCACCACATCACAAAGAAACAGAATTGTTTCCGCGACACCGTTAACCAAATTACTTCAACTTTCTGACTAAGAAAAGAAACTAAAACCAGAAGCAGGTATTGCGTATAAAAGCCCACCCATATTAGCCATTAAATTAACGAATTACAAAAAATTATCTCAAATTCGTCCTAATAAAGATAACCCCGGTTTATATCCATGTGAAAAATGTGTTTTTTGTGTAAATTTTAAAAACTACAAAAAATATGATTAAGAACAGTCAATTCTATTATTTTCCACTCAAAGAGCAAAAACTTTAATTTAAAACAAAACCTTACTTGCAAAAATTATGATATTTACGTTGCAGAGTGTAAACTTTGCAAAATGCAATACGTAGGACAGACAAAAATAAACTTTGTGTCTATGGAATAACCACCGCTCATTCTGGAACAAATTTATCGTTTGTAATAACAATGACCGAGCTGCCCTCCTTAAACATTTTTATAAATTTCATTTCGATGTTCTTAATGCTAAACATACCATCACAGAGAGCTTTATAATTATATTTGTAGAATAAACAGATAAAACTTTATTGGATTGCTGTAAAATTAAATACCGTATTTTCTTGAATAGAAGCCGCAACGGACAAAACCGCTTCTTTACTGACACAAGAAAACAAATCAAAAAAAGCAGTTGTCAGATTGCAGTAGTGATTGGATAGTGCATAAAAACTTTTAGACAAAAGAGAGCCCAGATATTTGTTGCTACTTAGTAATTAACACTTCTTCCGAATGGTTTTGTTGAGTGCTTTACACAGACGCGACAGGAATAGCAGCTGTCGGATTAACGGTAGGATAGCTCGTGAAGACCTTGTTTAGGGTATGAATGTTTCACAAAAAAGACAATAGAATTGCAGTTGATATACTGTTTCCGTTTTCCTGTCACTTATGGTAGATTATCTTAAATGCTCACTGGACACCAATTTGAAGACGAAAACGTTCATATAAAAAAATAAAACCAGCCCTTGAATAAAAACCGCACAAAATGTTCAAAAATAAAAAATAGTAGCCGCGGCTTCTATTCAAGAAAATGCGGTAAATTAATTATTTGAATTCTAAAATTAATATTAACAGAGTTTTTCTGTCTCATACATGTAAATGTGATTGAGTTTTAAATCCGTTTATTTGTTCATTATCTTTCAAACTGCACAAATGGTAAAAAAACTATAGCGGATTTTTTCATCTTTTAATTACATGAATCTTTATTGATCTAATTCTTTACATGAATCTTTATTGCAAAATAGTCAACCACCTACTATAATAATTCAAAATTCTCCACAACTCCAATTTGATCCTTCTCATATTAACATGTTTTTTCACACATTTGATGCACAATATTTTGGAAAGCATCTAACTGAAGAACAATTATATTTTGAACTGATAAAATGTTTATCTTCTGAACATTTTCACAAAGCATCACTTTGCATGTCAAGAGATAGTGTCAACAGCTAGACTACACTCAAGGCTGCCTTAATAAAAGCATACAGTCTTCCTTTACACAAAAGATTAACCCAGCTTCGCACTGCTCCTCCTTTGGGACACCGTTCTCCCACACAATTATTATATGATTTAAAAAACATTTTAGGAACAATTGACCCTCAAGATAAAACATTAAATTGGTTTTTACAAGCTGAATTTATGAATAGGCTTCCTAACAATATACAATTCATTTTAGCTGCATTCCCTTTCAAATCTGTTGAAGAACTAGCTCCCATTGCTGATTCTCTAATACAAAATGATAAATCATTAAACTCATCTGAAGTTAATTCCACTAATAATGTTTTTTCTGCTATTTTAAAAGAATTTTCCTCTCTTAAAGCTGAAGTTTTGGCTCTGCTTAAAATTCCTTCTCACCAAACTACCACACCTCAATTCATTTACCCATCACACAATATATCTCACTCCAAGTCTTTTAATCAAAACCCTCAAAATTATCCCCCAACTTCATCCCATCTATTGCCATTTTTTTCTACTTTACGACCACCCCAGGTCCGAATCTCACTATTCCAGGTAGAGATAAGATTTTTAATAGTCTGTGTATTTACCACCAAAAATATGGAACTACTGCCAGATACTGTGTCCAAGGCTGCACTCATTTTGATAGCTATATGAAGACTAAACATTTAAACTCACAAGGCAATTCTCCTCAATAAATCATGACTTGCAAATAAATACTATCAATGTCAGCAATGCATTGCCTGAATCTGCTGACAAATATATTCACTTAACTGACACACACAATAACATTGTATTTATTATTGATACAGCTAGCCCTAAATCACTGATTCCCTCTAACAGATATACTTGTGTGACAAATCCAGATCCCTGTAGATTATTTGCTGCTGATGGTCATCCTATACAACAATCAGGTGTCATTGAACTAACACTATATTTTCAGGAATTTCCTCATAAACAGTTTAATTTCTGCATTTTAATTGATACCAGTTTACCACACGACCGCATATTAATTCCCCTTAGTTTGGAACAGACGATAATATCTTATTACCATAACATGAATCATTTAGGCATAAAGGCTACTCAACGTTTCATTTGTGCCAGATTTTTTTTTAAGAATATGAAATAGAAAATTGGTGATTTTGTTCATGCTTGCATAAATTGTCAACGAACAAAAACAAACCGACACATTGTTAAACAAATTACATCAATACCTATGCCTAATGCTCGTTTTGAACGCATTAACATTGACATTGCTGGACCATTTCCCAGCTCTAATGGCTATACACACGATTTGGTTTGTATTGATCCATTCACAAGATGGACTGAAGCCTTTCCAATGCCAGACATGTCTAGTGCCTCAGTCATTCAAAATTTAAATCTTCATGTTCAAACATTTGGTGCACCTGTAGAAATTCATTTTGATGCAGGAAGCCAATTTACATCACATACCTTTAAAGATTACTGTAAATTTCTCGGAGCAACTCATAGAATCAGCAGTGTACATTATCCAGAATCAAATGGACTTGTTGAAAGAGCTATCAGAACTATTGAAACGGCACTAACTGCAAAACTAGATTCAGCTAATTGGGCTTTTCATTTATCTTCCATTATTCTTTCACTTAATACCATGTTTAAAGAAGATTTACAAGGCAGTTTTGCAGAATTATTATTCGGACAATGTTTACGACTCCCCGGTGACCTTATTTCTCCCACACATAAAAACCAGAATGCTTCCTCCTCAGCTATAATCAACAGCATGCGCGCTTTCACAGAATCATTACATTCCACATCAACGAGAGTGGAACAGAAAAAATCAATTTTTCTTCCAAAAACATTAAACGATTGTACCCACATATTTATTAAAGACGATCCAATTCACCCCAATTTATGCCCCGCCTACTCCGGCCCATATCTGGTTATAGACCGCAATAATGACGTTTTCAAAGTTATTAAGCATGAAAAATTAATCTCAGTTGGCATTAACAGTGTAAAACCCGGCTTTATACATAATATTTCTAACTTAACACCTGAAATTGAACCTATTCCAGACACTACTCAAAGCTCCGTCTTGTCGCCACCACAGCCACGTCTTCGCAGAAAAACTGTTTTTTCCCAAAGGCTACGGGACTGTGTTGTTAACATAGAATAAGTTTATCATATTGCATCAATGCTAATTGCTGTACAATGTTTTGTAAATATTGTTATAACACATCCCCTGTTACACCTCTATTTCAATATCCATTTATATATATAGCATTTCACCTCTGCTATAAAACTCTTCTTCATTTTACCATCATTTTGTGTATACTGTCTTCTATATTTTCTTAAATTGCTAAATTTTGTCAGGAGGGAAATCTTTAGTGATCCTGTATAGATCACTACAAGTTCCTATATAAATAACTATTAAGGGAATGGCAACCCTAGAAGAGGAACAACAAGGAAAGCAATAAGTTGTGAAAAAAAAATTATTAAATAACTGTAAATATGTGTATTGTATTATTTTGGCTGTTGTTATACGTTCTTTTAAATTTTCGTTGAACAAGAGGAAACAATTAAAGGAAGTGTTTGATTATTTGTAGAACAATCATCTACACTTACCTTTAAGTTTTTTCAGCACACTGTAGAGTTTTACATGGCAAACACCATTGTTTTGCTATTCCTCTTATTGATCTCTTTTAAATTATAGCAACTGTTGCAGCAGCTCGTAAGTTTTCTTGTAGTGATGATCTGGCGTTCCTGTCAGTCATTCTTTTATAATTTCTTATATTATTCACAAATGTTGTTTCCAAAGTTACTTTTAATGTAAGCTAGTTAAACCTATGCACAAAAATATGTGTTGCAACTTGCCCCATCAGCCTATGTTACAACTTACCCTACCTCATACTTGGTCAAGTTTTGTTAATATCTCAAAAAGTTAGGTTTTAGTGGCCAAATATTGTTAGGCATTTAATAGCCTATTGTTTAGTGGTTTGACTGATTTAAAACATTTTAATAAAACAGCACCCACTATCTCTCCAAAAACAAAAATTAAATTTCGAAAAATTTACTTTGCCTACTCAAAAAGCTTGTTTTAACAGTTAACCTATTTTTAGTCATGGAAACCAAACAATGTTATTTGCTAGCAATCAGTCTTAATATTACTGTTATTTGGGGCTGTTTAAAATTTTGTTGGTTTATGTTAGATTTTGACAAATACAAATGTTACAACTTACCCCATGTTGCAACTTGCCCCGGTCTACCCTACTTGTTAAAAAAAATTTAGTAAATGAAAACATATTTACCACCGCCTTATAAAGGATTAAAAAAAAGGATTCAAAACAATTAAGAGTGGTAGAACTTTATTAACTTTTTGAAAGCAAAAAGTAAATGTTATTTGGCCTACAAATTTTCAGAATTACAATTACATAAAATCAAAAATTCTCAATTAAATTTACAATTACAATTACATAAAAAAGTATAATAATTGCATTTAATTGCAAATACAATTTCAATACCAGATGCAGGAATATTAACAACTAGACTAAAAATTTTTGTTAATATTGTTTTAAATATTGTAACTTAAAGTAAAAGATGTAAATGCTGTAGATGTTGATGTAGATGTAAATACTTAAAAAATCTCCTGAAAAATTGTTTGTTAGCAGGATTGTTTTAGCCGCCGTAGTGTAAAGGTTAACGCTTTGGATTCAAAGCAAAAGCAGAATCAGTAAAAAGATCGAAAAATAAAGCAATCTGATGTGGGGACTCCTTAATCGGGAAAAAGCCAAAAGAAAAAGAGGTTGGAATAAAAAGTTAAATTTTGTTATTATTTTTTACTAAAATTTAAAAAGTTTTTAAAAAGTTAGAAAAACAGTTAAAAAGGTGTTAAAAATGTCAGAAAGTAAAATAATCTAAAGAAATTTTTTCTTTGCCGGTGAGGAGTTTTGACATAGCAAGAAACCTTTAATCTTTTTTTAAGGCTTTTGATTTTTGGCAGTTTTAAAAAGAGGTTTACTTTAATACTGACTTATAATGAGTCCAGTTGTAAAAGTTTATTTTTAAGTTAAAAAATCCAGCAACAAATCAAGATGACAGTTACTGCATAATTTAGAGCATGCGTTAAAGGAATAGTTAGAAAATGAAATGATAATGCCAACAAACTGCTACTTAAATTATATTGGCAATATTGAATTTATGAAAAAGACTTTTACTGCTTAGTATTATAACTTTACTTTGTAACAATAATAAGTACCACAATGAAATAAGTTTACGCAATGATGCTCGATAAGTAAAAAGCGATTGAACTAACAAAAATCAGACCTTATAAAAGTTTCCTTTAGAATGATTCATTGTTAAAACGAAAGATGACAAATTAAACAACGACACCAAAGTACGAAGAGCAATATCAAAGTAATTATTAAATTAATTAAGCCAGCAAAAATTGAATTACACATTCAAGGTTCTTGACAATTTTGATTAATCGACAAGCACATGTTTGTCCACACCAGGCATGTTAAACTAGTTAGCGTATGCTGATGCATTGGTGAAATTATTGCCTAAAAATTTGCTGCGAGTTACAAACCGGTAGCAAGCAATGTGAAGAGTTTATTTCTGGCATTTATTTTCATTTCAATGTAAAATTTTAAAATCTATTTTCCTAGATTCTGAAATTTGAACCTCATGTTTCTCTGTTTTTAAAAGTTTTACGATAAAATCATACTGAAGACAAAAAAAACTCTTCTCTCTAATCGGATGACAAATCTCGGCCCCGCATAAAGTTGTGTAAAACTTATTTTTAAAAATTTTTATTGAAATGGAAGTGAAGACCAAAATCACCAAAATTAAAAAAGACCAGCATCCAATCAGTTCTTGAACTCCATTTGGTTTTTGTAGATAAAGCCTAGTTCTGAATCGCATTGTTATTTTGATTTCAAATTGAGCATCTATTAAAAATTCTTTAAAAGGCTTTGCGGGCTGCGAGTTTGACATTCCTGGTGTACATTGCACAAACTAAAAATTTCAAGGCCAGCGACTAAAAATTGAATTTCATCCCAAAATTCAAACCAGTCCAACCAATTGACAAGCGGAATTATACCAATTGTATGGACTAGTTACTATTTAGAAGAATCTCTGAAAGCTAGTCAAAACTTATTTGTCGAGTTTGGTCTACTCAAATAGTTAACTCTAACAAATTAAAAATTTTATTCAAATAAAACTAATTCAAAACTGAAGAATATTTAGGCTAGTGCATGTGTTCTGTAGCTTAACATTTGTGGAAAGAGAACGGTAAATTGAAAAGCACGATACAGATTGGAACGGTCTACACGCTTAACCAAAAAACTGTTGCTTAACGAATAGTAAAAAAACAAATTTGGTTGAATTAGCTGATTGGTCGAGTAAAAAATGGATAAATATTTAAAACTGAAATTCCCCAGTACGGCAAAGAAATAGCGGTCAGTTTAAAAGTAATCAGGAGACTCATAGTAAACAGCAGTTTTTGAAGAAACTTACTTTGAAAAGACAAAAAGCAATATAATATGATAGATAAAAAAGTAAATTTTTTTTAAATGAGAAATTTTTCAAACAACCGAAGTAAGAATATGTTAAGCACAGATGTTAATAACTTTGTATCATATAATCTAACTTGTATCATACAACAAAAAATATGCAGACTTTGGATGCATTTTTTTTATGACTACAAAAGATTGAGTAGTTGTTATTAATTTTTGTCATAAAAATTGACCTGGATGACCGTTGCTTTTTTGTAACTTGGCCGTAAGAACGTCTGTTTTTCTTGACAGGCCAAAACCAAAACTGTCAAAACGAAATATTAAGTGCACTAAGTGGTTTTTAAGCTTTTTAGTAGACAGAACCATTTTGCTTTCTTGAAATAATGGCGGACTTCCAAAATCTTTTAAAGCAAAAAAAGTCAAAACATGCAGGAAAAAATTTAAACAATAAACATATTTATCGATGCACTGTTACTGAACACAAAACTTCTCTAAGCTTGAAACTTATTACATTTTCAAATCCATAAATTTCAGGCAAAAATAAAATAGTCTACAATTTTAAAACTACATTATTTTTGGCGGACCACCTTGAAATTTGCTTAAAGACCCCAGTTTAAGAAACAATGCTTTAATGCATTTTCCACCACGGAATTGTGTCAATAAATTCAATGGTCCATCTCTAATTTTAAATTTCTGGCGTTATAACGACTCAATTTTCTTTTTTTCCAAAACAATTAAGCAAGGTCTATTTTATAACTTTCGCCGTAAAGCGTTTTACTTCAATCGACAAATGCATAAGTTTTTAAAGAACTATTCATTAACCTTGCAGTGCTCGTTTTGTTAAAAACACATCAATTTAAAGTGAAGACCAAAAACAGTTTTTGTCCGTAGGAAAAGCGTCTTTCTGTTTATTTAGTATTAAAAGACCTTTTAAAAAGAAGACGACTCAAGTTTGGCTGTTGTAGATTAATTACTTGCAAAACTTGACAGGAAGCGGAGAGATGGATGGATGGTCTGAAGCAGTTTGGAGCAACAACTTTTTACACTCCAGTCGTAAAGAATGAAGTACATTGAACCATCTCACTGGTAGGCTACGGCACCCTACTCGTCACTATCCTTCTTAAATCTGTGACACTTTTGAACGGATGGGAAGATATTTAAAACTGAGAAAAGTTGATGACTTTAATGAAGAGGAAAGTTTTTGAATAAGTATCTGCAAAAAATTACCAACGCACGTGTGCGTTTTATTTCTTTTTCTTTCCTAATCATTATTTGCAAGTGCACTCGCTGCCAGAGCCTTTCTGCTTTTCACTTTAATCATTAGTTAATTTCGTCTCCGTGCATAGTTCGTTTCTGCAGCGTGTTTATTTAGTTCATTTAGTGCAGTGATTCTCAACCTTTTTATCCCGCGTACTATTTCCCCATTAGCATAAGTATTTGCGGACTCAAGTAATAGGAATAAAAAATAATTTAGTTCAGCACTACAATAGTAAGTTAAAAAGCAAAAGCGGTTTATTAGTTGGGAACACATGCACTGAAAATCTAAGTAAGAACCTTGTCCCTAAACTTATTTCATAAGTTTGTCGAAATCAGGAATTATGGTTGTCAATGCACATCTGGCATCGTCTTCCCGTTGACGTTAGTTCCAGTACTTAATTTTAACCATTGCCAATGTTGAAAAGCCAGCCTCACACAAGTATGTAGTCGGAAAAGCCAAAAGAGCTTTTGTTGCTTGCTTGCAGAAATCAGAAAGATTAGGTTACTTCGACCGAACATTCGCCCAAAATTGAGTCAGAGAAACAATTTTAAATTTGTCTCTCCACATATGTCGACTTTGCGGTTCTATCAACTGTTCAGCAATACAGCCCATTTCTAAATAAACCTCCAGCGCTGACACCTCAAACGGACTTCGCACCCAGTTAAATATATTTTTCTATAATTGTGAGAAGGAATATATCGATACAGCTCAGAAAAAATGCATTGAGGTGCTCAAGAAAGATTCGTGTAATGCTGCGCAAATCAATATTTTTCCCTAAACAAATAAATTCAATGCTGGAAAAGCAGCCAACTTTCCACTTTTCATTCGATGCATCCACAATTTCATTTTAGCTTAGAATGTATCAATGCCTTCTGATACATCTAAAAAATTTTTATCTTTTCCTTGCATAGAGCTATTAAGTTGGTTTACATGGATGAAAAATCAGCTAAGAAAAGCAACTTGGCAATCTATTTGTCATCGCCAAAGCGATCAAAAAATCTATGTTTCTGTTCTTTTAAAAAGATGCTAATTTCATTTCGTAGGTTAACCACTCTTTCCATCACCTTTCCTTGCGATACCCAACGAATGTTAGAATAGAACAGAAGCCCATTGTGTTCAGCCTTATTTCATCACACAATACACGAAATAAACAAGTGTGCAAGGGACGAGATTTAATAAAATTGTCCACAGATACAACTTCTTTGAAAACTATGGCAAGGTTTCCTTGTATCTCTTTCGCTGTCAGATTTTCTCAGTGGATAAGACAATCAACAACTGAAATGTTTTTATTTTCCTTTTTCACAAAACTCATAAAGCCCTTTTTACATCCCATCATGGACGTAGCCCCATTCTTGCAAACAGACACACAGTCAGACCATTGAAGCTGATGTTTTTTAAAAAACGAATTTACTTTCTTAAATATTTGCTCTCCTGGTATTTTTGGCAAGAGGACGGCAAAACAAAAACTGCTTCATATAGTCGTTTGTGTCAAGGTATCGCACGAACATCATGAGCTGTGCATCATTTCCGATATCTATTGTCCCATCCAATTGCAAACTAAATTTTCCATTGCGCTTTACAGAAGCAATAGTTTGTTGCAAAACACCTTCTGATATTTCTTGAATACGCCACTTGATGGTGTCATTTGACAAAGGAACCATAGCTAACTTATTAGCAACGGCATCACCACACATTATCCTGGCCATTTCCACAGCTGCTGGTTTAACGAAGTTTTCCACCGCTGTATGAGGTGCTTTTTCTCAAACAATTTTTCAAGAAACAAAGGAAGAAGCACGCACTGCTTTATTGTGAGAGTAAGCTACTCCTCCCCAAGCAGCTGGGCAATCAATGCGACTTCGCTTTACCTGATGTTCTTTTTCTTTAAGTACATCAAGAGTTTTGTCGACGAATTTTTTATGGTTTGCTTCCAGGTGCCGACAAAGTTTTGCTTCTTTCAAAGAGCTGTGAGCTAAGACTTTTTAGCACAACACACATAGTAAGTAGCCTTGCTTTACCATTTACCTCAACGGAAGTAAATCTCAGCTGCAAGTAATCATCATTATATGCAAAGACCATTATATACTTTCGCTTTGCCATGAATAGATATTAAATTAACTTGTTAAATATCTTAACTTGGATAAAATAACAAAAGTTAAATAAGTTAACTTGGCTAAACTCTTTCAAATAAACTGACTCAAAAATCGTCTTTTAACGACAGAACCATATATTTGACCGGTCAAAACCACATTTCTTTTAAGAGAGCTTGTTAAATTTTTTATGATATCATAATGCGCAAGATTACAAAATTCGGTATCGTGAAAAAGGCGGCAAAACTTATCTGAAATATTAAGATGAAGCTCAATGACGGACAATACCTAAAAAATGGGAATGGGCGCAACATGTACAGATAATAATTAAACAAAAATTTATAAAGTTAATGTACTCGCGGACTCACCAAAACATTACGGGGTTGAGAAACACTGATTTAGTGCATTCCTTTCTTTGTATTTGTGAGGCGATTAGCAGCAATATTTGTGGCGGCTGGTTGGAGTCCGAAAGACTTAGGGCTGTTTTTGTGATCTTGAAGTCTCAGAGACTTAGTGTTGTGTACTAATGCTAATTGGATATACTCGTTTGTGTGTTTCTTGTTTCCTCGTGACTAACCACCCATGTAAAATGCTTAAATACCGCTTTGCTTCGCTTCAATGCGCTTTGCTTCAATTCGCTTCGAATAGCATTTTCCTTTCATCGAAGCCAGAAGCGCGTAATTCGACTATTTACTTTGCGGCAATCGGCCAATTTTAGCGCCGTTTATGGTTGCAGTATCAGTTGATTTTATAAAGCCCAAAAATATTTCAGAGTTAGAAATGATTTAGAACAGGGGGTGTACAGGATTTTTAGTCAAGTCAAAAGTGTGTACGTTGCAAAAAAGGCTGAAAAGCTTTATTTTAAATCAAAACTCGAAACAAATATGAGGACATCATCTAGCCGGAGACATTTACCTAATACAAGTTTCAGATGTCTTTTTTTACAAAAAATGTTTTTAAAGCGCTGAAATAGCAACAATGGAACGAATTACGCTGTATTTGGTAACAAATAACGATTTAACTAAAAAGCACGAATTCATTTTATTTCATTTATTTACCTTCCTAACTCACAGCAGAACACCGGGGTCAATCATTTGTTTTCAGAGATGCCAAGATATTACTTGTTAAAAGTTTTGCTGTTGAGGTTTTGTTTTCGTATAGCAACATAGTTGTTATTAAAGCTAGTGCTTAAAGTTTCTCTTTTAAAGGACCCAACCAGACGTAAAATAGAAATGATTAGAGTAAATAAAATGTTTTGTTTATATAATTTAGGGACCCCCTTAAATGAGTAGAGCAGCAATTGAGAGGTTTGAAGTGTGGTTACACCGGCCCCAAATACAA
The DNA here is from genome assembly GCA_963680785.1 of Diplosoma virens. Lineage (NCBI taxonomy): Eukaryota > Metazoa > Chordata > Ascidiacea > Aplousobranchia > Didemnidae > Diplosoma > Diplosoma virens. The sequence goes on from CAVMFT010000076.1 coordinate 29,334, forward strand.
CGTAATGACGAGAGTGAAATCAATTTGAAACGAGAAAATGTCGATTGCGATCGCCATTCACAATCCTGCCCACTCTTCCATGACGACCGAAAGGATTCTCTCGAATAAGGTTTAATCTTTCAATCATTTCTTCCAGGCCTTCGAGCCATTGGATTAATTTGCAAACTTCAGAAAAATAATTTTGATTAAACTTTGTCCGGAGCTATAGGTGTAGTTGTAACCTTTGTGGTTTTAAATAATGATAACTTTTTTTGCATGAGTCATAGATAGTAGATACCTGGGATTATCTGACATTTAATCGTTTTTTATTTTTTATTTTTAAAAAAACTTTAAACAAAACTTTCTCGTCTTTCGCACAGTAACGTATTTAGGGAGGAGACAATTGTGCTATGGCCCCTCCACGGAAATCACTAATACGAGAAATCAGAGAGAGATTCAAAGTGAAGATGTTTTTTTAGAGATCATTTCACTCATTTTATCATTTTTTTTTTTTTTATCACTTAGATCATTTCACTTTTTTTAGGAATCATTCACATCATTATGTTTTTGGGACAAAAAACCAAAAAAAACGAGACAGATTCAAAGTGAAGACCATTTTTTACCTCTTGAAAATGTTTTTTCGCTAAGCGTAATTATTATGGTGGTTATGTCTCCCTCCACCCTTTCAAAACCCTCGGTACGCCACTGATTCCTGGTATATTGAATCAAGTTGTTTTTGCACCTATGGTTTACGTACAATAGAAGTCGAATCGCGAAATGTAAAAAAATATTGTAAAGAAGTTCATAATAGGTTGAGAAGCAATGTAAGAAAAAACATGACTTGTTTGCCTTTGCAAACGGTTTTTTTGTGGTAAATAATTTTGACCGTACCGCTTATATACTGATGGAGCCCGTGTTGTGTTCGATTGTTTCCTCGAGCTGCGAACTTTAGTAAAGGCCATAGCACATGATGCCCAATGTTGAGAAACAAAATAGTTATAATTTTTTTAGAAGAGATGAAACAACGCTTTTTTTCTACAGCTTTTGAAGATTGCGTCGTTCTATCTGTGTTGTAATATTCTTTAAATATATCACTCCAAGAAACGGACATTTTTATTTTATTTTATTTACGTCTCTATATTTATCCTTGTGACGCGCAGAAAAACGTCAGAAGCGTCATACTGAAGCGTCAGAAACGTCAGAAGAGTCAGAAACGGATAGTTTTACTTTGAGAAATCGTCAAGCGATTACCAAGACTTGTTTCAAAGATGCCAAGATATTGCTGTATGGTTGTAATGTTTTATTTATTTACTTTTTGTTTAGAAATATAATTGTAACTTAGAGGTGCTTTCCAAGACAGCCAAGCAGGAAAATTACCGTAAAGTGTCTTTCCCAAGGACACAAAAAAATAGTGCCAGTAAGTTTTAAATTGCAACCTTGTTGATCATATTCGACATCAAATTACGGTATTGAAATGGTCTATATGTTGACCACTCGACCACGCTGCCGATACTGATATCTTAAAACTCTATGAAAACTTATAACTTTTGAACAAAATCGTGGAAAATAGCGAGAAGTATGATATCTCAAAAAATTATTTAGGCTTACAATCTGATTATGTCATTTTGCAGAAAACAGGTAAGTGTGATATGAGCAGTTCCATACATGCAGTGATAGGATTCAGGGGGTTCGCACGGGTTCGCGCGAATCCGTTTTTGGAATTTCAGCACGTTTAGCGAACCCGGTTTTTACTTGACGTAATCTATTTCAAACGACGACGACGAGTAATCTGCAGTTGAATAAGTTATTTTAGAATATTCTAAAAAACTGCTTAAAAATTACAAAAAATTTGTACGTGCTACAAAGAAACGGAGCTCAGATTCGTAATCAGCGCACCTAAATTAACCCCAAAACACTTTGCACGGTTCGGACGAGCCAGCTTCTCTTTGAACAATTGAGTTTAGTCTTTAAACAAAAAATTGAATTTTCGATTTTCTTTTTAAAACATATATTTCTATTTTTAGTCTTTTAAGCTAGTTTACTGTCAATCTTTTTTGCAGATTTTAAATTAGCCCTATTATGGACTTGTAGCCCAAAGTACTGTATACGCTTATTAAGGATGAAAAAATTAGCTAAACTTATCAGTTGTCGTAGACCGCTGCTAAATAAACAAAAATTTATAATTGTTTTGATTATATCAGCTGTTAGCTCATTGAGTATTGTTTATTTTTGGAATCGAAATTTTATTTACCCTTCCAGCTATTTCAAAATGTTTATCACAAAGTCTTGGATTAGTTTTACATTACAAAGCAAATATGTGTTTTATAATGAAACATCAGATATAAACAGTCCATACTTTGGTCTTATTTATATAAATACTTATGGTACGTCATCCGAGTATGAGAAAATCGAGCCATATGATTGGTTTGCCGAATTTATCAAAAACCTTCCATCCTGGAAATCGTTTATGTCTCAAACTACTTGTTCATTACGGCAATATAATCGAAAAAATCCTAATCAATACCAAAGCATGTTTACGTCACCGAAATCTAGCTTCATAATTATGAAACAGAAGCAGTATTTAGTGGGACATGAATTTGTTGCTCAAATACAAGCTAGAGATTTGTTGAACCGAAACAAACGATTTGGTGGTGATTATTTTCGAGCAGCTCTTATAAATAACTCAACAAGTAGAAGCGAATTTCGAGATGGGATTTCATGTTCTGTTCAAGATCATTTAAACGGTACTTACACGTTGAGAGCACCTCTTTTAGTTCCAGGCACTTATATACTGGAAGTTTTACTATGTGCCTCTGTTGAATTGATATCAGCATATGTTGAATGGACAAATGGAAGAATTCATCGAGGTTATATTCACACAGCACAACTTAAATCAAATGAAATAGTGAAATGCAACAGTGATTTGATGCTGTATGACGAGTAAGTATTGAATTAAAAATTTTAGTATAATTCAAATAATCCTAAAAATTTTATAAATTAAATGGCAATTTTATAAGTAAAAATTTTAAATTAGGAAAATCATCAAGCGATTATTTTGATTTTTTTTCGGAGATGCTTATGTTGCTGTCTGGTAATAAATAATATATTTAGTTTTTTTGTTTTAGATAAAAGCTAATTTAGCTTACTTTTAGCTTTTCCGTACTTACCTTTTCTCTTTTCCAATCGAACATTTTTTCAAGATCAAAGTGTCACAGACGGAACTTCAATGGCCAAAACAGTTTTTCAGCAGAGAAATTGTACCTCTTTGTTGATCATTTTTCTTAAACACTTTTTTCAATAATATTTTCAAAAACCAAAATCTTAATTTTCTAAATTTTCTATCGTGTATATTTTTTCAAACTCTTTAGGCTATCTTGCTTTTAATAGTACGAAATTCAAGTCATTTCTTATTGATATTTTTTCAATGTGATTTTTGATGTTGTCACTAGTATTCCAAAATCAATGCTTTTGAAATCAAATTCTTATTTCTATCCTGATTAAGGTTCATTTCTGAGTGATTATTTGATAACAAAGCCGAACAATTGAAGATACTGTATGTTTGAACAGTTGTTATTCCATTGTAATGTCGTCCGCCACTGATACCGGCATTTTTGATGTTTAGAAAACGTTTTTCGTTAAAAGTATAAAAATTTAATTGAAGGAATTCTTATCTTTACCTGTCTACCAATTACAATGACTCTTTCATTAAGTTAAAAGAAAGTTTACTACTATTCCGTCAAAAAATTTACGGCTAACTTCTTAAAAACTTTTTTATTATCTTTTTTTGATACAAATCTAAAAATACTAAATGGTAGCTTTTTAGTTTTTGAGTATCGAATTGACTACCAAAATGAATTTCATTTATTCTTGCTGATTTTTTAGTTTTTATTTAGGTATGTTCTAAAATCTAGAGCCCCTTGCTTAGACCACCAAGCAGAGGAATGTGGTAAAGTGTCTGTCATTATGATCCAACAAAATATCAAGAATAGTATGTTATAAAGTAAACCATAAACTAGGCTTTTATTTACAAAATCATGAATAATATCTGAAAAGAAAGCAACAATAATAACAATCCAAATAGAACTAAGCGTTTGAATATAAATTAGCTAAAATCGATTGAACAAAACCAGAGCGCTATATAAAGTTAAAAAAATTTGCGCAAGGCAGCATGTTACGTAGAAAGATGACAAAGAAAGAGATAAATAAACTTATGAATAGAGCAAGTGTTAAGGCGGTTCGAGTCTAGATTAAATCATGATAATCGTCCTCGGATCGAAAAATAAAACGCAAATTGAAAAAAACAAAATTAGTGAGATATGCATACCAGTGATGTAATCGAGACCACATGACTCGAGACCGAGACCGAGACCATAAAATTTTTTCGAGACCAAGACCGAGATCGAGACCGGAAAATTTCGAGACCTAAGGTTCGAGACCGAGACGAGAAACTATTGAGATCGAGACCGAGATCGAGACCAGAATATTTTTCAAAAAAAAATTTAATTTATTTACGACATTAATTTTTATTTTTCCAAAATTCCAAAGCTATGTTTCAAATAAACTAGCATCCCCAGCATGGTATTTATTTATTTTTATTTATTTATTTTCATTTTTACTCACAATCAACTTGAAATTAATCAAAGTGCATATAGAAATAAAGTTATAAGAAAGTCTTGCTCTATGTGGTCGCATAAAGAAAGTCCTGTTTACGTCACAATACCCCAGCAAAAGCGCAAGTTTTTTATATACATCTGTGCGTTGCTTTGAAGTCAGAATTTTTTATTACCAAAAAACATCTAAAGCCCCGTAACGAACGGAATAGAGATAATTTATTCAATGTAATAAATTATATTTTAGCTAATCAGGTTACAATTATGAGAAAAACTTTATACTATAGAGCAGGGTTTCCCAAACTCTGTTCCGGGATTAAAGTGTGCCGCGAAATTTTCGTGTTTTTGACGGAGTTAATGGTGGATATTGGGTGAAGCGAATGAGGCAGTTGCCTCAGGCCCCCCTTGAAAATATCGCATATAGTTTTATTTTGCTGTATAAGATTGTTTAGAGATCACCATGATTTTGGGAGAAAAATAGCGAAATATGAGATCAAATCGAAGTGAAGACCTTTTTTTTGTTTTTTTAGAGATCACAATGATTTTGAGAGAAAAATAGTGAAATATGAGATCAAATCGAAGTGAATATAATTTCTGTATGTAAACTTAAAGACTGTATTAAGTAGGCTTTCGCCTTCATGAAGTAAGTGTGCCGCAGGCAAACTCAGAATTTATCAGTGAGCCGTTGTAATAAGATGGTAAACGGGAAGGTATTTGGCCCAAAACGCCTCAAGGTCCAGTACTTTAAATTTGTCTTTGGCTGCTGAGTTAAATTTTAACTCGAGAAACTGTTCTTGTGCTTCATCAAAAATGTCGCCTATTTCGCATTGTATTTGTTTCTTGCTTCTCATCTATAGGAGAATTTTATTTGATTAAATTTTTTTTTAAATCAGATACATGAGTTTTTATTTGTGCTTTAATTGAGACTCACAGTTACCGTTTGTCAGAGCAAAATCCAATTAAAAAAAGCTTGCTGGATTTTGTTGTTCAATTCGATTCTTGCTGAGGTCAAGTTCCCTGTCATTTTGAGTTTTAAAATTAATAAAGAATGTGTTGTAAAACATTTTAGCAATCGCGCCTCCTTGAAAATTTACGTTAAAAACCATTAACTAAACCATTTATTGACTCTGTTTACTCAAAAATTTTACTGGGCAACAAAAGGTTTTTAATTTTATTTCGCAAGGGGAGTAGTTTATGGTGAAGAAAGCAGTAAATCATTATAACTACATCAACCCGTTTCCTGCGTAAAACAGAAAACTCGTCTTTGGCAATGGCATTGTTTCATGGCGCAACTTTTTCTGTTCTGAAGCAATTCAACAGTTAACAGACACTGTTTGACAGCTTCCCGCATTGCTTTGTTTGTAAAGCCGTTTAATTAACTCGGAATGGATTAGGTTTTACTGGTTCGTAACTTTTATAGTCAACATCCACAAGAGCTCTTTGCCAATTTTGAAATATGTTATAAAAAAATTTAGATGGAAAATAAAGATTTTTTACCAAGACTCATTGTTTGAAACTTGGTTTCGAAACTTTTTAGTTGAAGAAATCATTATTTCGTAACAAAATTCAATGTTTTGCTTAGTTTAACGGAGTGTGTTTAAAAAAATTGATAGTCAGGGTTTGAATGGCACTATAAACAATTGTATTTGCTTACGGTACCTTTTTTTCAAGTTCTATTACGCAACTCAGTATTATCAGGCCTTGACATTTACTTCGTTTAGTATTTTAATTCGTTTGGAATATGAATATTTTTTGAAAAAACGTACAACTTTTCGAAAGCAATTCGGTTTCTTAAAACATAATACAGTTGAATAAAACGGCGGTTGACATGGAACAACATTTATAAGATAAAAATTTTTTTTTAATCTCTATATTTATCCTCCTGACTTGTAGGAAAGCAACGGAGGCGCTAATACATAGAGTAAACAATTACCCCGACCTGCTTTCAAAGATACCAAGATATTGCTGCCCGCTTGAAATTTAATAGAGATAATACTGAAATTTAGAACTGCTTGACAAGATAACCAAAGCAGGGAAATATGGCGCGAGTAGGTTTTGAACCGAAACCATGTCGATCACAATCCCGGGCGCTCTAACCACTTGACCATGCCGCCGATTATTTACATGAAGGTTAGCATTTTGTGGTTATTGTTATGATTTTTCTTAAAACTCTAGTTTTTTTCAGAGTACCATATTAGTTTTCCTACAAGTTTCGAAATATTTTGTTGCAAGATTGAAGACATATTTTGTTTTTTTTTTGATGTGCATATTTCAAATGATTATGAGCAGTGATTTTTTTAGTACGGAATGAACGGAGCAACCGCATCGGACCCCTAAAAAAAGTCCAAAAGTGGCCCCCTCTAAGCGAAATATTGCTCTATTTCTTTATAGTAGCACCATAACGATGGCTTCTCCTAAAGTGATGACTGTTTTTTTAGAGATCGCTTTGGTTTGAAAGACAAAAAAGTGGTCCTCCCTATTTTTCTGTTACCGGCCCCCTTTTTTGTAAGACCATCACTGATTATGAGCTTTAGAATAAGGTTTTGTTAACTGGTAGAAGCAATTCACAAATATAACGTAGAATTACCAATCCTGTTTTTTATTCAATAGCATTTTCAATTACAATTAACTTAATCAAAGGTGCGACAAGTAGAATGGGTAAGCATTAGAAGTTTACTTTGTCGGGTAAATAGGCTACTAAAAGTAACGTAAACATAAAAGCATTATAGTTAGTACAGTGCTTCCTCGATTATCCGGTCTAATTGGGTACTTTCAAAAATATGAGCGGATAAGCTAAAAAAACGCTTAATTTTTATTGTCAAAAGCAAAAACCGCTTAATTTTCTTGAATTTCTATTGTCAAAGCAACAAAAGTATACAGTACGTAAATATTCACTTTTTAGATCTACACTGTACTAAAAAATGAATTAATTTTGCATTGTTTGCGAGGAGATTCACGTTTTTTCAGTAGATTTCGAAATAATTTTGAAATTATGTACTGTGGTATGCACTACAGCTGTGATGTTCCAAAATATATTGTACAAAATATAGTGGTAGGATAATTGAATGCCAGATAAACGAAATGCAAGTAATCAAGGAAGCCTTGTAGTTGCCATAAAGCCAATTTGCTTCTAATAAATTTAAAACTAAAATGCTATAAAAAAATTTGGTGCTGGTTTAGTATGTGATCTACTTACATGTTTCTGGTTTAGCTTGTGATCTACCTAAAAAACGCCCACGGTAGTTTAAAATAGATAAAAAAAATATTATAAATAGATAAAATAGATAGATAAAAATAAATAATAAAATAGATAAAAAAGGTACTAAAAAAGATAAAAAACGGCACGATACCAAGATAGCTCACTATCAGTTGATACGGCTCTTTCATCACGATTAAGAAGACGACCTCGATTGTATTTTCTTCTTCCAGCAAAGCGTGCTTTATCTCTTTCAACAGGATTTACTGCAGTTTCCACTATTTGACCTCTCCTATTGACAGGCACTATTGAAGAGCAAACTTCTCTGCACATGTTGAACCAATCACATATAGTTGGCCTGCTTCTTCCAGTCATTTCTTCCGTTAGGTCTAATAACAAATCCTTCACAAAGTAAAAAACCAGTTCCAAAATTTCGCACAGCGTCAACTTGCAATTCATTTTATTATTCAGGTCAGTGTAGTAAAAGGAGATACTTTCATGGCGAACAGATCTAAATGTCTGGCACCCCTTCCTTCTGCAGCGGAAAACAGGACGGCTTTCACCTTTTATTTTCCTTCGCTTTTCAACTATTTCGCCTTCACATTTGCTACAAGGAGCAATATCAACTGGTTGTTCAAGAAGTTGATAGCGCCTAAGAAATTCCGTAGCAGCTACTTCATCTCGGATGACTTGTGTGTACAGTTCATTAGCTCTCGTCATGGGCTGACCTGATCTGGACTACCTGCTGACCAACTGTTCTGGTAAATGTAGTAGATCTCCGGGTTGTTTGTTTGTTTAATTGAAGTGCACACAAGTCGTCCGAGATGAAGTAGTAGTAATCTGTCTAATCCCTTTTGTAATCACGTACTCTCTTATCGTATCGTACTCACAGGTAGATCACAAGATGTAGGTAGATCACATACTAAATCAGCACCAAAAACTTTTTATCCTGAACATTGCATCCAACATTTTCTTATGATCAAAACCTAGCATCTAATTATCAATTTGGTTAAAAAATGCAACTGCTTTTTTTTGTATAATTTTTTCACAGAACAACTAAATAAATGCATCGAAACATCTAAAAATAGTAAATTTATATGATCATAAGTTTAATTTTGTGCAAGTGTATAGTATTTCTCACTTCAATTATTGGCTATTACTTGAAGAAGGATTAACTCTCGTCTGCCTGAGTTTACGGCTTCTAAAACAGATTAATAGGAAAATGCCCACAGAGCTCGCGATAGCAAGAAAAAAGTCATTTTAAAAAGCGAGGCGCATTTTAATTACGCACTGAGAAACGGTTTGTGAAAATTTAATTCCGCAGTTAATGGGTCAAATAACAAAAAATGTCCGGTCTCGAGACCAATTTAAAAAGTACGAGACCGAGACCAGGTCATTACGAGATCAAGACCGAGACCGCCAGCAAAAGGCCGAGACCGAGACCGAGACCCTGAAAATTGGTCTCGAGACCTTCATCACTGATGTATACGCCCATCCATCTCTGTCCGGTGGTTTACGTGTTCAAGTTGAGCGTCTCAAGTCTGAACAATTTTCATCTTGAAAATTGCAAGGCAATGATTGTTGAGATCTCTCGTCATGCAATTTACTGCTTTGAGATTCATTCATCAATTCTAGTGTTGGAGGTTGATTGTGGTCGAGCTTTGGCATAAGGATCGATTTCACTTGTTTCGGTTTCATGGGTTGGAGAGGAGACAGAAGGATTGATTTCACTTGTTTCGGCTTCGCTGGTAGGAGAAGGGACGTAAGGATTGATTTAATTTGCTTCAACTTCGCGGGTTGGGGAAGGAGCCAAGTCTGTAACAGAAACTGTTGACTCTCTACCGTCTGAAAATTTTACGATAGCAAAGTTGGGATTTGCTTCAATTAGTTCCACTACGTCAACTAGAGGTTGATTGTTTGTTTGCACGAAACGCCGCAACACTACAGGTCCAGGTTGCAACAACCAGTTAGGAAGAGACCTTCCCAACACGCTTCTGCGGTAAAAGTTTAAAAAGCGATCGTGGGGCGTTGCGTTCGTTGTCGTGCATAGCAAGGATCTAACAGCATGTAAAGATTGAGGGAGCACAGTTTCCCATGAAGGCTTTGGTAGATTTAAGTTACGCAGCATTAGCTCTACTGTTCTCCAAACAGTTTGGTTCACTCGCTCCCATTGTGCGTTAGCAGTATGGTGATATGGCGTTGATCTAGTGGTAGCCACTCCTCGATTGTTTAAGTATTGTTTTTGTTCCCTGGAAATAAAATTTGAACTGCTATCACTATGAACGTAAAGTGGTAATCCGAAGATGTTGAACGAAGTTGACAAATATGATATTACCGTAGTTGAGCTCATGTATTTGCATAGAAAGGCAAAAAGAAAACAACTAAATTCATCGACAACAAACAGACCATACTTATTTTTACCTGGTAACGGATCTTTGAAGTCGACATTCAGTATTTCCCATGGGTGCATAGCTTTAACAAAAGTTTTTATGGGTTTTCGAAAAAAGCGTGGTTTTATCTCAGCACAAATTTTACAGTTTGAACATATTCTTTTGACGTCTTCGACAGAGAATGGTAAGTTCTTGGTCTTTACGAAAAGTGACAATCAAGTAACTCCTGGATTGCCAAGTACTTTGTGTATTTCCATTAATTATTTCCACCGTTGTACATTGCACTGCATACTCTTGATAAAGTATCTGGAACAATATTTTGCTTGCCCGACCTATGAACAATATTGTAGTCCGAATTGCCCAGTTCTGTTCTCCAAAGTTGAATTTTCGTATTCTTAATTTTTCCTAAACGTTGGGGGTTAAACAGAAAAGACACATCTCGTTGATCAGTGATTAGTTGAAAGCGTTTAGAAAATAAAAATGACTTTATTTTCGTACGGCATTAATCTTTTTCGACAGCTGAGTATCGACGTTTGCTGGGAGAAAAAGTCCGGGAATGAAAAGCAATAGGGCGACCACCTTGATTTACACGAGCTGATAAAGTATGGTTAGAAGCATTATATTCTACTGTAAAAGACAATCCTTCATTCACACAAGTTAAACAAGAAAAAGCTAATTTATATTTAAGCATTTCAAACGCTCTTGCCGATTTATTAGATAGAGGAAAAACATAGTTTTTGTTAGATTCAATAAGAGGCTTAATTTTTAAAGAAAAATCAGAAAGCCACTTAGCATAGTACGAAAACATAGCGATCGCTCTTTGAAATTCCATTTTACTTTTAGGCAGGGGTAGTTCACGCAGAGGGCGCAATCGCTCGGAATCAGGCTGTATTTTTACGTGAGACACACGATATTCCAACAAGTCTATTTGGTTTTTTTCAAACACACATTTATCAGTGCTTAAGGTTAAGTTTTTAGCTTCGGAAACTGCTAGTAACGCCTTTAGTTTTAAATCATGGTCAACCTTGTCATAGCCAGAAACAGCGATGTTATCAACATAAGCATAAACTACCGTTAAACAATATTTGTCTATTAATTGGTCAATTACACGTTGGACATAGGAAACACCGTTTGTGACTCCAAACGGTAAACGGGTGCACTGGTATAACTTGCTGCAGGCTTCAAAAGCCGTATATGGTCGGTCTTCAGGACATAATGGAAGTTGGTAATAAGCAGACTTTAAATCTAAGGTGATAAAAATTGTATCTTTTGCAATTTTACTTATTTGCTCATCTATGTTAGGCAGAGTGTAAGGGTCAAGTAGCGTAAATTTGTTAATAGTTTGGGAGTAATCAACAACCATTTAACGTTTATGGCGTTCATCTTTCGTTACCAGTACTTGAGCACGCTGTGGAGAATAAGGCGGCTCTATAATGTTGTTATAAAGAAGTTTACTAACCTCGTTATGGATAAAATGTCGATAATCGTTGTTAAATCTGCGTGATTTCGTAGCTATCGATTGACATCCGGGGATAAGATTTCGAAAAGGTCTCTGGCTATGGACTCGATATGCAGCTACTTCACAATGAGGTTGTGCTTCTACCAAACTTTTTTTGATCCTCCCAGTTTAAAAACTACTTCCTCGTGCTGTTTTATAAAAGCTTGTCCCAAGACAATGTCAGCACATAGTTTAGGGACTACGCCTAACGTAAGATTTTTATAGGTTCGTCCTTTCAAGTTTAAAGCTCTTTTTACTTTTTCAAGCACTTTGATTAAGAATGCTTGAGAGGCCATAGCGACATCCGTTTTTGCACCAAAAATTTTGAGTCTCAATTTATTGACAACCTTTTTGTTTATGAAGTTTTCTGAGGCACTAGAGTCTAACATGCAATCGAGCTTTACGTTCTTCGAGAAACCGGTCACTACGGTTCGCTTCAAACAGCACGGTGCGTTGGCGAGAACGGCTAAAGAGTTTTAACAGTCATCATTTACAGTCCCAACAGTTTTCTTGTTTTTACTTTGGCATACCTTTTGATAGTGTCCCAGTTTTCCACATCCGTAACACTCTTTATTCTTAGCTGGACAGTTAGACCTTCCTCCAGCGTGCACAGCTCCACCACATAAGAAACACTTTTTCTTTGAACGTTTGAAATACGAAGTTGTACAGTAGCAGTTAAAGAGACACTTTCGTCGCTGTTAGAGACCATATCGTTGGGAACAAAAGTAGTTGCCAAATGGTCAGTTGAATCTCTGTTTAGTTTATCAAGGGATTTAGCGTAAAGTTCAATTTGTTGCTAAGTCACTTTTTAGATTTTTTTATAGCGGTGTCAAAATCTAAAGTTTCTTCCTCTAAAAATCTTCTTCTGATTGTATCAGAACGAAGTCCGTTGATGAAATCGTCCTTAGTCATATCTTTACCTTTTTGGCTGATTTTGGGCAAATTGATGACAGATTCCAGTGTAAAATTCAGACATAAGCAAAAAAATGAAAGAAAAACAATTACTTGTAGCGTGATGTAATGATTTTAGGTTTTCCAATTTTAAAAAGGTAATTTATTTTAAGCAGCGTGGTCGAGTGGTTAAGAGCACCGTGATTGATGGCAAACGGGATCGACAGGTGAAGGTTTAAAACACTCGCGCTATTCTGTTTCAACCTTAGAAAAGACACTTTATGGCACGTAGCCCCCACTGGACGGTCTTGGCTAGCAGATTTACATTTCAGTCATATCTCTTATAATAAACTAAAAAAACAAAACATGGCATTTCGACTGGAAAGCACGTTTAAGCTTGATTGTAGCCTTTGTATAGTGCCGCTGACGCTTTGGTGCGAGTCAGGAAGATAAATATAGAGATGAAAAATAATTAATAAAATCTTATATTGGCTTAATCCTAATATTAATATGAGAAAATTACTTGCTGTTTTTTAAAATTGTTTTATCAACTATTAAAAATTATTACCTTTTTTCCTCTCTTTATCTTTCTTCTTGCCAAACAACATCAAAGGCGAATATTGGATTAAAATAACTTTTAATTGCAGAACTGTCAAGCATAGGCAATGCTTCCTATCATTATGGACTTTGTTGTTACTTATAACATGTAGCCTAACTGTATGCAGCAATCGCGTATTAAAAAAAAGATTAGTTTCTATCTAAACTAACAGTTTTCAGAAAAAGGCAGCGCAATAGCAATCCCACAAAATATTTTGCGACGCAATTATTGCGACTTAAGCATAACCCTATTCTTCTCAACCTTTTTTGAGCTATTGACTCCTCAACGGCCGGACTTCAGAAGCCCACCAAAGTTAACGATTTATAATTCAAAAACTACTTTAGCTATCTTTATGAAATTTAAGCGGAATAAAGATCATTTATTTAACTTTTCTTACAGCAAAAAGTTTTTTAAAATTCATTTGATAAAGTATGCAAAATTGCAATTTAGCAAGGTTACTTCAATTTTTACGTTTAGACATTCATTTAACTAGCGTGAAATGCGATTGTAACGGAGTCAATGTTGTAACAGTCGTAAACTTAATTAAAAATTGGACGTAAAGAGTGACGTCAACGCGCAAGACAATTACAAACAATGAAAAAGCTTAAGGGAAGCTTGCCTCATTGTTTTGTCGAAGTATGGAAAATATTTTAGACCAGTTTCAATTACTTGTTCACAGTTTTGTCCACATGTTTTTGTAGTTATTAATAGTTATTGCTGCTTTTTTAAAAAAAGGTTAAAAAAATAAAAATGAATTTTTTGTTACATAAAAGAATTTAAAATTGGCTGTGTTTTAAGATTTAGGAGAGTTAAAATATTACAAGTATTGTAAAATCAACAAAACTTTATCTTTTATATATCATCGTTTATATGCACATCGTTTTGTTTTTTCGCAATGTATTTCACCGCCACAAAAAGAGTTTTTATTTATCGAAATAACATTGCATTACTTTCAAAAAAACACTTACAAAGAACAATATTACTCGATGTAATTGTTACTGTTAGTTGTGAAACATATCTGGACATCGTTCACAGCATGAAGCACAAATTTGTAAGCAGTGCCGCAAATACGTGAAAAAACCATATGTTTGACACTGGTTTCCTGTGTTATTGATTTTTTCGCATTTTCTGGCCTGGTTCAATTTCATTATCATAGCAGAGACAACAACATTTCCTAAAATTAGACTTTGAAGCATAATTTCTAGGGGTAAATGTTACAACACTAGAGTCACTCGCACGAAAATGACATTTTCCCAAGATCAATTTATTTTTGTAAACCAGTCAAAGGCCTTGTTTCAACGTACGGTTGAATTAGGGCTGGCGAAAGGTTCTAAGTGTCGTTTAGATGGGAACGGATCAAGATCGTATACGATTGTATCTTTTTATATTTTATTATTCTATTAGAAAAAACATTTTACGGCACTTTCCCTACTTGAAAGTCTTTATCAGCAACTCTATATTACAGTTTATAAAAACTAGAGCGCACTTAAACAACAATATTCTAGCATTTGTGAAGATTGAAGATTCACATTTGTTTATTTGTCACCAAACATTTACAAATAGTCGCATAACATATAATTCAGATTAAATGTAGGACAATGTGACGACTGGGAAATAACCGTAAGGTATCTTGGTCAATCAGTTACTTTTATTGTGTCATTTAAAACGACAAAAATTATAATAAAATAACCGTTTGAAAAACAAGCAGCGATAAGGCAAAAAAGTAATTAACATGTGAAAACCTAAAATCAAAACTAGAAAATAAGCAAATTTGAGTAACAAAGGTAGAAGATATGTTTTTCTATTTTGCTATATGAAAAGTGTTGAATGGACTACAGGATAAACTAACACATTTTGGCTCCAATATGCTTAATTGAAAAGTGCGTCTTTTTTGTTTTAAACTGTGGAAGATTAGATTGATTACCTTCAGAAGATATTGATCATCACAAGGCCTCTCCAAGATAACTTCGAGAAAAAGATGTTAAGCTATTATATAAGGGCATTTTTTTAACATTACGTAAAACAGGGCAATTCTATGCCGAAATTGTTGTAGCATGTAAAAGCGTCCAATTCAAGTAAAACACAAAAATAGGACTGCTCCCCATAATTAATTTTTTTACTGCAAATTATTTATTATATTGATTGGATTAACTGCTTTTAGCAGTGTACCAAGCCACAATTCTTTATTTTTTTATCGAAAACTGTCCAATCTCGTGCTCCTTGTAATGCACAATGCATGTGACACTCCGATGCAACGTTATCTCCGGCTTGTGCAATGGCGCCACATTTGCAATGAGAGAAAGGAACGAGACTTCATTTGTTTATGCACAAAAGAAAACGCGCAACTACGCTCAGCAGGCGGAATAGGCCAACTTCCCCCAACTGACTAGGCGCAACCCAACTAGATGCAGCCGACTGGTTAGTTAAGCTATGGCCAGTCGGCTGCGGCCAGGTCCTCGACGCATCTGAAGGCGTTTTAGCATAACTCAAACTGTTCTGGTCACGCTATTTCGAAAGAGTTAGGTACAGACAACGCATTGGTAATGAAAGCACGAGGCCGGGATGTAATCTCACAGTACTCTGTGTTCGATCTATGATTCGTGTACCTAGCAGAACGGATGCCTTCGACAAGATTGTTCAAGTTTCTGCGCAGCCGGCGCAAACAAGCGTTTAAACATTCATGTTTATTGGCAGGAATTTAATAACCGATGAATAAGCCATATTCAGGATCTAGAGCAGTGCTCTGCAACTCGTGCGCTGCGGAAAAACGACAAACATAATTCTTTCAAATAGAAAAAAGTTATGTTTCTCTCAAGTAGCAACTAACAAACTTAAAAAATTCATTACAAAATACACCTCGTTGTGTAAAGTCAAGACCTTTTTTTGGCTTTTACTAAATTTCGAACACAATTCTCTATATAAAGCTTTATTTAATGAACATAAAAACTCTCTACAAATAAATTGATAACTTTTTTGGATCAATTTTTACCCTGGCACAATTCTTTATGTGAAGCTTTATTTAATGAACATAAAAACTCTCTACAATTAAATTGATAACTTTTTTGGATCAATTTTCACCCTGGCTCGATAGTGCGCGACATGTGCAATTGATAACTTCAAATAAAAAAAGTCATCATTTTGTTTTTAGAGTTTTTTATGATAGCCAAGTAAAACTTCAGGTAACGGAAAGCGTTCATAATTTAACCCTTTCCTGGTCTAGCTGTTCTGCAAATTTTGAAATCTTTCAAAGTGTGCCGCAGGTTCGAAAAAGTAGCGGAGCAGAGGTCTGGAGTACCACCTTTAGCTAAAAAGGGTGTCGCTCCTAGTGTTCAAAGCTCAGATGGCTGGATGTTTAAAAAAACTGCTAATTAGTCCGTTGGAGAGGGACGGAGGCATTCAGTGACTACGCGCAAAGCCTCATTCAAGACGCTATATATAAACCAAGTGCGTTGTCAGAACAAATGAGATTTCAGTGCTCGGCTATTGACTAGGATAGAAATAAAATAGCTGTATCTGATGTTTTGGCACCCCTGTGGCCGCAAGTTACCTCAGCAGCGGGACGCGCAAAGAAAATTTCTTGTGCAATGCGAAACGGTGTTGACAAAACTTCAGCAATTTGTCCAGTTTTATCTCAAAATAAATCGGAACTAAACACCTCAAGATAAACATGGTGAATGTTGATTATTTTTAACTTTTAGCTCAAATTTTTTCTTAATCTGGAGATTGTGGAAAGCAGATTATAGATCTAGATGTTAAAAAAGTCGTGATTGATTTTAGAGGAACACTGTTTTTCGGACACCCGAGACTATTTTGCTTGCTGTCTCCGTTAGAGTAAAACCTTTGTTGTGAACTAGCTAATCATTCGAACCACGCATTTATTCAGCAGAAACCTCAGCAGCTTGCAGTTAAAACAAAGTTAGTATGATATAACAATGTTATATGTAGCTGTCAATTGACAAATAGACTTAATCTCGAGAAAATGGTCGATCATTTGTATTAACAGAACAACTTGATCCACGGTTGACTTTTTGCGTCAAAACCATCATTTGGCTCGTTGCGGACATAGTTAAGTGTCGTAAATTTTTCCCGGGGGACGTAAAGTTGTCAATAACGTTTTGGGTCTTCTATAGTTTTCTTAGTCTTTCGAATCGCGACTAAAAGCGCTCTTCCGTAGATTTTCAAAATTGGAGTTGACACAAGCAGGAAAAGAGAAAGTTATGTAATCAAGACTTCAAAGCAGCCCTAACATGGATTATAAGCTCTGTTTACATAAAATTAAGCCTCTGAGCTTTATCTGGTTTTACCTGGAAGAACTCTTGTAAACAATGCAGATCATCCGTAAGTAAGAATCTAAGTTGATTTATTCAGAGGTCTTTAATTAGTGGGTCATTTTAATACTACAAAGACGTCGGAATATAGTAGGATAATCATATTAGACCAGGAGTCATAACAAAATTTTCAAAAATGACATTTTGAGTTCAAACATAAAATTTACTGCGAAAGGCAAATGAAGATCAAAAATGGTCTTTACTTAACGTTTACGTAAAAAGTTCTTTTCGAATTTTCAGAGTGGAGCTTTTTTTGTCTTTATTAAACTTTCCAAATAAATTTATCAAACAGTTTGCAACAAATAAAGACCGTGTTTTTAAACTTTGGATTAAAAAATTTTTTGAAGTAAAGAAGTAATCTGTGTAAATCTTAGACTACAGTAAGTAAAACAAGTAAACATAAAAAATACGCCGAATTTTCCATCGTAAGGAAAATTTCAACAAAAAAACAGCTTGTTACTTTAAATCCAAGTGAAATGCAATTATAAAAAGTAAGTTATTGTTTAATTTTCTGAAGGCGTCAGCATAAGAGCTAACATGTGAACTAGTCAATTTAATTTCTTTTTCCACGAATGAATAGTTATAAAAAAGTTGTATAAAAAATGCTTAGTTTAAAGATTGAATTTTGTCCACTAGATTGGTATTCAAGCAGTCCCGCAGCAATTGTTTTATACAAAAACAGAATGTATATGGGTAAAGTGTTTTCAAGCAATCGCCAAAAACTCCACAATAGAAAATGCGATTTACATGAAGTAAGTTCTGCAGCGCCTCAGGCATATCGACGTCTGAACGACATAATTTGCTTCGTCACGCAAAGCCAATAAATTGGTAAAAATCATGTCACTTAATAAAGGCGTAAAATTGAAATTTCACGCTCTGCTTGTGAAAACAAGAAAAAATTCACAAATTTGCTGAAAAACGTCTATTTTACCCGTTAACCCTTGTTGGGGGGAACCTAAAATTAGTGCCATCTTATTCAGCCATTCAAATTAGGAAAAGTCAAGAAATTCGAGAATATTATCTAAAAAAAGTAAAGCAATTACAAACGTTTTTGCTAAGGCCGGGCTTCAGAAGCCCGGCCGTTGAGGAAAATGGGGTTAAGTGATCGCAACCCCTTAAGATATCTTGTGGCGCAAGCGCAAGTTTTATAAACTTACTTCTTTTTTCTTTCAAAATACTAGTATTAATAATTTGATTTTATAAGTTAAATTTATAGCATATGCGGCTCAAAAGTGCGCCGCAAGTGCCCAACTCAGCAGCTTTTAATCACTCTGTACAAACCATTGAGTGTGATGTTTCCAAGGCTGATAAAGTCCTTCTTGGCAAAAATTTGACCGAAACACTATTAAAGGCCCTATTTCTAAAAGTACCTATAAGTCACATTTTTGAAAAAATAAGATAAAAAGAAAAAATTGTTTGTTTACTTGCCTGGAACATTCTGACAAAAAATCTTTTTAGGATAATGCACAGAATTCCTATTTATATAGCACAGAAGTTTGAAATCTTAACGTATTTTTCTTTTATAAGTATCAAAATCCAACTGTTTTATTTTGAAAATTTTTATACACAATCAATTGATAGCTTATTATCATATTGTTTGAAGGGTTGTCCTGCAAAGCAATCTCACCTAAAAAATTTTTTTTTGACTTTTATTTTATAAAACTAGAAATAGGAGCTTTTCAAAGTTGATTACATTAAATTAATATTATAAGAGTAACGCAAGCATATTAACAAAGTAACAGCTTGCTTTTTTATTCTAGGCTAGCTTATTAAATAACTTATTTTTGCATTAGGTTTACCTGTATTATTATTTTAATGATTACTTTAAAATTAATTAAAAATTCTAACATTTTAATTGGAGTTTTTAATTCTCCCCAATAATTTGATAACTTAGCTATAAAGCATTTTATTAAAGTCACAAACCATCAGCTCATATATTGACATTTTAAAAAATTTAAAAACAATTTGCACTCAATAGCTTCATACTGATTTAGCTTTTAGTTAGTAGATCATTAAAATACTTTTTAATGTTTTTTTGGTTTACGTGCGAAAATTTTCAAAAAATTAACTTCTCATCACGTGATTTTTGATTTCTCCCAGATCCTAAATTCTTTTCTGATATATCATTATATAAAAATTAGAATCCAGAATATCATTATTATTACAGGTGGTTGACTTTTTCAGCCAAACTACACTGTCAGTTTGGTAGAAAAGCGCTTATAAATCAAAATTTGCAATAAAAGTATCCAAGTTCAATTCGCAAAACAAGCTTTAATTCCTTATGACGTGATAATTGAATTCGAAAACATTGTTAAAGTAGGGAGTGATACATAACCAATATAATAAAAAAACATGTAGGGTTTTTGCATCATTACTCTGATTTGCCAGGATTTTCGAAAACTTAAAACCTTTTTTTCTCAAAACACACATTATGTGACTTAGGTAAATTTAAAACTACTGTAAACCCTTCAAATGCACTCTCAATATAGTGGTATTTACTTTAAATTCATTCCTTGCTTTGTTATTTTTAGATTTAAAGACAAAAAAATTTGCAATTACTCGAATCCAAGAAACGGAGAACCTTATTTTTGTACAAGCCCGCCATCCGGTGTTTGCTCCAAAATAATTTCAATCAGCTTTCCCGATTTTGGATTTGAAAAACCTTTTGACGTCATTTCTCAATTGAAATCACGGTTTGTCAGGAATCAACCCATTTTCGGTTCAGGATTTGTGTTTCAAGTTTTGCCTCAAAATGAAAAAAGTAAACTAAAACAAGAGAATTTAATTACAAATAAAACAACTAGCTCACTTTTGCGGCCAAGCGGATATGTTCATAATGGTCAATGGGTGTCGCTCACGCACAACTATCAACCAAGATCTTTAAACGATTTTAAAAAATGCTTTTCGAACAAAGTCGTTTATGTTTTGGGTGACTCAACGATGAGACAGTTTTTTCTGTTGATGGTCGAACCGTTGGAACTAAACTTAACAACATCTACACCTGATTCCTACTTCCATATATTACGAACTGGTAGAAACGATAAACTCAATATTTCATTTTATTACAGAACGCATGGATTACCATTTAGATTACAGGGCCCACCTGCTATATGTCCATACATTACTGACGTAATTGACGCAATGGAAACCGGTGGGTCAGACGTTCTTATAATTATATCACTGGGATTGCATTATCTTGAATATCATCCATCATTTTTTATACATAGATTGCTAGGAATTAAACAAGCTATTTTACGACACCTTGAAAAACATCCAAATACAAAGTTTATTATTAAAGGCTTGAACTTGTCATTGAATCCTCACTATCCATTTGAGTGGCTTGTACTTCGTTACAGTTTACTGTTAAAAGAAATACTCAAACTTGAAAATATTGTTTTTATTGATTTGTGGGACATGACTACGGTTTGGCCAATAGCTTATTACCACCCTGTTGAAAAGATACTTGTTGAACAAGCGAATCTTATGTTTAGCTATTTTTGTACTTAAATGCATTACCGAGATTTTTGTCATAAGTTTTTTTCTAAGTATATTTTATAGTCCGTACGGCAAGAGTTTTCACAATTGGGTTTGTTTGTTTGTTTTCATGGATATAAGTAGATCAGGGGTAAAATAGTACGCAGGGTTGTGGAGTCGAAGGATTTTTTTTAGGCTCCAACTCAACTCTGACACTATCTATTTAAAGCTTTCCGACTCCACCTGTTTAAATTTTCCGACTCCGACTCGTCATCCAGAACATCTAAAAAACCGACTCCTGACTGCGACTCCCAACTCCGACTCCGGAAATTCTACAAATCGATTTCAACTCTGACTCCTACTCCACCCAAAAACGTACGACTACAGCGACTCCGGCTGCCGACTCCGACTCCGCAACTTTGATTAAGTCACACCTTTAAAAATTTGAAGAAAAAGAAAAAGTCGACCGAACCTCTTTCTAAATCTGTAGCCTGAGCTTTATAATGTTAAAAATTGATGGCAGTTCTTCATAAAAGTGCTTAATAAAAATATCCAAGCAAATTATTTTGAATTACAATTCACATAATAAAAACAAAAAAATTAAATAATTAAAAGCTTGAGAGACTGTATCCAGACAAAGAGTACAAATTTGAATACAGAAACTCAAAAAATGTCAAACAAAAAATAAAACTAAAGCTGTGTGTTTCATCTACTACTATATATATATATATACATATGCCAGCCGGCAGCCAGGAAAAAAACCATGAAAAGTGACACAGTCCCTAGTACTCCTGTACTAGGGACTGTGTCACTTTTCACTTATCATCCTGTTCTCAACCGGGAGGAATTCTCACTAAGGGAAAGTTTTGTATTTTCAAAGGGTTAATTTTTTTCAATGTTATTGAACGTTTTAGATATTAATTGTAATACTTTATAGATTTAAATTTGTACTCTTTGTTTGGATACAGTCTCTCAGGGTTTAAAACCCACTCGCGCAATTCTGTTGTATTCTTGGCAAAGACACTTTGCGGCACATTCCCCTGCTTGGTGGTCTTGGCAAGCAACTCTAAATTAAATTCATACCTCTATTAAATTACAAGCAGACAGCAATATTTTGGCATCTCCGGAACCAGGTCGGGGTAATTGCCTACCCTATGTATCAGCTCCTCCTTCGCTTTCCTGCGAGTCAGGAGGATAAATATAGAGATAATATAAAAATAAAAAATACGAAAAATAGATTATTTATATAAACAAAATTTTAAAAGTTTAATTTATTTTTGTAAATTTGACTTTTAACCCTTTCACCACCAACGGGACAATACGTCCCAGAGATATTTTTGAAGCTACCATTCGGATAAACAGCATTAGAAATCAACGGCTTTGTATCCCAGTGGTATAATCACGCACAATGCTTCTTACCACGTGATAAAATTTCACGCAAATAAATCATTCTTTGAATTATTGTCGTTTAGACAGACCAACTCAAAAGTTATTTTTCAGTTATTGAATTTAGTGGGATGTAGTTGAGAAAATGCAATTCGATATTTTATTGATAAATTAGTCGAGGTAACTGTGTCTCAATCATAATTAATTTTTGGCACTAAGCTCGATGTTTTTTACTTATTTATACTTATATTGAGACATATAATTCCAATATAAAATACCATTGGGATTATATGTCCCAAAATATTCAGCCCCAATTTTTTCTTTCGACCGTTGTGAAAAATAAAAATTACATTTTTAATGCTTATTTGTCTATTTTGCAAGAAACTAAAAGGAAATAAAGTTACCGGTAGTTATCGAAAAAAAAACTTTTGGTAGTGAAAGGGTCAAGCAAGCGATTGTATTGAGAAAGCTAATCTGTTTTTTGCTTTCCTACTTCGTAACGGTTAATTGTTACTTTTTGGTTAATAGTGCTGCATTAATTATGTGATAATAGCTGTGGTTTTTGTATTACATGAAACTGTTTTATTCTTGAGCTTTTTTATTTGCTAATGTTAATAATTTTGTAGCAATGAATATTAGTCTAAAACGTTTATCGAATTTAAGTTAATGGTAAGAACTTAGTTTCTACAAATTAATCTAAATTTGATAAACTCTTAATAATTTGATTATTTTTGTGTACAGTTTGTTTAATTTTCCGCGTGTTTCTTTAAATTGATGTTTTTCATTACAATGGTAATTTTGGGTTGATAGTACACCTCAATGTTGAGTCTAAGCAGTTTTGGAATGGCATATAGTTGTTTGTTTGTATTGTTGTATTGTTAATTATATTTTGTATTGTATTGTTTTTTAAATATTTGTATTGATTTTTAATGCATTGTTTTTTAAATATTAATTAATAATCTGTATTGTTGTATTGTTAATTATATTTTGTATTGTATTGTTTTTTAAATATTTGTATTGATTTTTAATGTATTGTTTTTTAAACATTAATTAATAATCTGTATTGTTGTATTGTTAATTACAATTTGTCTTTGACGTCAATTTGTTGCATGTTAACTATGAACATGGCCGCTGGCATCGACTTATACGTCCCAAAGAAAAGACCATTTTTTACAGATCATTATACGTCTTTGGGAGGAAAATCGAGAAATTGAAGACAAATTTAAAGTGGACTTTTTTTATAGATGATTAAGTTTTTGGGACAAAAATTTGGATAAAGCTCATAAAATTTGGGCAAACCTCTGTATTAAATAAGCTAATTTATTTTAATTTTTACCTAATTACATTTTTATTAATTTTTGCGGCTCGCGAACTTTATTATTTTATTGAATACGGCTCGGGTTTGAAAAATTTTGCCCACCCCTGGTCTATAACGTCAATCTTTTGCAATGCCTTGGAAGTAGTGCCTTTATAAGCGAATTCTACTGTAGCAGCATCTGGACTGGAAACTAAATCGAGAAAAAAAGATTTGCATTCCATTAGTTGGCCGAACGAATCGACGATTCTCGACATTTGGCAAATCCGTGCTTTTCAGAAACCTCGTTTGACAGCTAATTAAATGTTCTAGTTTTCGAAACTTAAGAGTTTCTTTAAAAAAAGAAAAGTAGGCAGGAATTAAAAGTTAGTGTTAGATATATATATTTTTATACTTATGAATAATTTTAAGTAAATGCCTAGAATTTAGTCAGCTGTTCTAAACAAGTTTGAACAGGATTGTCAAAATATGAACCGATAGTAAGAAAATGTGCTAATTGTGACATTTTAACTGACCTTGTTATGCTGCAATAAACTGCAATAAACTGCAATGTACCGTTAGCCATTATTTTAGAAATTTAATTTACATAATGTAAACACAGTACAAAATCGCTTCACTGGTGATAAGTAAGTTTGATAACACTCGTACTTTCAAGCAAAGGAACACAAGTTTGTTGTTTTGTGTAGATGGCTTTTTTGTTGTTGCACATTAGTAAAGATAGGCAACTACGAAAAAGCTGCTTACCTTTCATTATTAGCCAGATCGAAGCAAAAAAATTGCAACTAAGTAAATTATAATTGTAGGTGTAAATAGAAATGTAAAAGAAAACTCTCAGCTTCAGGTAGAAAGATGTAATTAATCTATGTGCCTAGCTTTATACTGCTATACTAAATTTTGGTTACAACTTGATTGGTTTAATTTTTGCTGTTGTTCATACCAGGTATATCATGAAAATCGTTATTCATATTCTTTTGGCAAACGGTTGGTTTGTTTAAATAAAGGTTTAATTTAAATATTAATTTTATGCAACCAACGGTTCACATCGTAAGCTACTATTGTTGTTAATCGGATATGTAGTACTTATTTTCCTCAATATCAAACCTACACAAGCGCTCTTCAACCAAAATTCTCAAAACATTGACAAGATAATGTAAGCCAGTGGTTCTCAAACTTTTCGCACCTGCGGCACACTTAGACCAGAGTGCAAATTTTTGCCCCTAAAAGTAGTGATTAATTAATTAAACTATTTTAAGATCGGGAGATTTAAATATATTGCATAAAAAACGTATAGAGCAAAAATAAAGCAATAAATATAAAATTAATATTTGTAGGAAAGGGGAGCTAAATTCTTTTCATGCAAATATTAATTTTATACTTTATAGCTTTAATTTTGCTCAATACATTTTTTATAGAATATATTTAAATCGTCCGATCTTAAAATAGTTTAGTTAATTAATCTATTATTAAAAGTTGTACAAGTTATTGCCACCTTACCATAATTGTTGCGTTCCATTATTATTGTGAATCATAAGATGTCATAGATTTGGTATGTTTGATAGTTACTGCACAATTTTATCAGCTGATTAAATAGCTGACGAAGGACAGGTTTTATTTTTTTATTTCTTATGGTATCTCTTAATAACAAAAAAATTTTTTACGTTCGATCGTCATTCGTTTCTTTTTATTTATAGCTATCTGAAGAAGTTTAATAAACGAAAGCTTATAGAGCTGAGTGGTATTTAGCTGAGATTTTTTGTTAAGAATAATTTTTTAAATCAAATGTTCTAAAATTAAAAGTTTTCTTCATAAAACTTAAAATAAACAACAAATTTTCGGTTTAAAATTTTTTATGCGATAAAATGTCTAGAAAAATTTGCGTACTCACAAGCAAAACAACATTTACTTAAGCTATAATTTTGGCTTTTATGATTTAAAATGATTTTGATTATTTTTTGTGGGTAAGAGAAACTAATTAAGACTTGCTTTTGTTGAACCTTAATTTTTTGTTTATGCAATCGAATGCTTTGTTATAAATTAGACTAGCACAGTGTTTCTTCAAAACTTTAGAACTAGATTAAAACTGGACGTACGGTTTGATCTAAAGTCTAAAGAAGCAGTTATGCTTTCGACTTATAAAACTGCAAAACATCTAAGCGTTTGCAAAATATTAATATTCGTAATGAGATTTTGTCTTTTCAAGAAGAGCCATCACGACAACTAGCATTGGAATTATTCCATAGAAATTAAAAGCATAGTAAACTTCCTATTATTTGCTTGTCGGCGTCGTGAAGAGTTACAAAACAACATCGCTAACATTCGCTTCGGTCAACTGTTGGTCTCTGCGCGATGTCGGTTTCCAGTCCAGATATGCTATTTAGAAGTCCACGGTTCAGAGCTTCTCAAAAATTTTTGCAATGAATGTTTAATTCTTTACAGTAAAAGCTTTACTATAACGTTCACAGTTTAATACATTTAGTTGAGGAATTCAAGTTATTTGGCTCATTAGACAGTGTTTGCTGCTTTCCTTTCGAAAGCTACTTAAGATTGATTAAAAATTATGTTAAATCTGGTAACAATCCCCAACAGCAAGTCGCATTTCGTGCTTATCACAAAAATTCTAATATAATTTTTATGCGACATATGGATTGCTTCAGACCAAATTCCCAATTTGCCTTTAAGATAGTAGGTGCGCCAGAATTTCATAAATGCAACGATGCTAGAGTTTGCTTTCATTTATGAGTTGTTTATCTTTATTCTGGTTGCCAAATCAACATTAACAGCGATACTGATTGTATAATTTCTTTTAATAATTCTATTGCCAAAGTGATTGATGCCTACATTTGTGATGGAAATGAATATTTAAATCACTAAGAATCAAAAAACCCTGCTATAACGTAATCAACACAATTAATATGAAAAAACATTTAAAAGGGATCCAGGCCGAAGCGGATGCAACATGTGAAAAATCAATTCTCAACAGTACAATGGATTCTCAAAGAGATCACAACGTAACAAATTAAATGTAATTTCAATGAGTGAAATAAGAATGTAAAAAAGCGACTAAAACAATTAACAGAGAGGACGATGATTATGCAGCAGGCCTGTTTTGATCTTAGGGACCTCATCAGGCATAAACTACCGTAACCTCTAAGGCGAAAAGAATAATTTTGTATTATTTGAATATTTGAATTATGAATATTTAGTACCAAAAAAAATACCAAATTGTAAAAAACTTTTTAAAAAGCCCTTAAATTCAAAACAAGTCAAAATTTATAAAGTGTCTAATTTAAGTGACAATTATAACACATATATTGATATGTAATTGCCTTTCGGTTTGTTTATATAAATGCATGCTATAACCATATTAGCAGAATTGGGTGGCAATAGAAGTGTTACAGAGCATTTAATGTTTTATTAGAGCAGGTGCATAGCCAGGGGATTCTGGAAGTCCAGAAACTCCCATATTCAATTACAGAGTCCACCTTTTCATTGCAAAAGCTACATTTTGAACAAAAAGTCTACGAACAAAGGAAAAATTAAACAATTCAAGAATTAGGCCAAAAGATAAATTAAAAATTAAAATTTTTTAAAAAGTCGATTAAATGAAAATTATAGGAAAGGGAAAATTTTTTAGCTATAAATATTAAGTTGGCCACTAATATTATCAATAAGAATAACTAAAGTTAAGACTTTTTGCTTTAAAATATTTTTTTCATTTGGTTCTTTCAAAAACACCTTTTCATTTTTGTGGTTGCGCACTTCATTCAAAATGGCTGGCTACGGGCCTTCTTTAAAACAAGTAAACTTTACAAAACTTTTTGAGCTTGAGGGCTCGTTTCCACTACAACATTAGCGGGAATATTCGTTGTTTGTTCTATAGATTTTTTTACTTCTTTCTGCGCTTACGCGATAAGTGAAGAGAAAACAATCAATTAAAACAAAGAATACTTTGTCAACGCTCGTAGTGGAAACGAGCCTTTAAGCTGATTTATTTTAATCAATTAAAAAACTCTAGAAGTTAAGAAGGTACCGAAGCTGAGGGAATTTTTCGCCGAATGACTAATATTGGCAAAGTGTTATTAACTTCTATGTTATATCAAAAAACTGTAACTTTAGTTTGAATGATTTAAAAGTAATATTCTTGACCAAACAATTAAGAATGCAAATTAAGTTGTCTTGGTTATTCAGTGATATTAGTGATGTTCGAGCTTGTCAAATCAATACGTTGATTTTTTTTGTTTTCTTATTTACAAATTATCATTTAATTTATCTGCTTCTGTATCACTGTTCATTAAACAACATGCAAGTATTTGCTATGCGCATTTTTCAAAGACCAAAAAAAGTGCTAATCAAAGTCAAGATAGTTGGTTGTCTAGCATATCTAACAGCCAGTCACCAAGTTAGACATATTGGTTAATATTACAGCACAGGAAAAACAATTTTGCTTATTTACATTCCCATTATCGCGAAAATTTTCGCGGCCTGTAATTGGTATCTGTCAAGCGTATATACATGTATAATATTCACCTTCCATAGTGTCGTTTCGACCAAAGCTTTGAGTTTGGCAAAACTTTGGCTTCGGTACATCTTTACTGCAGACGACTATTAAAAATGCCACCAGTAATTTCTGAGAACCACCTTGTTAGTGTAGATCAAAACCTGTCAGAAATTGATGGAGATGATCGTATGACGACATTGATCTCTTCAACACCCAAAAGGTATATGCCTTTTTAACATTGAAATTTAAATAACTTTAATAGCTTTAATTTTTGTAGTGTTTTTACTTCTCACCTTATAAAACAAACGATTCCTTGAAAAGGCTAAGTGAAATAGAGAGTATTTTACATAGCCATACGGAAATACCGCAAAACATACAAAAGGAGCTCCGCATGCTCAAAGAAAAATTGGAAACAATTAATTGTATCCTTCCAGCAGCGCACTGTTTAGCATTCTTTCAACTGGCTGATACCAAAGAGAAATTCGCCAATATTACAGAAAACATAACTGTAAGTATTGATGAAGCCATTAATTGATATGAAAAGACTGGTGCAGTTTTTGAAATTGCATATTTTATTGAATTACATTTTTTTACATTACAGTGTAAATTTGAGTGTTTGCCTCTTTAAAGTTAAAGATTATAAAACAAACAATGTACAGTAATGCAAAGAAATCTAAGTTGAGTAAAAACCGATTAATTAACGTTCGTGATCAGTTGCGGACCGAGTTGATGCTTTCTATTTAAAGCAGCATTAGCGTTATTGTTTTCTTAGGCAGGTCTGGTTAATCTCTTTACAGTATTCTGTATTAAACACTTTTATTTTTTTTCTGCAATTTAATAAGATAAATACTTGATGTCATATTGAAGTTTGCATTCTTTTTTTCATAGGACTTTCAAGCATTCACCAAAAAAAGTGGAAAGCCACAGTTTACAATTAACTGTTTCAGCTTTTCTTAAAATGCTTATGTCAAAACAGGTGGCTTCTGAATACTCTTGGAATGGCATGGAAATAAAGCGGAAAATAATAAAAAAGTCTTTTTGTGACACCCAATTGCACCATGCTTTAGCTATTACTATTCTTCGGCAGCGTGGTCGAGTGTTTAAAGCACCGGGCTGATGATCAATATGGTCTGGGTTCAAAACCCACTTGCTCCACTCTGTTGTGTCCTTGAGAAAGACACTTTACGGCACTTTCTCCTGCTTGGTGGTCTTGACAAGCAGTTTTAAATTACAGTAATATCTCTACTAAATTACAAGCGGACAGCAATATCTTGGCATCTCCAGAAGTAGGTCGGGGTAATTGCTTACCCTATGTATAGCGCCTCCGTCGCTTTCCTGCGAGTCAGTACGATAAACATAGAGATAAAATAAGTAAAAAATAAATAAATAAAATTAGTAAGTTGTACTTTTGGGTTGTTAAAGCAAATACTGAAATGTTTTTTGTGATAAGCAATAAACCATTTTTACAAACAGAAGGGTCACCATGGATATGGCACACCAATCCTTTATGATTCTTCAGTTTTAATTTCCATTTTTGTCCTCTTAACGCAAGAAAAAGCTTCGCAAACGATATAAATAGAGCAGCTGTCAAGCACGTATTACGACCTGCTTCCGGAGACTCCAAGACATTGTAGTCCGATTCAAATTCTATATTTTGGTTTCTTAGTCTTCTATTTAGTGATATGAAGAAATCTAGAACTGCTTGACAAGACCGTCAAGCAGAGAACCCTTGTTTAGTAAAGTAATGAAGTTTTTTGTCACTCAATTGCTGCTTATCTAATACTTTTCAAGTAAGGTATTTTTGCTAAAGCATAATACCGCACCCCTATTTGACAAAGTAAAAAGCACTGACATTCGTCAATCTCGATACATCGAATCGTTGCTACTCCGCATAGAATGATCGCAATTGCGCTGGATTGCGACGTGACACCAATGTCCAGCGAACAAAACAGCAAAGCAGCTAATGTATGCTCTTCCGAGTCACAAAAGAACTACAGGGCAACCCAGAACTCACTGGCGAGATTATGCTGAATACTTGGCCTGGTCTCGTCTTCAAATTCCACCGGCAGAATTGCCGCTACTTGCAAACGATCAGGATGCGTCGAGATCCAAACTCGAGCTGTGCATTTTATCCGCTTATGACGAAACACTCGTAGGAAGATTTACTCAATGAAAATTCCACCGATTTGATTTATCAGCTAAACTGTGTATCGTCAGACAATCTCTTTTTACGGCACTTGATGTCTGATAAATGCTACTAAATTACATTTTTTATAACGTCGTTTGATAAAACATAACACTGGTGCAGTTTTACGTTTTAGGAAAATATTTTTATTTGGCTGATTTACAGTAGGAACTTTGGCAAATAAAAATTTATGATTAAATTTTTAATAGCAGTTGAACTCTATCATTACCAGAAGATTATAAACAAAGATTTTAATTAAAAAATAATGATAAAACGATTGACCGTAAGGCAATTCTTTTTATTCAACTGCTTATCATAACTTAAAAACTTTTAAATAATTGTAAGCCGTTAGATGTCGTGAGAGAGTACTTTCACTAACATTTTTGTTCATAGCAACGCTTCATCGCAATGACGTTTTAATGTTTCATTTAATCTACTGAAGAAAGCTTGCTGATTTTATACATAGTAGGCTATGCCAAAACGTCGAGTTTTTAATTCTTGTTTTTATCTTTGAATAAAGATTTAATAGCAGTTGAACTTTATCATTACCAGAATATTTGTATTGCTTATAATAGCGATGAGAAAATACAATATAAAAAAAAAACATTACGAAAAGAACAAAACTATTTATGTGTCGAATAGCATCAAATAATAATAATAATACACAAATTTATATGGCGCTTTTTGCAGAAAACTAATTTGATTAAAAGCGCTTCACAACAAAATAAATCAAAAAAGTAAAAATCTTGAGACATTACCATAATATTAATTTAAAAAAAGCAAGAGTGTGAAGATGAGTTTTTAATAGCATTTTAAATTGGGAAAGCGATTGAACTATTTTTAATTGATTAGGTAAATTATCCAATTCTAAAAGACCACAAACGCTAAATCTAATTAAATTTTAAATACGAGGCGGAAACGCACAGGTAAGCAGCATAATTTCATAATAGGAGTTACAAGAGTGATTTATGGGCACAAGAAGCCTGGCTGAAATATTTTGCACTGTTTGCAAACAGTTTGTGCAGAATGAGCGGATCATAATACAGAGCATTGCAATAATCGAATTGAGAAGTAACAAGAGCATTAACGTAAAGTTTTACAATTTTCTTCATCAATATACTTATGAATTTTACCAATATTACAAACACAAGAACATTTTCTAACAGCACTATTGATTTGGTTATTAATGGAAAAGTATCAGTCTAAAAAAAACAAAATCTTTCGCAGAATTGAAAAATTTATAGATAGTGTTATAAAGAACATTTCACAGATTTCTGATGATTGCGACCAAAACAATGCATTGAATAGCTTCTAATAATCCAACTAACAAATTGCTAGAACAAACTTTTTTCTATTCTATGCAAAACAAAAAGCATTACGAAAAAAAAGAGAATTGGGCAAAAGAATAACGAAGCATAAGTATATGCTGGCAGTGATGGCCTTACAAAAGGTAGGGTTCAGTGCAAAAAAAAGGGGCCTCTTCTTAGTGCCTCATTTTTTTTTTGTATTAAAATATAGTGACCTTTGAAAATAAAAAAGGTGATCAATTTCAATTTATGTCCAAAATCTATTTTCCTCTCAAAACCATAGTGATGTCAGAAAAAATCATTACCTTTAATCGAGCACATGATCACAGGGGGACCACCGTCATACCGCTACTATAAAAAAATAGAGCAATATTTTACTTAGGGAAACCACTTTTTTGACGTTTTTCAGTGTAGCCAGTATGGTAATGGATGAACACAATTTTTTTCTTTTCTATGCAGTAGCATAAGAAAATACAAAACACAAATAACACAGCTCAACAAAAAAATATTTTTTTCTTTTTGCGATAGATCTTTCAACGATTTTATAGTATATCAGGTGCGCTGATTCCAAAAATGACTTTACTTTTGCTGAATTGGCTCTAGTTTTTGAGATAATGCAGACACAATAACTGACTATAAAAGCTCATATAACGGCCATATAAACTACACGTAAGAGGCAATTGTGCTGACAAGGAGATTTTATTTTGCAATAAAGGACCAGTTGTCTCATTTTTAGAAAGGTTAACAAAGCAGAAAAGTCAATAACTAACCATTAGCAATCTTGGAGTCTAAAAAAATTCTAATGAAAAGTTGAAATGCAGTAACTTTTACTATATTTAGGTTTTCATGTTTTCAGTTTTAATTGAAGGGTATAGAACGAAAAGTAACTAAGTCACATTTTTACCCGAATTGAGTTAGCCATTGTAGTGCGTTGCTTTCAATGTCCTTAATCACCATGCAAAATATTATTTCTAAAAAATGTTACTAAGTCTTTTTTTTGAATGCAAGGTTTTGCTGGAAATGCTGAATTTTTCTTTTAAAAGTTTCTAAGTCCATTTTATCCAATCACATTGTAAGGTTTAGTCACGTGATACGAAATCAGTTTTGTTAATATTGTAGCTTATATATAAGATATACCCGTGCCACAATTTAGTCATCTTCCAGAAAAACCATCAGAATGGGACTTTGTCCACCAAGCTTCAGAAAGCTGTAGTGAAAGTGATGTTTCAAGCATTTTTGAAGAAAGTTCGACCAGTCCGAAGCAGTTGAATCAGGAGGAACTGAGCGATCTCATAAGAGATCTTAATCTATCTAAAGAAGCTTCTAAAGTATTGGCATCCAGGCTTAAAGACAAGAAATGCCTTAGTGTTGGTACGAAAGTAACCTTTTACCGCACAAGGGAGAGCGACTTACTTCTGTACTATCGTTCAGAAGAAGGGCTTGTTTTCTGCTCAGATGTTGAAGGACTTCTTTTAAAAATGGGAATACCTGAATATAAACCTCAAGATTGGCGTTTATTTATAGACAGTTCAAAAAGAAGTTTGAAGTGTGTATTGCTGCACAATGGAAACAAGTATGCCTCGATTCCCATTGGCCACTCTACATTGCTCAAAGAAAAATACAACAATATTAAACGAGTGCTAGAAAAATTGAACTACTGTGACCACCAATGGTTAATATGTGTTGATTTGAAAATGGTCAACTTTTTGCTTGGTCAGCAGAGTGGTTATACTAAATATCCGTGCTTTATTTGTTTGTGGGACAGCCGTGCTCGCAGTGAATTTGTGTGTTGACCAGTGTAATTATTACAAAAATAGAAAAATAACAATATAAAATATGCTTAAATTAATATCATACAGTCAAAAACTAACAGGTCCAAATTTGCAATACAACTTAAAAAGAAAAAGCGATGTCACTGAAAGCGTTTTAACAATTCGGTTTCATAATTTTCGTGATAGCGTGCAAACTGTAGCTTTAACACGAAAGTCAATAACATGTGGTACATTTATACTCTAGAGATTGCGTTGATCACGTGAACAAAATATCGAAAGCCAACGTCCGTAGCTCTGGTACGATCTTTTGCGCATTAGGTTCTTGAATCAGGGGTTGTATGGTACCAATGTATCATGACCTTTTCCAAGGTAATTCACCTGCAAAATATTAAGTTATTACATGTACTTTGCAGTTCTTCAACAACACACGCAAGAGAAAATAGTACTTTACACTGTAATAAAATTGGAGATCTTTTTTTGGTCTTGGCTTGTACGTTAGAAGAAAATGAACCATGTTTGCCTTACTACCACGTTTATCATGCTGTTCCGTTCCTAAAAATCGCCCACACTATGTATATTCACAATCTCATAAAAAATCTCTTTGATTTCGCTTTGGTCCGGCTTAAATAGCCTAAGAAATAACGGTTTTAAAAACAATTTAAATAATTTACATTTACAGTAGTTATAAAAAAATGGCAACACTGCTTAGTTTCTTGAGTCATGGAGAACATTCGAGATTTCCGCTTGACCTGTTTTCGCATGTGACGCAATAATGCTTATTTGTGATTGGTGATTGCCTTTATTGAGTAAATTTCAGAACGATCGAGTAACCTTACCGACTGGTATAAGGCTCGCTGGAAAGCAGTATTATGATTCGATGATTCGTTGTGGTAACTTGGTTTGAAAATTTGTTAACTGCGTAAATTCATAGTTTTTTGGTCGCAAGCCTTTGGTTGTCTACGTTATTGTGAAGAAGTAAGCTGAAGAGTTAAGCTACTGAATCTGTATTTGCTGTTGAATTTATACTATTGTGGGCTCCTAAGTGAATTGGGGCATAATTTATTAATAAAGAAGATATTGTGGTAGTCTGAGCTGTAATTTAGCTAGATTATATTTTTGCTGTCGCTGGTTCGAAAGTCAGATCCAGCAAGAAGATTAAGAATTTTATCTTTTAGTAGACACCGAGATTGCGTTATCGGCGAGGCCTTCCTTAGCAATATCAACCTTGCAGTTTAACCCCACAGAGAGTATAGTTGCTTTGATACCCGCATGAAATAGTCCTTTAGGTTGCGTTTTAAATGAGATTACAGAAGTCCCTGGTAAGCCGCATCAACATTATGTGAATCAGGCGGCTACAAAGTCTTTGCGAATTTATTTGTCAAAGCAATGTAATGACTCCATGTCGCCTTGCGGAAGTTCCATCGTTTAACAAGCATTTTTGGCACTACAGAGCAAACCTTGGTGGTGTGATAAGCGAAGGTCGATGTTGTTACTTAGAGAAATTTTCAACGACACGTCTATCTGGTAAGCGACTGCTAGGACTTACGCTAGCGAAAGCTAGATATGGATTGGTGTCAGTGTTCAGCGGCCGCAGTAAAAACTGGTGATCTCCTTGGAGTTGTGTAGGAGGGCAAGACTATTAATCCTTGCCCAGCCAGCCAAGCATTCACCGTCCAGACTGTTATCATCGTAACCTCAGTCAACATGACGACAGTTAAAATCGCCAGCATAAAGACAGGTAGGGGTGAGGAAACATTGGGAGATCCAAGGATTGCAGACGCGTTGGTGGAAGTTTGTAGACATTGACTATTTTTATAACCATTAGCGTCCAATACTCAATATGCGATAGGTCCAAAAGCATATATTTTAGTCGCACGTGGACAAACGTGGCAAGGCCATGTTTCCTGTTTAAAAAAGACCAAGCAAGTTAATTACTTAGAATGCCAAATTCTCTGCATCAGTCCAGTGGGTCTCCTGTAGCAGGATGACAAGTGCCTCAAAACTGCAGAGAAAGGTAATGAAGAACAATCATCTTGCTTGCAGTGACGCCTTCAATGTTCAGCTGGAGAATAATGGGTCTTCGGGACGTGTTGCCAATGTGCCCTGAAAAGGGCATTTTTTTCCACGCATTAACCCTTTCTAAAAAGGACATTTGCCGACTAGCAGACCCTCGCTTAATATCGGAATTGGTAGATACCCTTCTCTTGCTGTAGGTTTGGTTTCGGTCTGTCATGTTTAAAAGCAGTAACAGACTTACTCACATCCCAAACTGCGAGAAAGCACCTGTTATCTGGTCATTCTTCCCTCATGATACATTTCCTCAGGATATTCGGCGCGGAACATAGAGTCATGTTTGATAAAGCGAACGATTAAAGAATGGGTGCAAGAGCTCTCGATCGAAACATGCATGCCTCGGGGAAGCAATATCCTGAATCTATTCTTAACTTTTAGTTGGCGAACAATGCGGCTTCGAAAAAAATTATTAAAAAATAAACAATTAAACGTTTTTTTAGGAAACCAAGTATTTTGGCAGTGTTCTTTCGTTTTTTTAAGTTGATGACGTTTTACAATGAACTTTCACACCATCAATGCACTTACCGAGAAAATCCAACTTGGATTTTGTTATGTCACAAATAGATTTTTTAAAACACAGTATAATCTGTCTAAAGGCCCAGATGGTAGGTGCTTTCACGCAGCCTGGGCCGTGAGTAAGTCTACTCATTGATTTTAAAATGACAGACCAAAACCGAACCTACCAAAACGGAAGGGTATCCACCCATTCCGATGTTCAGTGTGGGTCTGCTAATCGGCAAACGTCCTTTTCAGGACGGGGCAATGCCAGGATAAAACTGCCCTTTTCAGGGCACATTGCCAGCAAGT
The DNA here is from genome assembly GCA_963680785.1 of Diplosoma virens. NCBI lineage: Eukaryota > Metazoa > Chordata > Ascidiacea > Aplousobranchia > Didemnidae > Diplosoma > Diplosoma virens. Next base: position 65,641 of record CAVMFT010000076.1, read on the forward strand.
TCTGAAGACCCACTATTCTTCAGCTGAACATCGAAGGCCTCACTGCAAGCAAGATGAACGTTCTTCATCACCTCGCTATGCAGTCTGAGGCACTCGTCATCCTACTGCAGGAGACCCACTGCACTGATGCAGAGAAGTTGGTGCTACCAAACTACCAACTAGCTGGGTCTTCTTTAAGCAGGAAGCATGGCCTTGCCACGTTTGTCCACGAGCGACTGAGATACACGCTTTTGGACCAATCTCCACCGACATCGGAGATCGAGTGGCTGTGTGCGGACGTTGATGGCTATAAAATAGTCAACGTCTACAAACCACCGCCAACGCGATTGCGAACCCTGGATCTCCCAGTGTTTCCTCACCCCTACCTGTCTTTACGCTGGCATTTTTAACTGTCGTCATGCTGACTGGGGTTATGATGACAACAGTCCGGACGGTGAGTGCTTGGCTGGGCAAGTATTAATTGTCTTGCCCTGCTATATAATGCCAAGGACGCTGCCAGTTTTTATTACGGCCGCTGGAACACTGGCACCAATCCAGATCTAGCTTTTGCTGGCGTAGGTCCAAACAGTCGCTTACCGGATAGACGTGTCCTTGACAAGTTCCCCAGGTCATAACATCGACTCTCGCTTATTACACCACCAAGGTTTGCTATGGCAGTGCCAAGCATGCCTGTTAAACGATGGAACTTCCGCAAGGCCACATGGAGTCACTACATTGCTTTGACAAATAAATTCGCAAAGACTTTGTTGCCGCCTGATTCACTTGATGTGGATGCAACTTACCAGGACTTTTGTAACACCATTAAGAAAGCAGCCAAAAAGATATCCCATGCGGGTATCAAAATAACTATATTTCGTGTTGGGATGCAGAGTGTGAATCCCTCTATAAAACCTTTCTGTAGTCTCCTCAGGGAGACAACTCAAGTTTGCCTGCTACAGCTCTGCTTGCCAAGCTTGACAGAAAGCGGAGGGATTGATGGTCCGAGGCAGTTCGGAGCATTGACTTCTCACACTCTAGTCGAAAAGCGTGGAGTATTTTGAACAACCTTACTGGTAGGTCACGACACTCTCCTCGTCACTGTCCCGTTTCAGCCAATGCTATTGCATCTCAGCTGGTTAGAAATGGGAAATACGAGGCTGTTAATTGCAAGTCATCTCGACTTGTCTTTCAAGAAGTGTCTGACCTTTGGAGGGCTATAACACCAGACGCAGTAAATATCTTTGACAATTTTTCACAGAGAGAATTTACTGCTGCCCTTCAACACTTAAAACCAGGTAAAGTTCCGGGACCTGATGCCATCTGTCCCGAGCTTATACTCCATGCCGAAGCTGCTTTGAAGTTCTGGTTACGTGATTTCATTTCTTCCTGTTTGTGCCGACTCAAAATTCCCAAGATCTGGAGAAGAGCGCTTGTGGTCGCGATCCCAAAACCAGGAAAGCCCGTGGGGGACCCAAAGAGTTATCGACCGATATCTCTGCTCTGTGTCCCCTACAAGATCCTCGAGAGGCTTATCTACGCCCGCGTTAAACCATTAATCGATCCACTGCTCCCTAAAGAGCGGGATGGGTTTCGACGCGGAAAGTCAACCGTAGATCAAGTTGTTCTACTAACCCAGAACATCGAGGATTCTTTCGAGGCTAAAAAGAAGGTCGGTGCCGTATTTATCGATCTGACAGCTGCTTATGACACTGTCTGGCACCGTGGTCTTACCTACAAGCTGCTGAGACTACTTCCGGACAAGCACATGGTCAAAATGATCATGGAGCTTGTCCGAAATCGAAGTTTCATTCTTACCACCGGTGACAGCAAGCAAAGCAGGCTACGTTGTCTTAAAAACGGCGTTCCTCAGGGATCGGTCTTGGCTCCCCTCCTATTCAACATCTATACGTACGATCTTCCTTCCATGATTTCCAGAAAGTTTGCTTATGCTAATGACTTAGCATTGTTGCATTCTTCTGGAAACTGGAAGGACTTATAGGGGACCTTAAGCCAAGACATGTCCACATTGTCAGCGTATCTCCAGACTTGGAGGTTGAAGCTCAGCCACACTAAGACGGTGACGGCAGCCTTTAACTTAAATAACCGAGAGGCCAAATGTGAGCTAAAGGTCTACAACAACGGTAGACTTTTACCGTTCTGTCCAACCCCTACTTATCTTGGGGTAAAACTGGACAGATCGCTCACGTTTCGTCACCATTTAGTGGCATTGCGCAAAAAACTATCATCGCGCGTCACACTGCTGAGGCGACTCGTGGGCTCGGGATGGGGTGCTGGTGCTAAAACACTACGCATAGCCACCTTGTCCCTAGTATACTCAGCAGCGGAGTACTGTGCGCCAGTCTGGTGTCGCAGTGCTCACACTCGCCTCATTGACAGTGTCTTGAATGACGCCTTGCACATAGTTACTGGATGGCTGCGTCCCACTCCAACGGACCACCTACCCATACTCTCAGGCATCCAGCCAGCTCAGCTTCGCCGAATGGAAGCGACACTCTCCTTGGCTTACTGTGGATCTCTGGACCCCGATCATATCTTGCATGGTCTTTTAAGTGGGTCCTCAGATACTCGCCAAGTGAGACTAAGATCCAGACGCCCGTTTGTGCCAGGTGCGCGGAATCTTTTGGACAACTTTGCCAGACTTGGCATCCGCGCCTCTGAATGGACAAATCACAAATGGAAAACGGAGTACTGTGAAAATGCTTCCAGGCTCCGTGCTTTTGTGCCCGAGGCCAATGCCAGGCCTGTTGGGATGGGCTTACCCCGAGCAGCTTGGGTTAAGCTCAACCGCCTGCGGACTGGTGTTGGGCGATTACATTCGTCCATGCACAAATGGGGTCTCGCTCCTTCACCGAATTGAGAGTGTGGCGCCTCTGAGCATACCGCAGACCATGTACTAACAGCGTGCCCTATACATCGGGCACCACATGGAGCACGAGGTCTGACGGTTTTGGATGACGAAACTCGATGCTGGCTTAATGACATCACTGCCAGCATCTGATTCAGGCAGTGCAGCAGTCTGGGGTAGTAAAAGGATAAACCCTCGGCCCCAGTCCTGTTTGTGTCTGGCCTGGAGTGGATACCCTTCAAACGACGACGACGACGACGACGACGACGACGACGACGATCTGTCTAAAAACTATACGAGGCAGGATAAAATATTCAGACAACATCTTAAATTACAAATCAATAGTTTGATAAAAACTGTGCTTCAAATTTTTCATTAAAATTCTGTGCACAATTCTTCCCGCTTTTACATGATTGCATTCCAATTTTTTATGTATTAGGCTGACGTTTTTTATGATTTTTTCATTTAAAACTATTTTTCAGGTTTGTTAAAAAATTCAACACTTTCGATTAAAGATGTTTCCAAACTTGATAACAAAGATGAATTGGTGCAGCTACTAAAACAAGTTTACCGACATGGGAAAGAAATCTTCCCCAAGCAATCAGCCAAAATATTCCACAAGCTAGGTCAGCTCTATTGTAAACAAATTCCAGACATGATTAAATTAATTCAAACTGCTGCTCTTTACAATGCTGCTATTGCAAGATCACCTGATAATGTTGATGCTATTGAAAATGATTTAAAGCAACTTTGTAATAAGGTTTTAGAATCAGCTAATGCCAAAACCTTGAATGCTGATTTAATAACAGCTTCAAAACAAGTCAAACAAGAAATTGAACAAATGAGATTAAAAGTTGAGAAAAAACTTGATGTTTTTGAAAAGATACAAAAACGAATTAAAGCTGATGCTACTCAAACATACTTTCAGTTAAATAAAATAAAATCAATAAAAAACAATCAAAAAGAAATAGCTAAAGATTATACAAATATAATGGCCTATTTAGCAAAGTATTGTGAAAACGTTATGGGTGATTCTCCTTGCAAATTTGCTCTGGTTGGAATGGGATCATTGGCAAGAAAAGAAATCACTCCTTATTCCGACTTTGAACATATTATTGTCCTGGAAGAAATGTCAAACCAAAATACATCTGATGAAAACGTGTTAAACTACTTTAGATGGTTCTCAGTAATATTTCAAATCATTGTGATAAATCTTCAAGAAACAATATTGCCAAGTGTTGTCATTCAAGGTTTAAACAGTCCAAACAATGACTGGTTTTTTGATAGAATTACAACACGTGGAATTAGCTTTGATGGGATGTTACCTCATGCATGTAAATTTCCTCTTGGACGACAACAACACACAGAAAATAAACAATGGAAAACCGAATTTATAAAACCAATCAGTGAAATGTTGATGTATCTGACATCTGAAGAAGATATAAAAAATGGTTACCACCTAAAAGACATTTTTACCAAAGTCTGTTTTGTTTATGGAAATAAAGTTGTGTTTCAGGAATTTCAGGATTCAATTTTCAATATGCTAGACAATCAAGAATACGAGTAAAAACAAAAAGTAATCAAGGAGCAAATCATAGATGACCTTGAAAGTTTTACAATAAGCTCAAATTTATTTAACCTAAAATCAAGCACATCAATAAATATCAAAGCACTGTTTTACCGCAGCATAACTTTGTTTATAACAGCTCTGGGACAAATTTATGGTATTCGTGCTTCGTCGTCTTTGACATAATTGAAGAACTAGCAGCAGAAAAACTAATAACTGAATACGCCAAACACAAATTAATGTTTGCAATTGCATTAGCTTGTGAATTAAGGTTAAAATGGTACATGAAATGCAAACGTCAAAACGACACAATTGAGAGCGAATCAAACAATAAAACAGCAGTTGAGCTACTATTAAACTTAGTTGGAAAAGCAAATATATTTATGTTTTTTCAAACAGCATATGCTCTGCATTGTGGTATTTCAAAACGACTGGTTTAAAAAAAAAAGCATTTTTACACCAAACCAAACATACTTACCTGTAACTTGCATTTGGTTTTTGGTAAAATGAAAGACATAATATTTATAAACATTGATAAAGAAGAAGAATCAAATTCGAATATTCTAAACTATCTAAAGAATTTTGACAAAGTTATGAAGCAATTTGAAACTTCCAAAAAGTTAAATGAAGTGTTTACAACTTCTGATAAAAATTTAGCTATAACATTGCACAAAATTGGACACTGTTTATTAACTATGAATAAACATGATGAGGCGTTGGAATATTTACAACGAGCAATGAAAATAAAAGAACAAGTGTCGTTGGATCTTACTACAGATAAGAGTTTTGCTACAACATTGCATGCAATCGGACGCTGTTTATTGGACATGAATAAACACGTTGAGGCGTTGGAATATTTACAACGAGCAATAAAAATTGAAGAACAAGTGTCGTTGGATATTAATACAGATAAGAGTTTTGCTTTTACATTGCATGAAATTGGATGTTGTTTATTAAACATGAATAAACATCATGAGGCGTTGGAATATTTACAACGAGCAATGAAAATTAAAGAACAAATGTCGTTGGATATTAATACAGATGAAAGTTTTGCTACAACATTGCATGCAATTAAAAGCTGTTTATTGAAAATGAATAAACACCATGAGGCGTTGGAATATTTTTAAACGAGCAATGAAAATTGAAGAACAAGTGTCGTTGGATCTTACTACAGATAAGAGTTTTCTATAACATTGCATGTAGTCGGACGCTGTTTATTGAACATGGATAAACACGATGAGGCGTTAGAATATTTGCAACGAGCAATGAAAATTAAAGAACAAGTGTCGTTGGATATTAATACAGATAAGAGTTTTGCTACAACATTGCATGCAATCGGACTCTGTTTATTGAAGATGAATAAACACGATGAGGCGTTGGAATATTTACAACGAGCTTTAAAAATTAAAGAACAAGTGTCGTTGGATATTAATACAGATAAGAGTTTCGTGCAACATTGCATGCATTTAGACGCTGTTTAATGGACATCAATAAACACGATGAAGCGTTGGAATATTTACAACCAGCAATCAAAATTCAAAAACAAGTTTAGCTGGATTTTAATACAGATGAGGGTTTTGCTAATTGCATGCAATAGGAAGCTGTTTATTGAGCATGAATAAACACGATAAAGCGTTAGAATATGTACAAAAAGCATTGACACGTTAACCGTCATATAAGCTAGCGGTGATACACTGTAAACATTGCATAACCGCCCAACCGATGGTACATTTTTATTTTTAATTTAGATTAAAAAAGTACCGTTAATTTAAAATTAGTTAAAAAAATACATATCAGATATGAAAATCTATTTGTTGAATTTAATAAAAATGCACAAAATAAAAAATATTCTTAATTCCAAAAGTTTTTTCCAACTCTTTTTTTTATTAAACAAAAAAGTAAAAAAAGATGCAAAAGATTCAAAAATAAATTTTTTTTGCTTTAAAATTGACTTTAAAATGAAAGCTACGAATACTAAATTATAGTACAGTGGTTCCCAAACTGTGCGCCGCGAGACTTTGTCAGGGGCACCGCGAAAGCATGCGAAAGTTGTTGTACATACTGCTTTTCTCACAATAATTGCATTGTGAAAGTTGTTAGCAGCAATGTTCCCTCTAAGAGCTTCCTTAGTGTGTGCGAAATGAAAGCCGTGTGAGCAGTGGTCGATATTGGGTGAGGCGAATGAGGCAGTCCCCCTGGAAAACAGCACATACAGTTTTGAATCCGTTGCAGATGTTTCTTCAGCGAACGATTCTGATTGAAGACTTTTTTTTAGAGAACACCCTGATTTTGGGAGAAAAATAGGGAAATCAGAGATGAAATCGCAATGAAAACCTTTTTTTTCTTTTTTTTTAGAGAACACCCTGATTTTGGGAGAAAAATAGGGAAATCAGAGAGAAAATTGAACTGAAGACCTTTTTTCATTACGGCGCCGCGAGTATTGTTGAGTTTTCAAAGGGCGCCGTGAAAAAAAGGTTTGGGATCCGCTGGTCTAAAGTGATTGTCTGTTTAGGCCCAATAAAATAAGTATACCCAACATTTTATAAATATTATCTTCTGTTAATAGTTACCAATGTTTCATCTTTGATTTTCTAGTAATTGATTTATTAGATGCAGTTTTTTCAAAGAAATTGTTTGTTTTTGTGTCACCTCGTTTGTAACAAATACTTTATATAAATCAATCGGCTCAGTTTTAATATCTGATAAAATTTTAGTTTCATAATGTATTATTTCATTGGCACTAGACCAGCGGTTCCCAAACTGTGAGCCGCGAGACTTTGTCAGGGGCGCCGCGAAAGCATGCGAAAGTTGTTGTACATACTGCTTTTCTCACAATAATTGCATTGTGAAAGTTGTTAGCAGCAACGCTCCCTTCAGAGAACGATTCCGAGGAGGACCTTTTTTTTTTAGAGAACATCCTGATTTTCGGAGAAAAATAGGAAAATCGGAGATGAAATCAAAGTGAAGACCTTTTTTTTTTTAGAGAACACTATGAGTTTCGGAGAAAAAAAGGTTGTTTAAAGAAGTAATTGAACTGAATACCTTTTTTTCATGATGGCGCCGCGAGTATTGTTAAGTTTTCAAAGGGCGCCGTGAAAAAAAAGTTTGGGAACCGCTGCACTAGACGGAAAATTTCTAGATCCAACAGTAATATGATGCCATGTATAACTAGGTATCTCAATTTTTTCCATAAAATTATCTATTTTTTCATCATTTTGATTTTCATCATTATCATCCGTCTGACCTATCTGACTTGTTTATTATTTTATTTTTGTTATCAAAAAACTCAGAATCAGGACTGTCAGCATCCTCAAACTCACTAGATGAGTCAAACACCGAGTTTGTCCTACCATAAAACAGTGATAAATCCATTGGGTCTGAAAGAGTATTGTCTAAATGATGATAATATATATACTGTATATATTTATATATAAACATGTATTATTTATAATGCAATGAATTAGAGTGGTCTAAAAAAAGAAATATTTTCTGGTATCAATTCTAACAATTCAGTTTAGCTAATTTGGACTGGCTAAATTCAAAATGATCTCAGATTTGGTCTATTACATCAAGAATTTTTGCTGCAAGCATTTTAGTTTTTTTTACAACTGCACTTCAAGAAGATAGCCAAAAAAAATAATCAAAAGCCAGCCTTAGTCTTTTTTTATTGATTTATTTTTCAATAACTTCTGGTTTAAGCATTCCAAAATTAAACAACATTAATTTTTATCAATTTTATCTTTACTTTGTTTAGTATTTTCAGTGCGTAAATATATTAAAACGTCCTACATCATCAATACAAAGGTGCGATGGAACGTATAAATACTGTACGTCTTTAAAGATGATCTCAAAAATGCCATAACCACTTATATAAACCTTGTTTAATAATCATGCAGACGCCGCATTATCAATGTAGGCTATTATCTTTTGCGAGTAAGGTGTGACTGTTTCATCACAGCTGCATGGCTCTAAATTTATAAAAAAAAAAAACAGTTACAGTGGGTGAAACTTTTTCAGGAAAAAGGTGGTTGTTTGGCAAATTGAAATGCCGATTGCTCTTCTGCTTAAATCTACTACTGGTGATAAAAAAATTATGAAGAAATAAATTTAAAAAATATTATACGTAGCCAAAAAGCGGAATAAACATAAGCCACCGGTGGTACAAGTGGCAATACTGCACATCATTATGTCATAATAATGCAGTTTGACCACCGGCGGTACATAAATCTTATTGCATTCTTATTTTTTGTTTAATAACTAAATACAAACACAAACTTCTCCTGTAATATCTATCATTACACCAACTGTAGATCATATTTCAAAGTGAGGCGCCAGCGGTAAATATAAATCTCAAAGAGTAACGGTTAACGTGTTAAAGAACACGTGTCATTGGATCTTAATACAGATGAAAGTTTTGCTCATCGTTGTCGTCGTCGTTGTCGTCGTTTTGTCTGGCCGCTGGAATACTGGCACCAATCCGAATCTAGCTTTCGCTGGCGTAGGTCTAAACAGTCGCTTACCGGATAGACGTGTCCTTGACAAGTTCCCCAGGTCATAACATCAACCTTCTCTTATTACACCATCAAGGTTTGCTATGGCAGCGCCAAGCATGCCTGTTAAAAGTTGGAACTTCCGCAAGGCCAAATGAAGTCACTACATTGCTTTGACGAATAAATTCGCAAAGACGTTGTTGCCGCCTGATTCACTTGATGTGGATGCGGCTTACCAGGACTTCTGTAACACCATTAAGAAAGCAGCCAAAAAGACTATCCTACGCGGGTATCAAAATAACTATATTTTGTGTTGGGATGCAGAGTGTGAATCCCTCTATAAAACCGTTGTGCAGAATCCTCAGGGAGACAACTCAAGTTTGCCTGCTACAGCTCTGCTTGCCAAGCTTGACCGGAAGCGAAAGATTGATGGTCCGAGGCAGTTCGGAGCATTGACTTCTCACACTCTATTCAAAAAGCGTGGAGTATTTTGAACAACCTTACTGGTAGGTCACAACACTCTCCTCGTCCCGTTTCAGCCGATGCTATTGCATCTCAGCTGGTTAGAAATGGGAAATACGAGGCTGTTAATCGCAAGTCATCTCGACTTGTCTCTCAAGAAGTATCTGTCGTTTGGAGGGCCACAACACCAGACGCAGTAAATATCTTTGACAATTTTTCACAGAGAGAATTTACTGCTGCCTTCCAACATTTAAAACCAGGTAAAGCTCCGGGACCTGATGCCATCTGCCCCGAGGTTATAATCCATGTTGGAGCTGCTTTGAAGTTCTGGTTACGTGATTTCATTTCTTCCTGTTTGCGCCGACTCAAAATTCCCAAGATCTGGAGAAGAGCGCTTGTAGTTGCGATTCCAAAATCAACAAAGCCCGTGGGGCACTCAAAGAGTTATCGACCGATATCTCTGCTCTGTGTCCTCTACGGGATCTTCGAGAGGCTTATCTACGCCCGCGTTGAACTATTAATTGATCCACTGCTTCCTAAAGAGCGGGCTGGGTTCCGACGCGGAAAGTCAACCGTAGATCAAGTTCTTTTGCTAACCCAGAACATCGAGGATTCTTTCGAGGCTAAAAAGAAGGCCGGTGCCGTATTTATCGATCTGACAGCTGCTTATGACACTGTCTGGCACCGTGGTCTTACCTGCAAGCTGCTGAGACTTCTGCCGGATAAGCACATGATCAGAATCATTATGGAGCTTGTCCGAAATCGAAGTTTCACCCTTACTACCGGTGACAGCAAGCAAAGCAGGCTACGCCGTCTTAAAAATGACATTCCTCAGGGATCGCTCTTGGCACCACTCCTATTCAACATCTATACGTACAATCTTTCTTCCATGATTTCCAGAAAGTTTGCTTATGCTAATGACTTAGCATTGTTGCACTCTTCTGGAAACTGGAAGGACTTATAGGGGACCTTAAGCCAAGACATGTCTACACTTTCAGCGTATCTCCAGACTTGGAGGTTGAAGCTCAGTCATACTACTGTAAGACGGTGACGGTAGCCTTTCACCTAAATAACCGAGAGATCAAGCGTGAGCTAAAGGTCTACAAACAATGGTAGATTTTTACCGTTCTATCCAACCCCTACTTTTCTTGGGATGAAATGGGATAGATCTCTCACGTTTCGTCACCATCTAGTGGCATTGCGCAAAAAACTAGCCTCGCGCGTCACACTGTTGAGGCGACTCGTGGGCTTGGGATGGGGTGCTGGTGCTAAAACACTACGCATAGCCACCTTGTCTCTAGTCTACTCAACATATGAGTACTGTGCACCAGTCTGGTGTAGTGCTCACACTCGCCTCATTGACAGTGTCTTGAACGACACCTTGCGCATAGTCACTGAATGCCTGTGTCCCACTCCAACCGACCACCTACCTGTACTCTTAGGCATTCAGCCAGCTGAGGTTCGCCGAATGGGAGCGACACTCTCCTTGGCTCATCGTGGATCTCTGGACCCCGATTATATCTTGTATGGTCTTTTAAGTGGGTCCTCAGATACTCGCCAAGTGAGACTAAGATCCAGACGCCCGTTTGTGCCAACTGCGCAGAATCTTTTGGACAACTTTGCCAGACTTGACATCCGCACTTCTGGATGGACAAATCACAAATGGAAAATTTTTTTTTTTTAGACGTTATTAAAATAGCAAATTAAACCAAGGTCAATAGCTTTTTTAAAAAGAACCACGTAGTAAATAATAGCATATTAGCCAGAAAGATAAAATTTTTAAAATATCACTTTCAAAACACTTAAACTTTTACAAATTAGAAAAAAATATTTTTAAGAAAAGTTAGTGAAGACCAAAAAAAGTATTTACTTAAGTTTGAAATTGTAAATGTATTTTTAATAAAATATGAAGGTCGTCAAAATAAAAAAAGTCTTTTTTGCAGCAGTTCCACGTTTTAAAGAAAATCAAAAACATTTGGGTGCAAAAAAAATAAAATACTTCGACCGAAATGTGAAAACTTTTTTTTTGGTCTTCAATAAGTTTTTTGATACAATAAACTAAAATTTTTAATCGCTTGAATGAATGATTCACCGATTGGTTATTTATAAAATAAGATAAATACCACATAATTTAAAAGTTTGCTGAATTGTTTATAGTTTTTTTCTGCGTTACATCTAGATCGGTGTTTTTTAAATAAATTAGCGTTAAAAGCAATAGCAAAAATTAGTAAAAAAAACCTGAAGCCAATTGCATTTCATAATTTTGAATTAATTTTTTGCTGTCGTTCTCTGATTTGTCGAATTTATCGCTACATTTTTAATACGTTTTTGATTTACCGATTTTCGCCTAACCGATGCGATTTCCCCACTTTGTCATTAAAAGCCTCTGTTGAAGGTAAATGGCAAGGTCTTCTGGCAGGTGTTCTCAATCCATTCAACTGTGTTAATCTCTTAAAATGTTGTTCAAAATTTATTCGTTCTAATCTTTCATTTTATGTTCGTTTTGCATTTTATCTTGTATTTTTTAAACTTACTTTGCAATCAATTGCAAAGCTTGTGTAATTTTCAATTGTTGTTTTCCCAACTTTTATTTGTTTTATTTTTTTATTTTACTGCACCTTTTTATTTCCTCACTTTTATAGATGATATCTGACTTCTAAAGCTGGATTTGCGTCTGTTTTATCATTCCTAATTTTCTAGCGATTGTTACTAAAATACTGCTAATCGCTTTGACTGAAATCGTGAGAAATTTACGAACAAAAACGTTTTTTGATCACAAAAAGTAATAATTGATTTGACTCCTCCAATTCTGCAACTTCTTCCTAATAACTGGTACTATGCCTTGTGTTTTTGAACAAAATTTTGTGTTTTAAACAAAATCCTTGTTTTCTTGTGTTTTTTATTTCATTTTCGGTGAATTTCTTATGCTTTTCTTTAATCAAAGTCATATTTAAATCATTTTTGTAAGACAATTTCACTAAAACTCATGCTGAAGAAACAAAGGTGTATTTAAAACGGTACATACCAGCATAAATTCTTTCATATAATAAAGCTAAAAAAGGGGTCGACATGGCAGATTAAATGACTTCGTACTACACAGCTTTGCGGAAAAGTATAAAGTGGTACAGGAAAGTGGTAATTGAGATAATTAGAAGTGAATCTGTTGTCAAGGCTCACGTATTGTACAATAAATATTTCACTTAGAAACCAATGCCCATGAGGAATTTCCGCGATTCAGTAGTACTCTTTCTTTGTGGCACAACTGAAATTCCTTCACAACCAGAAAAATCTCCCTTCATTATTCAAGAGAGAACTCATAAGCATGTGTTATGTGTACCAGATAAAGAAAACAAAACAAGGAAGAGGTGCCGCGGATGTTACGAAAAGCTTTCACTGAATGAAAATTGCAAAATCGCAAGAAATAAAGCTCGAAGAGTCACCACGTTTTGTGATCAATGCAAAGGAAAGCCACATCTCTGCCGAGCGTGCTTTGCTGAAAAGCATGAATGTGCCTAAAATAGTTATTCAGCAAACTATTGACGGAAATATCACTTCAATTTTTGAAAGAATTTATTATAATATTTTCTTGTATTTGTTGCGATAGGCAGTATTATTTTGTTACAAATGGCTGTGTTTTCATTGTGTTGTTTAATTAACGCTCATAGTTTTTCACTGAATAAAGGCCCTTAATTACAACCTTGTTTTTCAATATTTTAACCTTTCGTCAGTATATATATATATATAGGAAAGAAAATATTTATTTCTATCAAATGTAAAGGTGCTACATTGATTTTTAAAAAAAGAAGAAAAAATATGCAGTGGTACACATATGTACCACTAAGTCTATCAGTAATGTACCTTGTGGTACATATATGTACCAATACCTAGAGAACGCGTTCAAAAAAGCAATAAAATAAAATTAGAAAAAAAATGATTTAAATAAAAAAATCTCCACACATTTTGTTTATGAACGCAAAAAGTAGTAGCCTAATAATTAACAATAAAATGTAAACTATTAAGCTATGTAAAGAGAATGTTGCATAATAGGGTCCAATGAAAAAATACAAATTTTTGAATTTTACTATGATCGCTTAGTGCCTTGTTGCTATGAGCAAGATAAATATCTAGGCCTAATTTTGCGTTAAAATGAGCTCATCTTCCTTACCGACTTTTCATGTTAATTTTTGATTAATTTTGCCTATATATACACCTAATCTAGTACAAAGCGCTAATAACTGTAAACACTAACCGACTTTTAAGTATGAAAAACAATTTTATTCAAACACTGCGATGTCTTAGCATTACTAATTGTTATTGTTTCTCAGTTTCTGAATTGAAGCTGAAATGCTTCTTGGTTCTAAATGTAGGTATAATCCGTCTGCTGCTAAGCCGCTGCCTTGTAACCATCTCTTGCCTTGTAGCCTGCCACCTCTGTGCAAGCTTCAGTCATGACCCGGATTCCTCTCTCAACTGACTGAGTGTGGTTTGGCCACTTCGGAACACTCAGCGGTTTTTTAAGGATACCTAAAACTTCCTCATCACTGAGAAATGTCAAAAAAAGAGGCTCAGTTTTCAGTTCAGTGTCCCAGTCAATTATATGATGGTAATTCGTTGCGTGAAACTTCAGCTTTGGAATGATTATTTTCCTGATGTTCTTGGAAGGCACGTTATGTGTCTTTTCTATCACCTCTATATCCTCCTCCGCTTCATCATCTGTTGATATAAGAAAATCTTCATTAATGTGGGGTCTTTCATCATCCTCTTCAACTTTAGGAAATGCTTCATCTTCAGTTTTCGGTATGTATTGATCCCTTAGCTTCCTGATTTTATTGACAGCTTCTCTTCTGACTGCTTCATCTCTATCTGTACACATGGCAAGCAGAAGTTGGTCTGGATGAGCAAAAAAGGCATTTCCTTGCACCATCTCCTTCACAATGCTTATCTCCTTGTTGTTCAGATGTTTCAGCAACTGCAAGCATACAAAAGTGTTGTGCGGACCATCTGCCATGTACGAATGTCTCTTGATCTGGAACCACATTGGCACAGAGAATTTCACCACCATGTTAGCGATCCTCTGAAGTTGGTTACTTGATTGAGCAGTGGCAACATATACCCTCAACACTCTGCTCCAGAGAGTGTTCCACCTAGACACACAGAGAGGACCAGGTTCAATGGCTGCGAGATTGTTAGAATTAGGTGTTTTGTTGGTTTTAAACTAACCTTAACACAGTATAACCAAACTTATATCAAATAAACTTTATTAAATTTATTATAGCGCTATCACGTTATGCATTATTTCTCTCCTGTCTACCCGAATCGTATAGCCACGTTACTATATATAGTAAGCATAACTGAATGTACAAATCACCGACCCTGGGACACAGAAACGCTTTCACACAAAATTTCACAAGATGAATATTATGAGAAGTGGGAGACGATTGATAAAACATAGCATAAGCCGAGCATGCCGCAACCGCGCATTTGGCATACACGAATCACAACAAGATCATCATCCACTTTCCCTACTATATTCGCAATCCACATTCTGTGCAAATATTTTTGGTCCCAAGATAAATCTATTACCTGCAAAAAACAAATTTAACTGATAAACAGCTTTGTCAAGTAAGCCATGCTAAGACACAACAAAGTCAAAACAAACGCTTGTAAATTAAACAGTAATAGTTTACAGGGTCCTCCAGCGAAGTGTAGATTGTTATATATTACATTAATTTAAAAACGAAAAGGGCAATAAAATTTTTTTTTGAAGAAAATTAAAGGTAAATGTATATAATCTTTAATATTGAATTCAGTTTATTCAATATATCCGCCCTTTTCAATGATAACATGGCGGAGGCGAAAGATAACTTGGTCACACGTGGCACGAATAGTTTCGCTTCCTATTTTCGGCCAAGATTCTCTCAATTCTTCTTCAATTTTTCCACATCTAAATGTGACACAGCGCAGGCCTTTCTCTCCAAGATGGATCATATCCCAAAGTCCATCGGATTAAGATCAGGAGAAGAAGGGGGCCAGAGTTCTTTGACCAAAAGGACTTAAAGTTGTCCTTGCACCAGACTTGAAACATTTTGGCTGTGTGAGAGGTTGCCCCATCCTGCTGTAGTGTCACCGCTTGATTTCCAGGCAATGAATTTATCCATGGAAGAACCCTGTTCTTCAACATGTCCAGGTAAACGTGTTGATTGACTTTTACGCCATCTTTGACAAAAAAACAGAGCATAAAGTAATTTATAAATACGTACTTTAGAAATCTATCTAAAAATTAGTCTACACTTGGGTGGAGGACCTCTTCCTTGGGCAAACCGGATAATTAAAAAAGGTGATCGGCTCGAAGTCAATGACAGGAAGGTCTGACACTGGCTCTTTTATCTGCTGACCAATCATTCCTCGCCAGTTCTCCGAACCGCTGGGTTTGCCATTGTAATAGTAAAATATTTCCCGGAATGGAAGCTCATTACCGTGGAGCTGACAGATGCTGTAATGCAGAGGCCGGGCAAGCAGCATCTTCAGGTCATGAATAACACCTCTGTTTGGTTCCGTATTGATACGGCAACCGTCACAACCAGCAACATATAGTAACTGATTTGTCAACTCGTCCTCAACCAGAAAGTCATAGATGGCTCGAGCTACCACCTTCCCATGCCCAGTTTTGTGGGTCACATGAGTTAAATAGTCGTTGCCAGGTTCAGTTAACACACCATAGTGATCATCTACTTTTATCGTTGGATTCACTTTTCTGTTTTATTGTTTTTCACAAGAACTCTGGTCATGGTTTTCTTTCCATCAAAATATAAAGATGTGAGTTCCTTTAAATTTGCAAGCTCTGCTTCCTGCCTTTCCTCTCTGCATCGCCTCCTCTCATCTCCCAGTTTCTGTAGTCCAATAACTTGACTCGTATCAACTTTGTTTACGATAGCGTAATTAACTAGTGCAGCCGAGGCTATGGCAGTACCAGTATAGTTTGAAACACTAAACCTATCGCAAACAGAAGCAAGAGTAGAAAGTTTAGTCAAGTTTCTTTTGGAACTGTTGTCTGATATGTTCATTTGAATATAATCTTCGTCTATTTTGCTTTTGTCGTTGTCGCCTACCTCGTAACCACTTTCGTCAGAGAGATCAAGCTGCACTTGGTCCTGCCTGACCTCAGCTTGAACTTTTTCTATTTCAGTAGCCACCTCCATCGCCTCGTCTCTTGCCACTGCTTGAGCCCACATTCTGCCAACATTTCTGTCGATGTCAGCAATTATCATCTTCCGAGCACAACGCTGGTCAAGCAAAAACTAGATCTCACGCTTAGGAACCTTCACATTACACTTACAAGCCAAATGGAATCCATCACAGTTCTTTGCTTTGCAGTATACTTGGAAACAAGAGGCAAATGAACACGTGCAACTACAAACGTTAAAGAATTCACCCATTTCCATTTTGAACTCGTTTAACTTGACAAGATTTCGCTTGTTTTTGTAGACCAGCAGACCTTTCTTGTACAATCTTTTCAATTTATTTTCAATGGTTTTTTGATCCAACAAAGGAATGGTTAAGCGATCTCCAATCGGCCTAGCCCATATTGCAGAAACATCTAAAGGAGCTTTCTTCACAATCTCATTCACATCTGCAAACCTTCCAGCCTCACATTCGTACCTCCAACGATTTCGTAACACTTCACCATTATGTGAAAGTTTGTGTGCAGGAAGAGGATCTGCCTGCCCAAACACAGCATGCTCTGTGCCTTTCCTGGTTATTCTCTTTCTCTTTGTCATTACTGTTATATTCTTTACAAATTAGTTAAACTTTGAAATATTAATACATTATTTTACTTTAGAAGCGTTAAAACTATATTACATTTTATTAAAATTTGTAAAAGCATGCATGACAACTGACAGCACTGCATTACAAAAAAGTGCAATACAAAGCAACGATATTCTGACAACGGCCAACAACTGTATGCTATGTCACGAAAAAACCTGAAACAGGTGAATGGAAAGAGATAACTTAAAAATATTACAGCAGAACAGTGCTAAAAAATTGAGCTAAACAGTGAACAAGCGGCGTGCTGATTCGCACTGAGTCAATAACGTGTCTGATACAGTGCCATTGCTTTAGTATAGTCTCATAAAATTGCGTCAAGTGTCAATTTTCAGTCCAAAAGTTGGTAGGCAAAACCTACGTCTATTAGCCTAAAATTTGGTGTGCGGCATTCAAATGACATGTACATAATGCATCAAGCAAACACTTTAATCTGTGACAAAAGTATTCCCTATTGCATAATTATTGAAGGGAGAAAGAACAAACTCTGGCTAAAAGGGTCAAGACCCGAAAAATGCATAATAAAAATTAGTAATCTATTTGATTTTTTTTAGGCATTAATATATTTTACTTTAAATTACAGTATTTGAAGCAATCATAACTAAAATACTGTATTCTAGTTCTTAATGTTCTTGCTGCCGTTCTAAATTCAAATTTCGGACTGTCCGAATTTAACAAAGTTGTTTTCAACTGTTTACTAAACTGCGAAACAGCTTCTGTGTTGCTCAATTACAAATTCAACAAAAAAATAATCATAAATTGTTTGGTTTTCAACTATAAGACAATTAAGACTGAGATAATGCAAGAGTTAAAGCTTTTATATGGGCTAATTAGAAGATTAAAACACTTTTATAATAATAAAGAATCACTATTTTTGTTAGAAAGCTATTAATGCATTTTCAAGTGTTAATTTATTTGACTTTTAACAAGAATATAACTAACTTGATCTTTAAATAATGGTTAATAATGCAGACTGGGGATGATTTTTTTAGAAAAATTAAGTTTTAAATAAAATTATCATAATTGTGTGACAATGCAACACAACTGCGAGGCACCATCACTCACTAATTGTAATATATAAGAAAGTTAAAAGTAACTAAGATTTAACTTTGATTTAAATAAATTTTGCTATTTTATAAAAAAAAGTATAAACTGAGCTCTAGAAAAATTTTGCGACATGCATTTCTTACATATTTTTTTGGTGTTAATCAGTGGCGACTGGCAAGGAAAAAACTAGGAGGCGCTGCAACACCAAGAACAGTTAAAAACCAAATCTGTGGTTCTCAACTAGGATGCCCCGGCATCTTATTATGTCGTTTTCAATTGAAGGCCCTATTTTTAAAAGTACCTAAGTCACATTTTCAAAAAAATGAGATAAGCTGAAAAAATTGTTTGTTTACTCGCCAGAAATATTCTGACAAAAAATCTTTTCAGGATAATGTACGGAAATCACTTTTTGAATAACACAGAGGTTTGAAATTTTAGCGTATTTTTATTGTAGAAGTAGGGTTTTTGAAAACTTTAAACCTCATTTTCTCAAAATGACATTATGTGACTTAGGTACATTTAGAACTAAGCTCTTCAATTGTTAAGGATGCCTAAAATAGTTAAGAAAATTAATTTCGTTAATTACCTTTAATACTAATTTTCAATTGCTAAGGATGCCGCGCATTATAAAAAAAAAATGTAAAGCTAAACCAGTGGTTTTCAACTAGGGTCCCCGGCACTTTATGCATTGTTCGAAAATAAAATAAGCTGCAAAAATTATTTTGGGGTTCAGCATAAAGTATTTTTTCTTGCCGAAATTGAAAAATATTTACAGCTACAAAATTAAACGGATTGTCCCGCAAAGGTGGTTTGTACTCGTATAAAATAAAACTTACAGTGCCGGCAAAAAGTTCAGAAATTTTTTAAAAAAACATTAAAAACAGAAAAATATTGTTTTATTTCATATTTGAGTTGCAAAAACTTTAACAAAACTCATAATACGTATGAAAACTTTTAAATGAATCAAACGATGTCATTAACATTAATATTTAGTGTGGTAGATTTTGTTTTTGATGACATTTTGGATACGGTGAGGCATAGAGTATGAGAGGGTTTTGCACAAACTCGGGTTGATTTCTTTACACCAAACTTCTTTAATAAACTTTTTCAGTTCTTCCAAGCTTCCTGAATTAGATTGAAAAACTTTTTTTTAAACCAAGGTCCACAAATTTTCTATAGGCTTTAAGTCAGGAGTATTTCCTGTCCATTGCAGCACTGTGACACTTTTGGCTTGCAGCCACTTGGTGACGGCTTTGGCTTTATGGCAGGATGCAGAGTCTTGTTGGAATGTCATACAACCATGTATCTTCATGAACGGTAACAAATGACCATCCGAAACATCAATGTAGTGTGTGGCATTCATTGTTTGGCCTTTAGGCAGAAAATAGTGATCACCTCGTCCCTGACTGGAAAAGTACCCCCAAACCATAACAGAAGGAGGGTGCTTGACAGTGGCTTGAATGTAACGTGGATTCTCTGGTGATGAGCCAATTGGTCTTCGGACATAGGAACTGCCACTGCTAAACTGTAAAAAAGTAGATTCATTCAAAAACATTACTTTTTTCCAGTCTTCACTGGTCCAACCTTTGTACTGGTTGCAGAATTCAAGCCTTTGCTTGGCCATTTTTGGAGCAAGAAGTGGTTTCTTCAAAGGTTTTCGGGAAGGAAGCTTCAGATCTTTGTTTAAACGCTGGCGAATTGTTCTTAAAGACACCTCAGCTAGCTCAGGAACTAATCTTTTTATATTTGTCGATGTCAAAAAAGAGTTTGCTTCCAAAAGCCTCCGGATTTTTTTGTCCGTTCTTAGTGTCGTTTTGCAAGGTCAACCACTCTTTTTCATCGGAGACCAAATAACATTTTCCTTATTCCGCTTAAGCATCCGACTTACAGAAGCTTCAGAAAGTCCCAACCTGCTTGCAATTTGTTTGTTTTTGTATCCTTCTTCTTTAAGCAGAATTACGTTGTTTTTAAAAGTTTGAGAAATTTGCGCCAACTTTCCCATTTTGACAGCAAAAAATTTTATAAATAGCCTAATGTTTAATAATTACGGATAATAAACATCAAAATTAACTCAACAGAACCTGTGAAAAACCGCAAGAACTTAGGATAAACAGATTAACACGTTTTAAGCATATAAAAATGAATTATGGAATGAAAAAGCGAAAAATAAAAAAATTTCTAAACTTTTTGCCGACACTGCAATATAAAAATAGCTATAAAAATTCTTTTGGGTGTTAAAAACTGCTTCAAGTTTTTTGATCATATGCAGTCGATATTTTTGATGTTTGCACATTTTTGCAAAATTTTTAAAATTTTCTGCACGTTTTTTTAAGAGTGTACACCGAAATATTTTTTTCTTGCCGAAAGTGAAAAACGTTCAAAACTACCAATTAAAACGGATTATGTTGCAAAGATGGTCTTGAATAAAAAAAAAATCTCAATTTATCAAGTAATAATAGGAAGTAAAGATAGCTTAAAAATTACTTTGGGTACCGCAAAGTATTTTTTTCTCCAAAAGTGAAAAAGATTAAAAACTACTGAACTAAACGGAGGAAACGTAGGAATTACACAAGTGGCACCATGCAAGTAGCGAAAAATCAAAAATATTTGTCTACTTTCATATTAATAAAAGAGGACCATATTAAGAGCCAAAATATAAATTTTACATCATTAAATCAATATCTAACCAAACTAGTAAAGTTGCATGTAAAGGTTACTGACGTAACTGGTAATTGAACCGACATCACTTGCAGACTTGAGTAAGAAAATCGCTTATCGCTTTTCTCTGCATAATTGGTGTCCTCTATGTGTTGATTTATTTTTTGCTAAGTATAGCTCGCTCCAGTGGGCTCGTTTGCTCATTTTGTTTGTTTCGCTGTGTGTTGTAGTTTGCTTTTAGACTTGCTCGGATTTTCAGTTGATTAAACCTTTTATTTGAGGAAATATTATACTTATTATAACAATTTAATCAACTGAAAAATTTTTGCTTCTTCGACTAATGGATATTAAAAATCTGCGCCCTCGAGTATTCTCGGCTAACTCTGAGAACGTGGATTCTAGAAAGAAATGGCTAAACTGGCAGAAGACGTTTACAACTTACACTGCAAATATGACAGAGGTATCAGATACTCAAAAGCTAAATTTATTAATTAACCATGTTCACGCTTCTGTGTACGAATTAATATTGGAAGTAACTACGTATAACGACGCCATCAGAGTTTTAGAAAGCACTTATGTAAAAAGGATAAATCTGATATTCGCTCGATACAAACTAATCTCTTGCAAACAACAGTCCGGGGAATCTCTTGATCGCTATTTGCGAAAATTAAAGCAGCTAAGTATGGATTGCGATTATCAGGCCGTATCTGCGCAGCTCCACAAAGAAGAAGCCATCCGCGACGCATTCATTGGAGGAATTTTTTCAAATGAAATCAGACAGCGCCTGCTCGAAGACAGCAACCTCACTCTCCAAGTCGCGTTTGAAAAAGCTCGTTCTCTCGAAACCGCTCAAAGAAATGCTGAAAGCTATCGATTTGTATCTCCTTCTGCAGAACACATCGCGAAAGTGCAATCTTGTGCAGAAGATAAAAAATTAGAAGATCTGGATTGTTCTCACTTAGAAGACTACAGCGCAGCAACGGCTGAGAAATGTATATTTTGCGGGAATAGTCGACACCGACGTAAGTTTTGTCCTGCTAACAATAAAATTTGTTTTAAATGCTCCAAACGCGGACATTTTTCGAGAATGTGTCGGTCTAAGCAAGTTAAGAAAAACGAAACTAGTACAACTGCTTCGCTAATGAGACTTTCAACTATAAGTCAATCTAAAATTAATATTGAAGTCTTAATAAACGGTGTAGAAGCGATCGCTTTGCTGGATACAGGCTCCAGCTTGAGTCACCTCAGTTACGCGTTCTGTAAAAAGCTTAAACTTGATTTAGATAAGTCTCGCTGTAGTGTTGAGTTGGCCATCAATGGATATACTTCAAAGGGAGTTGGTAAATGTGTTGCCAATGTGAAACTAAACAAACAAAACTATGAATAGGTATCGTTTATTGTACTGAAAGGTTTGCTCATCGACGTGATCCTTGGCCAAGTTTTTATGTTCAAACATCAAATTGTAAATATCCATCTTGGTGGGCCGCTGCCGACTTTACATTTGGGTGCTCTGGATGCTGTAAAAACGTCTACTCCCGTACGACTCTTCCAGCATTTGAAGAGTGAATGTCCACCAATAGCCTCAAAGTCGAGACGGTATTCGCGTTCTGATTCTGTTTTTATCTCCTACGAAGTAAAGCGATTATTCAAAGAAGGTTTGATTGAGCCAAGCAACTCTCCTTGGCGTGCCCAACCCTTGGTCGTCACCCAGGAAAATCACAAGCGACGCATGGTAATAGATTATAATAAAACTGTTAATAAATATACTTTATTAGATGCTTATCCTTTGCCAAGAATGCGAGACGTGGTACAAAATGTTGCTCGCTACAAAGTTTATTCAACTCTAGACTTAACTAGCGCGTACCATCAAGTTGAATTGCCGCCACAAGACAGACTTTATACAGCTTTTGAAGCGGATGGCGCTTTATGGCAATGGAAACGTATACCTTTTGGACTAACCAATGCGGTTCCGTGTTTCCAAAGAATTATTGACGACATAATCAAATCAAACAACTGTAAAGGTACGTTTGCTTATTTAGACAATATTACTGTCGGAGGAACAACTCAACAAGAGCACGATGTGAATCTTAACCGATTTCTAGCAGTGGCTAAAAACCACAATTTAACTTTCAATGAATCAAAGTGTATTTACAATACAGATACAATAGATCTGCTTGGTTATCGTATTAAAAATGGAACTTTACAGTCTGATCCAGCAAGAGTAAAAACTTTGCAAGATCTTCCGTCACCAAACAATCGTAAAGAACAATAACGAGTAATTGGCTTATTTGCCTACTATGCGCAGTGGATTCCTCAATATTCTGACAAAATTAAGCCATTAATATCTAACATAATTTTTCCATTAGCGGCGAAGCTTTATTATCATTTCAAAATTTAAAATCTGATTTTATTAACGTTTCTTTAGAAGTAATTGATGAAAATTTGTTATTGGTTGTTGAAACTGATGCCTCTGATGTGGCTGTGTCCGCTACTTTAAACCAAAATGGTAAGCCTGTTGCGTTTTACTCTAGATCGCTAAGTAAATGTGAGCAAGCGCATTCGAGTGTCGAAAAAGAAGCAACAGCAATAGTAGAAGCTGTTCGAAGATGGAGCCACTTGCTGACTGGTAAACGTTTTCAAATCGTAACTGATCAACGCTCAGTTAGTTTTATGTATGACAATAAAAATCGCGGGAAAATTAAAAATGCTAAAATTTTACGATGGCGAATTGAATTGTCGCAGTATCAGTATGAAATTGTGTACCGTGCCGGAAAACTTAATGCAGCGGCAGATACGTTGTCTCGTGCTTATTGTGCCAGTTTATCATTTTCTACTCTTTATGAGATTCATGCTGGTTTATGTCACCCTGGAATTACGCGAACTTATCATTTTGTTAAATCGAAAAACTTGCCGTTCTCATTAGAAGATGTTCGTAAAATGATTAGTAACTGTAGAATATGCGCTGAAATTAAACCCTGTTTTTTTAAAACTCCTGAAACTCATTTAATTAAAGCTACTCAACCTATGGAACGTTTAAGTATAGATTTTAAAGGTCCTTTACCATCTAGTAGTAAAAACAAGTATATTCTTACTGTAGTAGATGAATTCTCGCGCTTCCCGTTCGCTTTCCCGTGTAGCAATATAGAATCTCGTACTGTAATTTCGTGTTTAATGCAAATTTTTCATTTGTTTGGCGCTTGTGGATATATTCACTCTGATAGAGGTAAATCTTTTATTTCACAAGAATTTGTTTCTTTCATGCATAACTTACGAATACCCACAAGTAAAACGTCAGTCTATAACCCAACGTCTAACGGACAATGTGAAAAGTATAATGATATTATTTGGTCTGGTATGAAACTTGCCCTCAAAGACCAAAATTTGCCTATTTCAAAATGGGAGGTAATTTTGCCATGAGTCCTGCATTCTGTGCGTTCTTTGCTTTGTATTGCTACAAACTCAACGCCACGTGAACGTTTTTTTAACTTTCAACGGCGCTCCATTCTTGGTATACCTACCCCGTCCTGGCTATGTTCTCCTAGAACAATTTTAGTTCGAAGGCATGTGCGCCACAACAAATACGAACCATTGGTAGAAGAAGCAGATCTTATTCATGCTACTCCTCAATATGCGCATATTCGATTTAAGAACGGCCGTGAAAGCACCGTTTCTTTGAGAGATGTTGCTCCTGTTCCCGACTCTGGGTCTTCAAATCAATCATTGCATGAAACTATTCCTTCAGAACCCGAAGAAGCTATTCATGATGGTTCTTCTCCAAACGAAAATGCATCAACTTATCATGAACATGATATACTGACTCCTAAACTGCCAGATGAGGAAGAAAAATCTCTGCGTCGAGAATCAAATGATGACACACCAAAAGCTTTAAATAATGAGGATTCTGATCAAGTTGTTTTAAGACAATCAAAACGTATACGAAGGGCACCAGACCGATTAACGTACTATAATTAACTTTTGAGGGGGGAAGAATGACGTAACTGGTAATTGAACCGACATCACTTGCAGACTTGAGTAAGAAAATCGCTTATCGCTTTTCTCCGCATAATTGGTGTCCTCTGTGTTTTGATTTATTTCTTGCTAAGTATAGCTCGCTCCAGTGGGCTCGTTTGCTCATTTTGTTTGTTTCGCTGTGTGTTGTAGTTTGCTTTTAGACTTGCTCGGATTTTCAGTTGATTAAACCTTTTATTTGAGGAAATGTTATACTTATTATAACAGTTACATTTAGAGGCTTTACCTAAAAAAAGCAACTTATGGATAAGTAAATTTAATGCAGATTATAAAATTTTTAAGTTGATTGCAAAGAGGTTTGAAAGCATTATTTGTTTGAAAAACAGAGTGACTGAAAGAAGTATACAGAAACTTTTTTTATAAAGAAGATGAAAAAAAATTTGACAAATTTAAAGTATGAATTAGACACTTAAAAACATCCTGCTAAATTAATAAAGGAAATGAAAAAGTAGATAACAAATTTTAAAGTCAGGCATTGCACAAGCCTGAAATTAAAATACAGTAGCAGAAATGTAAATTTATTTAACGAAAGCAGTAACAAAGTTTATGCAAGCAAAAGTCTCTTATACAAGAGTAAACAATGACACAGTAGAAAAATTCAATTAAACTTTGGAAAGTAGAAAATGCAAAGTAAACATTATATTGTTATTAAAAGAGATAAAACTAAGAGAGGTTGTTCAATAGACAAATTTATTAAAGTAATCTTGCTTCTGACTTTTGCAAAATAAATCGTGAGATCAAAATGCGCTTCAACTTTTTTCTAATAAATTAATAAAATTTTTATTCTCAATTTTTAAATAAATACCCACAACTAAGTGCGTTATATAACGATAAATAATTATGTGCTTTAATAGCATTTAATTTATTGCTATTCAGTAGTTGTTGTCGATGTACTTGAAAATCGACTTTTCATTATGCGTCACTGATTTAGAGTTGGCAACACGGTGATTTGTGGTTTTCTTTGTGCACGGTTTGATATTAAGCACATGGTGCAGCATCCGGTTCCGGTTCTTGCTTAGGTTTATCAACTTTGATCGATATCATAAATAACAGTTAGCAGTTTTCTTCACTAGGATTGTCATGTGCTGCATTTGTTTATATAATTGAAATAAGATAACTTTGTGGCAATAGCAGGTGTAATTTAATTTCAAATTTATTTATTATGCCTGGTTAATAGTATTAATGCTAATACTTTTTTAGATAGCAACATATTAATATAAAACACTATACCAGTTTTTGTATTGCTATATGTGCTTCATAGTAGATAATAAAATTTAGTTGGTCAATCTCTGCTGAATACAGAATAAGTTACAGCTAGCTCTAAAGCCCTTGGCGTAAATTTGGTCAAATAGAGGGAGACAGATTACGTTATCCACCTTGACTTTATATTAGTCCGCCCTATCAATGGTAACAATATTTTAGCAATTTTAAATCAGTATAAAACAAACAGTCAGTTATGGCATACTTGTTTAACGGCACATGTTAAAGGAAATATAAATCAATTACAAAGATTAGATTTTAATAACATTATAACTAAAGATATCAGTAGATTTTAGTTCTGTTTACAAAAAAATTCACGAAATGTCAAGCTCTTAAGCAATGAAGCAATAAGCCTACACAAAGTTTATACACAAAGGTCAGCATGCCTGTTGATGGTATTGGAGCGGATGACGTTATACAGCTTGGCATCGGCGCCTTTAGGCGCGCGAATGACGCCAGACAACGTGATGGTATCGGCGCGCTGACGTCTGCAGGCGGGCTAAACCGAAAAAACAGTCAAATTGCTGGTGCTAACCCTAGACTACTGATTCTAACCCTAACCCCAAACCTTAAAAAAGACACAATAGTGCTTAGTTTGATTCTTACCCAAAGCATTTTCTTTTGACAGCAAAGTTATAAATAAACGGTAAACCTAAAAAACAGTCTAACCCTAGATTGCTGATACTGAAATGCTAATAACTGCTGTTAAGTTAGATTTAACCCTAAAAAAGACTACTAATCCTGGCCCTAACAAAACAAATACTGAGTTCAATCCCCATCCAGGTCAGTTGCTTTTTTGATATTAAAGTGGTTTTTATGATCTCAATTGCCAACCAAAGCAACGCATTTGCCGCCCTACAGCGAAGCTGCTCACAAAAAGTTTGATTCTCACCCAAAGCAGTTAACTGGACAACTTATAGCTTCTAAAAAGTTTAATTACCAACCAAAGCAATGCAGTTGGTTCTCGGCAACAAAGCTGCTTCCAATTAGTTTTATTCTGACGCAAAACAGCAAAGTTGCCAATTTGCAGTGAAGCTGTAAAAGTTCAATTCTGACCCAGAACAAAAAAGTTGTCACCTTAGAACAGTGGTTCTCAAACTGTGCGTCGCGACGCCCTGGTGCGTCGTTTTAATTTTCCAAGGGAGTTGCACAATAATTTCATTCGTAGCAATACTCAATTAAGCAAATAGTAGCAAATTTCAATGCAGTTTCATCACTTCATCAAATAACAGTAATTGTTGTTAGGGTGCAGTTTTATCAATTTACATTGACTGTAATTGGCACGTGTTTTTGAATTTCTTATTACGTAACTTCAACGATTGATTACTTATCACGTTTACCTCGTTGTGTACCACGAGTGGTACATTCGTGGTTATCACTACACACTACGTCTGTATAATTTACGAACATACATGTATAATTTACGAAATAAACTTATGACATCCCAAAATTTAAAAAGGTGAAAAATATACGTCACGTACCACTGATGACCATTTCAAATATTATATTATATTTGCCTACTAGTCACGTGCTTTTACTACTGGACCAATGTGTAGAAAACGAAAATCGTATATAACCATTTACGTCCCAGAGGATGCTTTGGCAAAAAAGCAAACGAGCTAAACGTGTCAATGAACGCATTCCTCAATTTTAATATTCTTTTGCTCATACAAGCAAAGAATACACCAGTCAGTTATAAAATGGATGTAAATAGCAAGCTAATGTTGCAATTTTAGCGTAAATCTGCAATTGAAGATTTACGCTAAAATTGCAATAGGCCTAAAAAGAAGTCTTACAAGTACAGCGACAGTTATTTAGATTTTGGATTCACGTTTATTTTGCGGAATGGCGAGGAAAAGCCTCAGTGCGTTATTTGCAGCAAGGTATTGGCCAGTGAGAGCATGTTACCTAATAAGCTTAAACGTTATTTAAAAACATCACATCCGCAATTCGTTGATAAACCCAGGGATTTTTTTCTCAAAAATTAAATCATCTAAAGAAGCAAGTGTCCACTATTTCAAAATTCACGCAACTCTCATCAAAGACTTTATTAGCGTCTTACCAAGTGGCGCACAGATTTGTTAAGTGTAAAAAACCTCAAGCCATTGCTGAGGGACTAATACTACCTGCTGCAGTGGATTTTTTAGGTACGATGATAGAAGGAGCTGCTGAAAAGTTGAAGATGATGCCGCTCACAGATGATATCATGTGTCGCCGAATTGATAACATGGCACAAGACATTCAGGACCAATTGATTGATGAAATGAAAGAGCCAGAATTTGGTTTGCAATTAGATGAAGCAACTGATGGCAGTCCTGATTTATTATGTGCGGTTTGTTGACTTCTCAAACCAAACGTTAGTAGAAGAGCTATTATTTTGTAAACCTATTAAACTTGGATGTCGAGAGATTGATTTTTTTAATATAATGACAACTTAGAATGGGAAAAATGTATCAGTTTATGCACAGATGGCACCAAAGCTATGTCTCGTAGCTGCTGTGGACCGCGAAGCCTAATTTAAGAACGTGCACCAATGGCAAAATGAATGCATTGCATGATTTATCGTGAGGCGTTAGTTGCTTGAGAACTCAACCCTGAGCTTGGTGACACAATTGATATCGTTACCAAAGTTATGAATTTTATTCAAACATGACCATCGAAGTCAAGAGTTTTTCAAGAACTTTGTGCAGAAATGAATGCAGAGCATGGAAGTTTGCTATTTTATTGTTCGTCCAGATGGCTTTCACTGGGAAAATCCTTTGAACAAGTCTACGAGCTGATGAATGAACTTCAAGCTTTTTTTGCAACAAAATAGTAATAATCTTGCTGATTCCCTAGCTGAGAATAAAATTTTATTAAAATTGGCTTATTTGTGTGATATCTTTGCTAAATTGAATAAACTGAATATTTCTATGCAAGGGCCGGATAAAAATATGCTTGACGTTTCAGATAAAATTTCAGCGTTCATTAAAATGTCTTTGTGGAAAAAAGATGTAGAAAACGTGTCTGGAAGTTCTCAGTACTTTACTTTACTGTCAAGTTTGCCGGAAAAGAAAAGTACGATGCTTTCTTCAAATTTAGGAAGCGTATTTTTACAGCATCTACCGAATCTCCAGTTGAAATTCAAAAAGTACTTTCCGGAAAATTTATCCAGTTATGAACGGATTGGCCGTCCTTTTGCCCAACCTACCCCGTCGTCCTTTACTGCACAAGAAAAAGAAGACTATCTTAATCTTACCTGTGATAATTCCCTGAAAAAATGTTTAATTTAGTAAATCCGACAAAGTTTTGGATTTCTTTGAATGACAAATATCCAGCTTTGACGAAAAAAGTACTACGAATGTTCATCTTATTTGCTACATCCTATCTATGCGAAGCAGGATTATCTGCTATGGCTGTCATTAAAAGCAAATATAGATCACGAATAAATGTTGAAAGAGAAATGCGGGGAGCAGTTTCGAAAATTTTCCAAGATTCGAAGAACGTTGCAAAAACAAGCAAGCCCACACATCATATTAAATAATATGCCAATCTGTTTCGTTTTGATGTTGTAATAATAAATTGAACTTTGATTATAAGCATCTTTATTATCTTATTTTCAATTATATTTTTACTGGTGCGTCGCATGCTCAGCAAACTTTTCCAAAGGCGTCGCAACGAAAAAAGTTTGAGAACCACTGCCTTAGAAGAAAGCTGCCTTCAAAAATTCAATTCTCACTCAAAACAATGCAGTTAACATCTTGAAACAAAGCCGTTTCTAAAGAGTTCAATTCTCACCTAAAGCATCACCGTTGCCACGCTACAGCAAAACTAAGTTTAAAAACTTCGATTCTCACTCAAAACAATAAAGTTACAGTTTAAGGAACGAAGTTGCCATCCTACGCTCCCACAGAACAACAATGTTGTCTTGATGAGTTAGATTCTTCCCCAAAGCTACGCAGTTGTTATCTTGCAACAAAGCTACTTCTAAAGAGTTTAATTTTCATCCAATTTGAATATCCAGAATAATTCATTTTAAGAGGAGTAATATAAAGATAAAATAAAAATAAAATGTTAAATTTTTAAAGCAGGTTGATATTTTTAAAAATGTATAGATTTAAAAAAGCCATGGCCGTCAAAAAAAATGTGACTTGGTCTGACCACACCTAAAAAAAAATTAAATTGTTAAATTAGGTGAATACTTGTTGCCGATCTAATTATAATTTCTAATAATTACGAATAATAATTTTGATTGTCTTTTTTTTGTGAATTATTTGCTTGGTAAGAAACAAATTTGTTCTTTCATTAAACTTTAAGAATAATTCAATTTTCTTGTATAAATCAATTTATTTTCAAACTAAATCAAAAAAGTTAAGTAAAACTGAAACAAACACAAAATAAAAAATTCAATAAACTCGAGATATATCGAGCGTAATGACGCAGATAATGTTTTTTGAACCTAACTAAAACCGCACCGAGGCAGGATGGATTGTATCATGTCTTGACTAAAAATTACGACAGATAAATTTACTATAAAGCAGGGATCGGAAACCAATGGCTCGCTTGCCAAATGTGGCTCTTTTGTTGACAAGCATAAATTAGCGCACATAAAAAAAAGATCTGCGCACACAAGATTTCAAAAGTGAAGATCATTACGGTTTTAAGACGAAAATCGAGAGAAATCAAAGTCAGATTCAAGGCAGAGACTTTTTTTTAAAGATGATTACGTTTTTGAGATGAAAATTAAGAAATCAGAGTGAACAGTCAATAATATAAATTTTACTTCACAAAAAAAGTTTGCTCACAAACAAATTTCTGCTCATACACATACAACTAAAAATGAGAGGAACATTTTTGGTTCTCATGGAAATACATTTAAAACTATGTAGCTTTTATGGCTCTCTTACCCAAAAAGGTTCCGTTTGATATCTTTGACTTTAGAAATAAATTTTTTGTTTGCATGATACAAAGAACTTGATGATATAGACAAAATAGCGGACGTTTTTGATAAACATTTTCATGACAATCTGAGTATTTTCAAGAGTTTAATGAACAAAATTTTTAGTTTCCAAAACAAGTACAGTAGAATTTGCCTATATCGACACCTCAAAGGGATGAAAAATAGGTGTCAATATACGCGAACTGTCAATATATTGGAATCAGTTTATATGTCCGGTTTTAGTTCAATGTAAGGCCCTGGTATGACTTAATGAGTAATTTAATCAACACTGGCACTTAATGTTGTGTTATCGCTTATACTCGGCTAAAACAATGCAAACAAGACCATGAACAATAAAAAAAATGATAATTATTGTACAGCGTTTACGCATAATACCCACGCAATTTTGCTTTCAATAACAACATTTCTCCACTGACTGGGATTTTTTCATCTCTTGCATACTGGAACTATTACAACAAAGGTTCATCCACAACATTAAAGTTATGCTTATGCTTTCAATGTGTTGTGCCACTGCGTCCTGAAGACCAAGATTATAACATCTTTGGACATCCTCAGGACCATTTTGTGCTTGCTGGGATGTTTCAACTTTGAGCATGGGACACTTATAGCCTCCACTGTACATTTAATGATTTTAATAGAAACAGCAACTTTAGCACTTTCAAAATATATTTTGTTAGCATAAAAATCTTGCTTACAAGTTACACTAATTCTTATTTTACAATGTGTTTCAAAATTGGAACATTGGGCTACTTTTACGCTTTAAAATATATTGCATGCAGAGTTTATAAAAAAATGTTCTTAATATATAAATTAAAATAGTATCTATAATTTTTGAAACACTGTAATAAAAAGAACTTGTGGGGGATACTGTCGTGAAAATACCACTATTGGCTCTGTAAACGGCAAAAATTTTAGGTACAGATATCTTAGTTGCATTGTGATTATGTTACAGGTTTCTTGTAAATACAATATAACTCTTTCACTGCATTGTTTATGTAGTTATAAATCGATAAATTATACTTGCATTACATGTACGTAATCTGTCAATAATAAAAATATTTAATAGGTTTCAGAATTAGATGCTTAAGAGTTTTGTTATAATCCAGATTTGGTAAAGCCAAAAAAATCCATTTTTATTCAATGTTATAAAAATTTTTTTTTCTAACGACTAGTAATCGATTGAAAAAAGGCAATAAGTGATTGAAAAATATCTTAACAATGTGAAAAACGATTGTTATGCCTTTTTTTTCTATTTGGTTTTTACTTACCTCATGTTGTCAGTTTTAAACAATCTAAAAAAATAAATAAAAGAAAATTTAAACTTATACATTTGTACAATTTAAATTTGTACATAGATGAAATTTGTACATTGATTTAAAATGAATACCAAAAAACCTTTTAAACCGTAACAAACAGGAAGGTGTTTCTACGACGGACGAAAATCTTTCTTAGTTTTAACTTTAAATAGGTATGCTATAGATAATTTTTTCTCTTAGATTACCCAAAATTGGCACCATGTGGTTGGTAAATCTCCCTACCCCTAAAAAGTCTTCACTTATCAATTGTAAAAAGAACATTTTACGACCAAGTTGTAACATAATCTTGTTTAATTTTTTTGCAAAATAAAATTGAATCATCATCATGCCAAAAATGTCGCAACGACAGATGGACCGTTGAATCTTAAGGTGTGCAATTCGCCATTGATACTGATGTTGTGGGTACATTCCCCTTGGCCTAAGTTCGGACCACTCTAATTTACCCACTACAAATATAGCCGAACTTGGTTTAAAATCGAAACATCTAAATTTTCTAAAAATCACTAGTAGTCCTATATAATAACTTTTTTAAGGAAAATAAAATTTAGAAATTTTGGTTAAACAATAAATTTTTAGTCAACAATATTAAAATTTATGGTCTCAAAATTCAACTTTTATTTATCGACATTCGTGTATTTTATTTGCAACATACAGCAGAGAATGAATAAAGCAGTGATTTTCAAACTGACATCCGCAAAAATATATTATAGTTTTAAAATTATACACTATTTTTATTTTTCTCCCAAATTTATCTATCAGAAAAACATAGTAAATCGCACACATATCGTAGGTTTGAGTTCATTAACAATACATCGATAAATATTTTTTGTTTAAACTTTGTCCTGGATTTTTGAAGGTTGTTTTGCTTAAAATACTAATGAAAGATTTCATATTTATTTCAAGAGGGCAAAAGGGATCCGCCTACTGAAAAGCTTAAGCTAACTGAGAGCAAAGACATGACAAATTTATTAGAATTCGAGACATTGATAACATAGAACATGTGATTTAAAGTTGATTATATAACACGGAACTCGTCGATTTTGAGTTTTTCTTTATTTTAAATGATCGATCTTTGCACTTATTTTTTCACATCAAAAAAATAAATAATTGCCGTTGTAACAAAAATATTTTAATCTCAGTATTTCTGTTGAGATTCATTGTAGCTGTTAATTTTTGATGTAGGTGCGACAATTCTTAGCTATATTTAGGTGGAGAAATTTAGTAAATAGTTTTTGAAATTTTGTTACTTCCACAAATTTTAGTTTTCTAAATTTTGGAAAGTTTTTTAAATTTTGTTCCGATGTTAAAAAGTTTTTTGAAAATTTTGTAGAATTTATTTGGTAACTTAGTACGTTGTTTAATCGTCTACCTTTTTTGGCGCCTGCTAAGAAGGCCTCGCCAATAACACAATCTCGGTGTCTACTAAACGATAATTCTTAATCTTCTTGCTGGATCTGACCTTCGAACCAGCGACAGCAAAAATATAGTCTAGCTAAATCACAGCTCAGACTACTACAATATCTTCTTTATTAAGAAATATGCTCCAATCCACTTAGGAGCCCGAATAGTATAAATCAAAGCAACAGGTTAAAGCTCAATAGCTTAATTCTTCACAATCACGTAGACAACCAAAGACTTGCGACCAAAAAACTATGACTTCACACAGTTAACAATTTTCCAAGTTTAAGTTACCACAACGAAACATCCAATTATTATACTGCTTTTCAGCGAATCGTATTTATACCATTCAGTAAGATTACTCGAATGTTCGGACATTCTCCAAAGCAAACAACTATTACGTCATAATCAAAACAGGTCAATCGGATAATTCTGGAAATTACTTTAAATTTCGTGAAATTAAGCAGTGTTGCCATTTTTTCTTGTAAATAAATATAAATATTTAAATTACTTATAAAACTGTTATTTCTTCGGCTATTTGAGCCGGACCAAAGCGAAATCAAAGAGATTTTTTATGAGATTGTGAATCTACATAATTTGGGCGATTTTTTAGGAACGGAACAAAGCGGCCCCAATTTGACACACAGTTGTCAAATTTCAACACAAATGAAGTTCGAAAAATCGCAACTTAACAAATCACAAAGACACTTGAATTCGATGTACAAATACACAACTTCACTTAACTCGATACTCAATAAGAAAGAAACACAGCACAATAAATAAATGAAATACACTAACTTTAACACTGCAGCCAATTGTAATCAATATCTTGTATACAGCACAAATGTGAATAACAGAAACATCAGTAGTTTATATTTGCTGCAACTTATTGCCTGCTTCAAATCAACAATTCAATTTCAAAGTCAGCATTTATGAATCACCAGGGCAGAAGTAGTACACAGATTTCTTTTACAATTTAAGCAGCAATATCTCAGATTCATTACATGTAAATAGGGCCAAAATAGCATAGGCTACAGCTAATGTCTTCACTATCAACAGGAACGTCTTATTCTTCCAATAGAAAACCCAATAAGCAAAGCACATAAATAAACAAAAACACAGAAAATAACAACACAAGAGTAAAAATATTATGGCAGGGTCTGCCCTCCGTCAGCCTTGCCAAGTTGAAATTCAGCTATCTAAGGGGCAGTCTACTGGGGCAATACAAGAAAGGTCCCTTAATACATAAACCACTTTGACATCACCAGTGCTTTCATCTGTACTAGTAGTGGCAACTTTAACTCTACGCACAATTTGCTTTCCATTTCTACTCTGGGGAATGACCTCATGCACCCTCCCAAGTTGGTATTTGCCTCGTTTTGATATATCTTCCATTGAGGTTAAGATTACCAATTGGCCTGGCGTTAGATTCTGTGCCATTTTCAACCACTTCTTTCTCCCCTGTTGCCAAGGTAGGTAAAACTCCAGCCATTTTTTCCAAAACTGATCACTAAGAGAGATATTAAAGCGATAGTCTCTCCTTAAATTGTCTTTGTGTTGTGGTGAACCTACCACACAATATGGGCTTGAATAGGGAGTTAAGAGCGAGGCAGGGGTTATTGCTGTAAAGTCTCTAGGGTCATCACTTAAGGGGGTCAAAGGTCAATCATTTACAATCTTGGTGGCACTTCCCACGTATGTCAGCAATTCTACAAAGCTGGGCCTGCATTGTGACTTTTCAAGTATATTAGCAATCACATGCTTGATTGGCTTCACCATAGCTTCCCAAGCCCCACCTTGTGCGGGTGCATAGGGGGGAATAAATTCCCAGTCGATACCTTTTTTACAAAGTGAATTTTTCAATTCTGTAGACTCAAGCAATTTTGGCAGCACTTTGGCTGCAGCTTGGAATGTAGTTCCATTATCAGAATAAATTGTACTTACTGGCCCTCGTAAGTCTGTAAATCGGGGAAGCAAAAAACTCTGCAGCAATGAAAGTGAATGCAGCCATGCATCCCACTCTTTGTCAATCTCATCTGGGACTTTTGTATCCCAATCATACTTATCTTTAGCCAACTGCTGCAATATCAAATGTGCTTTAATAAAGAAAGGGGACCCAAATCCCAGTGGATCAAAATTCTGTCCTAATTGACTGAGCATGGTTCTACGTGTATACTTACCTAGAGGCTTTAATGAACAGTCAATATGCAACTCATCTGAGTCAGGATCCCAGACACAGCCTAAGGTTTTGGCAGAAGGCAAGGCTAGCTCTTCACCACACAAGTCTAATTCTCTTATAGAAGCTGACAAAAGTTCAGGACCTAAAGAGGACAAAACACTCATAGTGTCCCTATTTGCGCTCCACTTAACAAGTTTAAATCCACGACTTTTAAATAGACTCACTGCCTCATTTGTGATTGTCTGTGCACTCTCTAAACTATCTACTGAAAAAATAAGGTCATCCATATACATGTTCTGCAGTATATTTTGAAGGGTCATGTCACTAGCACATGTGGGGTTTTCCTCAACAAGCTTCTTAAATGCAAGACAGGCAATGTAGGGGCTACTTTTGATGCCCCAAGGATGGACTCGAAAACGGTAGGATACCAACTTACCTCTTTCTACATCATCGTTTTCAAACCACAGCAAGCGAAATAGGTCTCTTTGGGCAGCCGGCAACTGAATTTGGAAAAAACACTTTGTGACATCTGACATCAAAGCATACTTACCTAAGCGAAACCTGGTTAAAACATGCAGCAAGGGGTTTAGAAGATCAGGTCCAGACATAATAATATCATTCACACAGGTTCCCTTAAACTTGGCCTTTCCATCATACACTATACACTTCTTAACTTGAGAGGTAACAAAATAAGGTAGATACCATTTTTGGTCATTCGCACAATCAGCATCAGGCACACGTTCAATGTAATTATTGGACTGCATTTCTGCCATAGATTCAACTAAAAATTCTTTAAGATGAGGTTGCCGAAGGGCCTTCTTATGCAGGGCAGACAGTCGCTCGTGTGCTAACTCAAAGTTATTAGGCAATGTTGCTTTCTCAACCACAGGTACGGGAATCTCAAACCGGTCATCTTTTACCTTTATGGAGGGCTCTACCAATTGACTGGCAATAGTATCAGTGCGAGACCATTGAGGTATCTCATCTTCAACAGATAAATCTTTAACAACACTACGCAATTCAGCAATTTCTGCATCTTTTCTGTCAATAGCCTGTTGCAAGCTTAATGTCTTGCTTTGCTTGTCTTCAACATTGGCTCTTAAGACTTTGACAGGTACCTCACTTAAAGATGTTTTTCCTCCAAAAGCTAACCAGCCTAATGGAGAAAGTAGTGCATGTGGGTCAGTTTGACTCTTGCCCATTCGTTCTTGCTTGGCATACATAAGATGGGCATTGTCATTGCCCAGTAACACATCCACACTATGACAATTATCCAAGCAAACAATTTCAATATCATTAAAGTGCTCATACACACTCAAGTCCTGTTTATGAGGCAAAGTATTTTCATCATCACTCCAAGGCTCATTGACAACTGACACCACATTACCAAAAATCTCACCATTATGCAATGACTGCACATTAAACTTGACTAAATCTGCCGTGGTAGCCTTGCAACTAGTCATTGTTTGCATTTCAAATGAAACATTATCAAATGCAGTTAGACCTAAATCTTGTACCAGCTTGTTTGAGACCAGAGTAACCTGTGACCCTGGGTCATGCTGTACATACACCAACCTGCTTTTACCATTTACAGGGTTCATTATGCGGGCAGCAGTGACACGACTAAAGGCAGCCTTCACACTCCCAATACCAACTTTGCGCACAGTAACTGAAGGTTCTGAAGTGTTATCACCACTCTCACATGCTTGAGATGGTATAACAAAGGCATCATGCAACAAGAAAGAGTGCTTTCTACTATATGCAGCTCCACATTTTCTACATCTATTGGGGGCAAAACAATCTTTAACAAAATGCTTACGCAGACAGTTCAAGCACCGACCAGATTTAACAATTACATCTTTGCGATCAATAGGTGTCAAATGCAAAAATTCAGAGCAATTTGACAGATAATGATGCTCAACCAGCCCTTTCGAAGAACAGTAGATGCACATAGGATGCTCTGGTCGACTATTAGTAGTTGGAGACTTCTTCTGTTTATCATTTATATCAGACCTTCTTGGGAGATTAGGTGATTTAACGGAAGTTTGTCTTACTGGGCAAGCATTTTTACTTTTATCATGGGGCTTTTCGAATTTGCACAATTCACTTGAAGCATTTAGAAGTGAAATACCAAAATCTGTCGACTTGTAAGATTCTTCTTCCGTTATAAAATCAAATAAGCTTTCAAAACTAGGCTCATTTGTGTGTCCAAACCGATTTGCCAAAAACTTTAAGAACTCTTTTTTAGTTACATCTGGCAAACGCTTAGCCAAATCCAATACAAAACGACCTTCTACTTTATCTGGTTGATTATAAGCTTTGGCGTAGAGCAAACATTGAGACAATTGGTCTTTATATTCTTTTAGCGCAAAGGCCGAATCTGATTTTAATTTATCACCATACCGAAACTTGCGGATTTCCGGTTCAGCATAAAAACCACCTCTAACACCAAATCTCTGCGACAATCTTTCAAGAGACATTTCAATGCGCCTAGACTCAGACAGGCCAGGTGTGTCAGCAACCAGATTAGAAATATTTTGGCCAGCAAGTCCAACACAAGCAGCTTGCAACAAAGTTAAACGTGAATTTTCGAATGGACAACTATCCATTAAAGCCTTAATGCGATTATGAAAGAAAATATATGGCATATTACTTCCATTGTAGTTAATCAAAGATGCCTTATCTATAAAAGTATGACAATTTTGATATTGAAAGAAACTGTCCTGCTGAGTCGAGCCTGACTGCACAGGAGACAATCCATTATTCCAATTTAAACCACCAACATTGCAAGATCTAGCATTCGTAACAGCAGGTAATGCGGCACTAACATACTTATTTTTAACACCACCATCATATTCAACAGCATTAACACCAGATGGACTACAAATTTTAGGGCATGTCTTGGCCCGACCAGACGGCACACCAGGGGAAACTACATATTTCTCAAAGTCAGGAGGCACACTTCGGGCGGCCCCAAAAGCCACATTGCCTCGCAGAGACCTATCATTGCTACCTAGCAAATTATTTGAGTCAGAAAACTTCTGCAAGGTTAAATTCTCCCGGACAGCAATCTTGGGGAGTAACACATCACCAGTCTCACCACCACCACCAGAGATCACAGCCTTACTTTGCTGACTATTAGTATTCAAATACCCACCATGGGTTTCAAGAAAATCGGTTCTGGTGTGGGCTGACCGCCTTGAACTGACTTGAGAACCAGACCGTGACTTACGGCATTCCAAGTCCTTCTTTAAAAATTCAGCCTTTAATGCTGCCTCTTTTAAGGCCAGCTCCGCCTTGAGCTCTGCCTCTTTTTCCTCCCGGGCCAGTTGTGCCTGCCTTTCCTCCCGGGCTAGTTGTGCCTGCCTTTCCTCCCGGGCCAGTCTCTCCTCCCTGGCCAGTTTGGCTAACCTTAAATCAGCCATGATGCGATTAGTCTCCATCTGCCGTTGAATTTCAATTTGTGCTTCAGACAAAACAGAGGTACATAAAGCTCTAGACCCCAAGTTGGAGACACTATCCTCTGGGTCAATAATCCCATCATTATCTACCCCCCTGGCCATAGATCTAGTGGTCATCCCTAAGCGAGTACCAACCTGCACCCCTCCCGGGACAACCTCATCTAACCCCAAACCAGACGGGCCAACATCGGGCAGCCCTACGTCAATATCTTTACTAGACATAGCTAAAAATCTTAACAGTAAATACACTACCAAATGAAATAAATCACAATTACCACAAATTAATAAAGAAACAAACTACCAGTTCACAGCTTAATTAGAAAATCCAAATTCCACGGTACCTTTAGTTGTGAGGAATTTTCTTGCAATTCCCCTCTGGAGTCTTCAAATTAAATTATTCTTTTCACACAGTTCAATTAAATTAAGCAATTTTACCAACAGTTTTATTTCAAAGTAGGTTATTCAATTTAAAGATCTCTTCTTATTTTAACAAATTTACTTGATCTTCTTCAAACTTCACTTGTTGAAATTTACTTGTTAGCTTGTAAAAAATCTTTTGAAATTTGCTTGTTAACCTTGCGAAAAGTTTTTGAAATTTTGGAGAAATTTAGTAAATAGTTTTTGAAATTTTGTTACTTCCACAAATTTTAGTTTTCTAAATTTTGGAAAGTTTTTTAAATTTTGTTCCGATGTTAAAAAGTTTTTTGAAAATTTTGTAGAATTTATTTGGTAACTTAGTACGTTGTTTAATCGTCTACCTTTTTTGGCGCCTGCTAAGAAGGCCTCGCCAATAACACAATCTCGGTGTCTACTAAACGATAATTCTTAATCTTCTTGCTGGATCTGACCTTCGAACCAGCGACAGCAAAAATATAGTCTAGCTAAATCACAGCTCAGACTACTACAATATCTTCTTTATTAAGAAATATGCTCCAATCCACTTAGGAGCCCGAATAGTATAAATCAAAGCAACAGGTTAAAGCTCAATAGCTTAATTCTTCACAATCACGTAGACAACCAAAGACTTGCGACCAAAAAACTATGACTTCACACAGTTAACAATTTTCCAAGTTTAAGTTACCACAACGAAACATCCAATTATTATACTGCTTTTCAGCGAATCGTATTTATACCATTCAGTAAGATTACTCGAATGTTCGGACATTCTCCAAAGCAAACAACTATTACGTCATAATCAAAACAGGTCAATCGGATAATTCTGGAAATTACTTTAAATTTCGTGAAATTAAGCAGTGTTGCCATTTTTTCTTGTAAATAAATATAAATATTTAAATTACTTATAAAACTGTTATTTCTTCGGCTATTTGAGCCGGACCAAAGCGAAATCAAAGAGATTTTTTATGAGATTGTGAATCTACATAATTTGGGCGATTTTTTAGGAACGGAACATTAGGTCTATAATAATATGGAACTGATTCAAACTATTCGTAATAATTATTAATCGTGTATTGAAGTAGTATCTTTTTTACGGAAACAGGTGCACTTTCCATGTTTATACTGGTTTTGATAAAGTAACAAGAAACAAAATTTGAATCAATTTTCATTTGACTGTAAGTACAGTATTTTATAAAAAGCATTTGCTTTTATATTTTTTATTATTTTGGATAAAAATTTATTTCAAAACTTTAGGCTTGTATATAGATTGGACTGTTGCTTTTTATAATTTTTGTTGTTTGATAGTTTAAATAATTTTGTATACATATAAACCCATCTTACAATATAATCATTATCTACCCTTTTATGCATGGTTTAAAGTGTGATCTAAACTCTTCTCAGCTGCAAGAAACTTTTCAAATTGGATGCAACTTACTGGTCGGGGTCGGTTTAAAATGGTCTTAATATTTTTTATTTATTTTTATCTCTATATTTAATCTCCTGACTCGCAGGAAAGCGACGGAGGCGCTAATACATAGGGTAAGCAATTAACCCCACCTGCTTCCAGAGACGCCAAGACATTGCTGTCCGCTAGTAATTTAACAGAGATATTACTGTAATTTAGAACTGCTTGCCAGTACCACCAAGCAGAGGAAAGTGCCGTAAAGTGTGTTTCCCAAGGACACAAGAGAATAGCACAAGTGGGTTTTGAACCGAGACCATGTTGATTATCATCCCAGTGCTTTAACCATTCGACCACGCTGCCGACAATCAACTAGAGTCTAAATCTTGCTAGAATTTATACTTTGCTAAACCTTGCTCTAAATTAACCGGCAATTGTTAACTTAATTTGTGCTGGATTTCTTAACCCATCCAAAAACTTTTGAAGCTGGATTTATTAAGTCGGTTTAAAACTAAACATTTTTATTTAAAGCTTCCAAAAAAGTAAAAACTGCAATTACGATATTTTAGCTTTCTTACTTTGTATAACACTTCATAAGATTCTCCTCTTGTTTTTAATGAAAAAAGATTTTGTCACACGCTTATAGTTTTTACAATATTTTTGTCACTTTTTTGCTTTACATCTAACTTGTTCAACTAATTTTTTAATTTAATCAACGAATATTTAAAAATTAAGCCTTTAACGCTATTTTAATAAGTAATTTTTTTGACATTTACAGTTTTTACAATAAGTTATACTATTTGAAAGAATGATAACTCTAATTTAGTTGTTAGCGTTCTTACTTTCTTTCCGGGAGTTTTGAATTCAAGTTTTGGGTTGTCCAGATTACACAAAGTTCTTCTAACAGCTCATTGCGACATTTCTAGATAAGTTTCTGTGTTGATTAATCACAATATTGCAGAGATAAGAATCCTCAACTACATATTTTTGGCAAAGAAAACAACTTCTGCGAAAAAAATAAATAAAATAAGGTTAGGTTTTAAATAGCTGGATAAATAAGACCGAGATGGTACAAAGGTTAGAGCACTCATTATTTCTGCTGGTGATTAGGGATTAATTCCTGACCAACGTTCAGCCACAAGTAATTTTGTGGCCGTAAGTAAATTTTGTCGGCAGCGTGGTCGAGTGATTGAGAGCGTCCTGATTGTGATAGACATGGTCTCGGTTTAAAACTTACTCGCGCTGTTCTGTTTTGTAACTAAGAAAGACATTTTACGCCACTTCTCCTTGCTTGGCGGTCTTGGAAAGCAGTTATAATTTTTATTTATAACTTGATAAAGCTAAACAAACAAAAATAAAGAATTTGAACCGAACAGCAATATCTTGACTTCTCCGGAAGTAGGTCGAGATAACTGCTTGCTCTATGTATTAGCGCCTTTAACACTTTTCTGCGAGTCAGAAGGATAAATAAGGTGATAAAAGAAAAATGAAATGTGGCGATAATAAAAGCCAAAAAAAAGATGGGTGCTTTATTTTTTTTAAAGATTTCTTTTGGTCCAGTTAATCTAATTAAGAGAGTAACATTTCTTTTGTCAAACTATCAGACCGACCTCAAAGATGGAATTTTTGAAATGTATAGTTATCTATTTGGATTAATTTAAACTTTAGTGTTGTGCAAATCAAAATTTTGAAAAAAACGCCGTTTGTTTTCAAAATTGTTGTTTTGTGCAGATAGACATTGAAACATTTTCTTTACTTTCTCTACAAAACAATAAATGAATCTGGATGCTCAAAGACAGGTTTGAAGCACTTTGTATAAAATTAATGTTTTTGTTTATAATAATATAGACATGCACTTAACTCAGTAAAAGACCTCCATAAATATTTATTATAATGATATCATTGGTGCGGTCAAAATTTTTCCGCCGTCCTATTTGTTGTTTTGAAAGCTTTTCTTTCACTTGCACCAAAATTCATCAACGACATATATTGACAACACTGCCAATCTACACCAACGACAAGCTACCTCATCGTGGTGGTGCAGTCTCCTTCTCTGCACTGGGGAGGGTCTAAATGCCTCATCAATTCCCCGAGATTCTCCTCGGCCGACCCCCTTACGGAAATTTTTCTATTCGTTTTTTATTCCTGCTTTCCACTGAGCGGTCACAGATGGACGGCGTTTTTCATCCCAAAGACCGTCACCCTCTTCATTCACCTTCCTAACAGCTCTTTTTATTCTATCTTTCAACTCAAAACCTCTTTTCTATTTATCTCAGCTATCGTTGCTATTCATTCTCATGCTTTTTCTCATTAGCGGCAATATTCACCCCAACCCTGGCCCTATAGACCCCTGCTCTGTCTGCTCCCGTCGTCTCATTTGGGTCAATGAGATCAATACAATGTGCCAGCTATTCTCTCTGGGTGCAACTCTGTTAC
The DNA here is from genome assembly GCA_963680785.1 of Diplosoma virens. Lineage (NCBI taxonomy): Eukaryota > Metazoa > Chordata > Ascidiacea > Aplousobranchia > Didemnidae > Diplosoma > Diplosoma virens. The sequence goes on from CAVMFT010000076.1 coordinate 109,350, forward strand.
TCTGATCTTTCTTCTGCTAATTTTTGAAAAATTTCTCCCGGACATTCTTGGACTTGTCCAATGTGCCCATCTTCCTCTCAAACTTCTCCCTTCTCTTTTTGAACTATCTCCATATCTTCATCTTCAAATACCTGCAAAATTCAAAAATCCTGATCTTTAAACATAAACTCGCCAAGACATCTCCTTATCATTAATAACTCTCCTGAACCTCTAAACCACTCTCAACTAACTTTTACTTACCCATCCTCAGCGTCATGCCTACCTTCTCCTCAACGTCAACCCTCCACTTGTCTACACTACCAATCCTATCAACATTGATTGAAAACCAATAGAAATTTAAGCATTAACTTCAACTTAAAATAAAGCGCAAAATTATGATTTAACTTAAATTTAAACTTAAAATTTAAAACGGTCAGACGGTCATCCTACAAACACAAAATCCTACAAAATAATGACAAGCAATTTAAACCAATTCTGATTCGAAACAACCCACCGCCAACCGATCATGCGGGAGACTTGAAACAAAGATAGCATGTTGTGCAATTGCCGCGTTAAAAATATGGAAAATTTTGTCTTTGAGCAGTCTCTCTCACACAAAGAAAAAAGTTATCACACGTTAACAGACATATTATCATATTAATGCCCGGAATTCTAAAACTCGAGGTTTTTGTAATTTCCTTTGGTGACTTTATTTAAAATGTTTATCTAAACATGTTCCAATTAATTTTTCTTAAATAATTGTTTTTGAGGGGGTGATTTAAGCTGTATCATCAATCACACGCTGTTTTTACAAAAATTAATTCCATTTTTTATGTTTATTCTTAAAGTTAGGTACTGCTATGCTAATTGCTACCAATATAACTAACTTAAATAATTGGCTAAATCAAGTGTAGTCATGTCAAATTATTTTTTGATACAGAAATTTTCTTTAATATTGTCGAAAAGATATGCTCTTTCTTTTTATAAGCATACAGCTTTACATTAATTGTTTGGTGTACTCTAGCGTACTTTGTTTCTAACGACTTCTTACGTTTGCATGTTCGGACAAACTAAATAACTCTATTTTTAACATTGATAGTCAGGAGTGTAGACTTAGTATTGGTCTTTAATGAATATATTCAACTTCTTAAGGTCTTTCAATTACGTCCCTTTTTATGCGGTAGTTTCTGAGAGTTCCGATTTCAAAGTATTTTTCTCTGTAGAGTATTTATTATTGAAAAATCTTTTACTGCATACATGTAAACCTACAAGAAAATTACGAAGAAACGCCTTTTTTGTGATACTTGTTTTCACTGACATCTTAGTTTTGTCGCTGTCAGGAAGATATTTGTGGACTTGTCAAACATCAGCAGTCCTATTAATGAGGTATTGCTGTATCAAAGGGATAGTTTTATAAAATTATTTTTCATAATCTATGCATCAATGGGTGGTTGCAACCATACTTATTTTTATGACAGTTATAAAACACCTAGTTTAGAGTATGATAATCCATGTCCTGGGCATTAATGTGTTTATAGCGATTATATTATAATAAACGCTTTATAAATATACTGTAATTATAATCATGATTTCATAGAGATTATAAATTTTATAACGTTTAAAACATTCAATCTTATATTGTTTTAAAATTTCTTTAAATCTATTCATTGTAATTGAGTTATGGCCATAATAATTGGACCACCAAAAAAATTCTACTTTAAATTTGATTTGGTAAAAAAAAAGTATGAAATTAAATCAAAAAATCATCCGCTAATTATTCAGCACCATCCTTCGACTGTATTAACACTTAGGCTACCAAGCACCTTTTCCCTTTACTATTAATTTTATACCAAGGAATATTTTTGCATCAATTTATCTTTAAACACGTTTTATTTCCACAATTTTGGTTGACCATATTTTTAATAACATTTATATCGTTGTTTAGCAAAGAACTCACCGGTGATTCCTATAGGACGGGGATTATGTTTATCTCGTTTTGTACCATATGGTGATTCACATTAACACATTCAACTGTGAGCAATACAATAATTGAAAAGACTGAAAATCTTGCAATTTTTTTCTATGTTATGCTTGAGTGCTCTCAAAGCTTATTTTAAACTGGATTGATTTTGTAGATCAATAAGTAGAAAGATTGCGGTAGCCTAAAAATGATGCTGGTAGCTGAGTAGCCCTGTAAAACCTATCACCGTAAATAGAACAGTGTGTGTTTCATATACTGAAATATATGAAGTAACTAGATGTAATAATCTTATGTTAACCAATTGCTAATAACTAATAATTAAACTTTACTTTTTTTTCGACAAAATTAACCTAGACCAGGGACGTCCAACCTGCAACCCGGTGCTTACTCAAATTTTTTCGCTATATTTGCATAACAGTAAAAAATTTGATGTCACTGCTCTCTTAGTAAGGTATAGAGAGACAAAGTGAATACATTGGTTAATTGCTGCGTCGAGTGACGACCAAATAAACTGATCTAGGAAAATTTTTTTGGACGGAGCTTGTGATAAAAACGCATGCCCCAAGCATCACTTACTGTACTCATATTGTTTTGCCATTTTATTAATATTGATTGTATTATTCCCAAACATTTTTTAGAAAATAAAATGATAGCTAGTGGTTATAAAGATAGTAACTTTGAACCAACACAGAGTGATTTGGAATAAGATTACAGTAGTAGCAGCGATGCTGCTTGTAATAAAAAAGGAAAACGTGTTGATTTATTAGGAGGGTAAAAAAAGAATTAGACATTTTAAAGATTCTAGGTCCAGTCGTTTCTAATCGCCAAAGCTCAGATAGCTGGATGCCTGAAAGTATAGGTAGGTGGTCCATTGGAGTGGGATGTAGGCATAAAGTGACAATACACAAAGCGTCATTCAGGACATTGTTTATGAGGCGAGTATGAACGCTGGGACACCAGAAAAGTGCACAGTACTTAGTTGTTAAATAAACTGGGGATTGGGCAGCTGTGCACAGTGTTTTGGCACCAGCACCCCATCCTAAGCTTACAAGTTTCCTCAGCAGTGTGATGCAAAAGATAGTTTTGTGCAATGTCACTAGATCAGCGGTCCTTACCCTTTTTGGTACTGCTCCTCCTTTGAGTAATGGTTACCAGCTTTATGCCCCTAAACTTATAAATAAATAGAAAATAAGTTTTGCAATTGGAATTTATTTATTAATTACGATTCAGTGCGACATTTGACAGTGTTTCTTAGCAACTAGATCTTTAATATGTGTTTTAGTTCCAGACAGCACACACCGTAAGTCTCTTTCAACATCCAGCTTGTTTCTGTACTTAATTTTGATGGCAGCTCGTGTAGAAAACGCGGTTTCACAAAGATAAGTCGAACCAAACATAACATAAGAGAAGGATCAAATTGGAGTTGTGGAGAATTTTGAATTATTATAGTAGGTGGTTGACTATTTTGCAATAAAGATTCATGTAAAGAATTAGATCAATAAAGATTCATGTAATTAAAAGATGAAAAAATCCGCTGTAGTTTTTTTACCATTTGTGCAGTTTGAAAGATAATGAACAAATAAACGGATTTAAAACTCAATCACATTTACATGTATGAGACAGAAAAACTCTGTTAATATTAATTTTAGAATTCAAATAATTAATTTACCGCATTTTCTTGAATAGAAGCCGCGGCTACTATTTTTTATTTTTGAACATTTTGTGCGGTTTCTATTCAAGGGCGGGTTTTATTTTTTTATATGAACGTTTTCGTCTTCAAATTGGTGTCCAGTGAGCATTTTAGATAATCTACCATAAGTGACAGGAAAACGGAAACAGTATATCAACTGCAATTCTATTGTCTTTTTTGTGAAACATTCATACCCTAAACAAGGTCTTCACGAGCTATCCTACCGTTAATCCGACAGCTGCTATTCCTGTCGCGTCTGTGTAAAGCACTCAACAAAATCATTCGGAAGAAGTGTTAATTACTATGTAGCAACAAATATCTGGGCTCTCTTTTGTCTAAAAGTTTTTACGCACTATCCAATTACTACTGCAATCTGACAACTGCTTTTTTTGATTTGTTTTCTTGTGTCAGTAAAGAAGCGGTTTTGTCCGTTGCGGCTTCTATTCAAGAAAATACGGTATTTAATTTTACAGCAATCCAATAAAGTTTTATCTGTTTATTCTACAAATATAATTATAAAGGTCTCTGTTATGGTATGTTTAGCATTAAGAACATTGAAATGAAATTTATAAAAATGTTTAAGGAGGGCAGCTCGGTCATTGTTATTACAAACGATAAATTTGTTCCAGAATGAGCGGTGGTTATTCCATAGACACAAAGTTTATTTTTGTCTGTCCTACGTATTGCATTTTGCAAAGTTTACACTCTGCAACGTAAATATCATAATTTTTGCAAGTAAGGTTTTGTTTTAAATTAAAGTTTTTGCTCTTTGAGTGGAAAATAATAGAATTGACTGTTCTTAATCATATTTTTTGTAGTTTTTAAAATTTACACAAAAAACACATTTTTCACATGGATATAAACCGGGGTTATCTTTATTAGGACGAATTTGAGATAATTTTTTGTAATTCGTTAATTTAATGGCTAATATGGGTGGGCTTTTATACGCAATACCTGCTTCTGGTTTTAGTTTCTTTTCTTAGTCAGAAAGTTGAAGTAATTTGGTTAACGGTGTCGCGGAAACAATTCTGTTTCTTTGTGATGTGGTGATTTTGGCTCAAAACGATCTTCCCAGCGTTTAGCATTTTCCGGCATATTTTCTGTTATTTTTTGGTTAAAATTTAAACAAAGACACTTATCTTTTAGATTAACTAAACTTTTTTAAAAAGAATAGCATGTGTGTATATTTATGTTTTAGCAAGTAACCATAATAATAAAAAATTGTAAAAAAAATCATTTCTATTTCCATTTGTGCAGTGCAAGTAACATGCTCGAAAGAAAAGGTTTTAGTTTTAAAAGATTTAAAATTAAGTTTATTTTTGTATAGTATGTTTACTCAACCACCATGTCCAACAGACTTGGCTCTCTAATTTAAATATTCTCAAATTTGTGCAACTAAAAAAGAGTCAGTTATTTGTAATCACGTTTCTTAAATTAAAGCAAAAGGTAGGCTACGGCACCCTACTCGTCACTATCCAGTTTTAACTAATGCTATTGCTTCGCAGCTACTCATGAACGAGAGATACGAGGCTGTTGACCGCAAGTCATCTCGACTTGGTTTTCAAAAAGTGTCTGACCTTTGGCGGGCCATACCACCCAACCCAATGAATATTTCTGACTTTTTTTGCATAGAAAATTCACTACTGCATTCCAACACTTAAAACGAGGTATATCTCTGGGCTCTCATTTCATCTGCCCAGACTTATAAAGTAGGCGTTCCGTAATATATTGTTTTGTAATAAACCAAAGTACAAATGTTAAGATCGGTTCAGACTGAAATCGAGTGCGGAAAAAGTAAAGAGTGTGGCTGAAAGCGCAAAAATATTGTCAAGCGCTTATTTTTTTGCTTAGCGGAAAATCCTTTAACATAAAATATTAAATTTTTTAGTGTGGTTTAGACCAGTGCTCCGCAACCTTTTTTCACTCACGGCACACTTCACAACATTCATAAACTCGGCGGCACACCGGGGGCGAAAATGTTAACTAGAAAGAGAAAAATTAAATGCAAAGGAACAGCATCAATAAATTTAATGCGATATTAGCGCCTGCTTTGATGAACACAATCGTTGAATATTAGGTTCAAATTTCGAAAGAGCAACTCGAAGTTCTCTATCAATATCGCTCAAGCAGGAACGTTTGTCGTTTTTGATCAATACGAGAGAAGAAAAGCTTTGTTCGCACAAATAGGTTGTGGAAAATTGGAGCAGAATTTCGATAGCTGCCTTTGAAATTAGTTTGTATTCTTCTCTAATAGAAACCCAAAATTCTCCAAGTGACATCTCGCTGAATTTCAATCGGAGAGTTCTGTCATTTCGTAACTCAAGAAATGACTCCCTGATCGGCAAAGAAAGCTCTTCTGTGGAAATTTCAGCGTTGGATGAAAAAGAATTTCGGATCCAATCATATTGTTGTGTGTTGATTGTAAAAAAGTAACAGTCATATTTCTGCTGCAACAAAGACAAGTGTTCTTGAGCCAAATCCACTACAAATTGTCTGTCAACATTGCTCAAATCATTATTGCTTCTTGGAAACATTTCCAGTGATCCTCGCCCCAACTCGGTTTTCCATAATGCTAATTTCTGTTTAAATCCAGTCAACTTGTCAGAACACGATAGTATATTTTCTTCCCTGCCTTGCATTTTGATGTTGAGTTCATTTAAGTGTTCACATATGTCCGCCATGTACGCAAGTTTTGCAACCCAATAATCGTCTTCAAGGTGCTTACGCAAATCGTGGTTGTTCTGACTTAATATAAACTGACTCACTTCATGCCGAAGTTCAAAGAGTCTTGCGAGAACTTTTCCCCGAGAAAGCCAACGTACATGCGTATAGTACAATAATGACTGATGCTCTGAACCCATTTCTTTGCATAATGACGAAAAAATACGTGAATTCAAAGCTCTCCCTTTAATGAAGTTCACAATGTCAATGCAGTGTTTCATCGTTTCGGACAGTTCCTCTGGCAGCACTTTGGTCATCAAGGCTTCTCTATGTATGCAGCAATGCGTAACTTGAATGGCAGGATTTTGCTGTTTCACCAACGTAGCAAAACCTTTACCTTTGCCCAACATTGCTGAAGCACCATCTGTGCAAAGGTTGACGCAATCATTCCAGTGGATACCGTGGGCAGTAAAAAACTCGTTTGTCACGCGAAAAATGTCCTGCCCAGTTGTTCGCTCTGGAAGTTTTTTGCAAAACAAATACTCTTCTGCAATAGCATTGCCGTCGACAAATCGTACAACAGCCAATAGCTGTGCTTGCTTTTTGATGTCCGTTGTTTCGTCGATTTGAAGGGAAAATTTTCCAGATGTTTTTAGTTTATTAAGTAGCGTTTCAAGTAGATCTTCAGACATATCGCCAATGCGCCTTTTAATAGTCTCGGCGGACAACGACACTTTCCTGACTTCTTCAGCTTCCTTCTGTCCAAGCATTAATCCGACAATTTCTAGGCAGGCTGGTTTTATGAGTTCTTCTCCGATAGTATGCGGCTTTTTCTGTCGAGCAATTAATTTGGCAACTTGATAGCTAGCTTCTACTGCCTTTTCCGTGACTGTGAAAGTTGACTTCATGAATTGCTTTTGCTTTTTATTTTGACTCCATATTCGTTGAAAGAAATCCTTATCCTTGCCAGAATAAGTAGAATGTTTTGTTTTTAAATGCCTAATAAGTTTGCTTGGAACCATTGCTTGATTACCAAGTTGTTCTCCACAAACTACGCAATGTGGATTTGGAGCCTCTTCACTACCGCACCAAGTAAATCCATATTGCATGTAGTCTTCACTGTATTTTCTCTTCTTTTGTGCTTTTGCAGTATCACTTGCTGAAGTAGGTAAACTATCTGGTGGTTGAACTGCTCTCTTTAAAAATTTATCCATTGTGTCTAACAGTTCTAAATTTCAGTTATGCTGAACGCAGAAGATTAAGCTCACAAACAACTTAGAAAACCTAAACAAACACGTAAACAACTTAGAAAAGTTTCTAAAAATACCGCGGCACCCCTAGCACAGCTTCGGGGCACACCGAGGTGCCGCGGCACCCCGGTTGCGGAGCACTGGTTTAGACTGAAAGCGATCGAATTTTCAAAAATGTAGCGAAAAAATTTTTTCTGCGAATTTCCTAATTTTGCGACTGCTTTTAATCTAAACTGACCTTTAGAAGTAACAAAACGGTGATTTTTATTATAATTTCTATTGCATAAAAACTTGCCAGTCACTACTCACTAATATTAACCTAACTTGCACCATAGCATAGCAATCGAAAGCTATTTAACTTCGCTAACATCGTCTTGATTATTTAACTTTTTATACTGCTATCCATAGTGAAATTATTTTCTGTAAGCAAAAAAATTGTAATTATATATAATAAATATATAATCGTGTATAATAAACAATGCGTTCACAGCTGTTGAAATGAGAATGCATACAAACTGCTATTCAATTTAGACTTGCGATATTAGATTTAAAAAAATACTTTTACTGCCTAATAGTATAACATATAATAAGCGCAACAGCTCTATCTTATAAAAGCGATTGATCAAACAAAAAACAGATCGAAATTACTAATAAATTGTGTCATTGTTTAAATAAAGACGACAAGGGCCCAGTGGCAACATTTGTTGCCAGTGACGCGCTCTAATAAATTGTTGTATCTTTGCACGAATACACAGGTTTATTAAATAACAATAATTAAAATTCACAAAAATCACTTAGCCAAAAAACAACCGTATTGAAATAGAATGCTTTTAGTTCGTTTGCTGTAGTAGCTTGATAACTTTGAACTGACTGATGAACCGAAATAGATGCGCAGATTTAACTGGTTACAATTATGCTTGGAGATACGCGTGTCCAATAATTGATCGAGCAGAAGGCGCTGATTAAGATTAGAAGCGTTTAAGAAAACACTACGTCATCGATTGCACAATATCACAACATAAATTTAACAATGTGACCTATTAAATTTAATTATCTTAAAGTTTCTTTGTGATTAAACTATTGTCTGATTGTGTCGCAGTTGGTTTATGTGTTTGTACGGCAGATAAAATGCATTTAGTTAGTAAAATACTTGTCTGAAAAAAACTAATTTTTTTTCGTAGCAGAAAAGCAGTATGGCTTCAAATAAAACGTAAGCTACCTAAAAATAAAATGCGTTAAATCAATTTTTTTGTATTCGAGATATGCTTAAATATCTGTTTAATAAAAATAAAAGTTTTTTAATTTAAAAAATATTGTTTTAATCACTCTTTAGTTGCATTATTTAGCGCTGGCAACAAATGTTGCCACTGGGCACTAGCATAGTCAATAATTGGTATTTGTTGCAATCTGGTGAAAAGATGAGCAATGATAACAACACTCTTATGCAATTGTTTATTAGTTGTAAACATTTGATTTTGAATTTAATAGTATGAATTTTAAGATGTTGGTTTTTGTGGTGATAATTTTACCTGAGATGCATTTTTTTAAGTCGTCGTCGTCGTCGTCGTCGTCATCGTTTGAAGGGCATCCACTCCAGGCCAGACACAAACAAAACTGGGGCCGAGGGTTTATCCTTTTACTACCCCAGACTGCTGTACTGCCTGGATCAGATGCTGGCAGTGATGTTATTAAGCCAGCATCGAGTTTCGTCATCCAAAACCGTCAGACCTCGTGCTCCATGTGGTGCCCGATATATGGGGCACATTGTTAGTACATGGTCTGCGGTTTGCTCTGAGGCGCCACACTCGCAATTCGGTGAAGGAGCGAGACCCCATTTGTGCATGGACGAATGGAATCGCCCAACACCAGTCCGCAGGCGGTTGAGCTTAACCCAAGCTGCTCGGGGTAAGCCCATCCCAACAGGCCTGACACTGGTCCCGGGCACAAAAGCACGGAGCCTGGAAGCATTTTCACAGTACTCCGCGTTCCATTTGTGATTTGTCCATTCAGAGGCGCGGATGCCAAGTCTGGCAAGATTGTCCAAGAGATTCCGCGCACCTGGCACAAACGGGCGTCTGGATCTTAGTCTCACTTGGCCAGTATCTGAGGACCCATTTAAAAGACCATGCAAAATATGATCGGGGTCCAGAGATCCACGGTGAGCCAAGGAGAGTGTCGCTCCCAGTCGGCGAAACTCAGCTGGCTGGATGCCTGAAAGTACAGGTAGGTGGTTTGTTGGAGTGGGACGCAGGCATCCAGTAACTATGCGCAAGGCGTCATTCAAGACACTGTCAATGAGGCGAGTGTGAGCACTGCGACACCAGACTGGCGCACAGTACTCAGCTGTTGAGTAGACTAGAGACAAGGTGGCTATGCGTAGTGTTTTAGCACCAGCACCCCATCCCGAGCCCACGAGTCGCCTCAACAGTGTGACGCGCGATGATAGTTTTTTGCGCAATGCCACTAAATGGTGACGAAACGTGAGCAATCTGTCCAGTTTTACCCCAAGGTATGTAGGGGTTGGACAGAACGGTAAAATTCTACTATTGTTATAGACCTTTAGCTCACGTTTGGCCTCTCGGTTGTTTAAGTGAAAGGTTGTCGTCACCGTCTTAGTGTGACTGAGCTTCAACCTCCAAGTCTGGAGATACGCTGACAGTGTGGACATGTCTTGGCTTAATGTCCCCTCCAAGTCCTTCCAGTTTCCAGAAGAGTGCAACAATGCTAAATCATCAGCATAAGCAAACTTTCTGGAAATCATGGAAGGAAGATCGTACGTATAGATGTTAAATAAGAGGGGAGCCAAGACCGATCCCTCAGGAACGCCGTTTTTAAGACGGCGTAGCCTGCTTTGCTTGCTGTCACCGGTGGTAAGGGTGAAACTTCGATTTCGGACAAGCTCCATGATCATTTTGACCATGTGCTTATCCGGAAGTAGTCTCAGCAGCTTGCAGGTAAGGCCACGGTGCCAGACAGTGTCATAAGCAGCTGTCAGATCGATAAATACGGCACCGGCCTTCTTTTTAGCCTCGAAAGAATCCTCGATGTTCTGGGTTAGCAGAACAACTTGATCTACGGTTGACTTCCCGCGTCGGAACCCAGCCTGCTCTTTAGGGAGCAGTGGATCGATTAATGGTTCAACGCGGGCGTAGATAAGCCTCTCGAGGATCTTGTAGAGGACACAGAGCAGAGATATCGGTCGATAACTCTTTGGGTCCCCCACGGGCTTTCCTGGTTTTGGGATCGCGACCACAAGCGCTCTTCTTCAGATCTTGGAAATTTTGAGTCGGCGCAAACAGGAAGAAAGGAAGTCACGTAACCAGGACTTCAAAGCAGCTCCGGCATGGAGTATAAGCTCGGGGCAGATGGAATCAGGTCCCGGAGCTTTACCTGGTTTTAAATGTTGAAGGGCAGCAGCAAATTCTCTCTGTGAAAAATCGTCAGAGATATTTCCTGCGTCTGGTGTTGTGGCCCTCCAAAGGTCAGACACTTCTTGAAAGACAAGTCGAGATGACTTGCGATTAACAGCCTCGTATTTCCCATTTCTAACCAGCTGAGATGCAATAGCATCGGCTGAAACGGGACAATGACGAGGAGAGTGTTGTGACCTACCAGTAAGGTTGTTCAAAATACTCCACGCTTTTCGACTTGAGTGTGAGAAGTCAATGCTCCGAACTGCTTCGGACCATCGATCCCTCCGCTTTCTGTCAAGCTTGGCAAGCAGAGCTGTAGTAGCCAAACTTGAGTCGTCTCCCTAAGGAGTCTGCAGAAAGGTTTTATAGAGGGATTCACACTCTGCATCCCAACACGGAATATAGTTATTTCGATACCCGCGTGGGATAGTCTTCTTGGCTGCTTTCTTAATGGTGTTACAGAAGTCCTGGTAAGCCGCATCCACATCAAGTGAATCAGGCGGCAACAAAGTCTTTGCGAATTTATTCGTCAAAGCAATGTAGTGACTCCATGCGGCCTTGCGGAAGTTCCATCGCTTAACAGGCATGCTTGGCACTGCCATAGCAAACCTTGGTGGTGTAATAAGCGAGGGTCAATGTTGTGACCTGGGAAACTTCTCAAGGACACGTCTATCCGGTAAGCGACTGTTTGGACCTACGCTAGCGAAAGCTAGGTCTGGATTGGTGCCAGTGTTCCAGCGGCCGGAATAAAAACTGGCAGCGTCCTTGGCATTATATAGGAGGGCAAGACAATTAATACTTGCCCAGCCAGCCAAGCACTCACCGTCCGGACTGTTGTCATCATAACCCCAGTCAGCATGACGACAGTTAAAATCGCCAGCGTACAGACAGGGGTGAGGAAACACTGGGAGATCCAGGGTTCGCAATCGCGTTGGCGGTGGTTTGTAGACGTTGACTATTTTATAGCCATCAACGTCCACACACAGCCACTCGATCTCCGATGTCGGTGGAGATTGGTCCAAAAGCGTGTATCTCAGTCGCTCGTGGACAAACGTGGCAAGGCCATGCTTCCTGCTTAAAGAAGACCCAGCTAGTTGGTAGTGTGGTAGCACCAACTTCTCTGCATCAGTGCAGTGGGTCTCCTGCAGTAGGATGACGAGTGCCTCAGACTGCATAGCGAGGTGATGAAGAACATTCATCTTGCTTGCAGTGAGGCCTTCGATGTTCAGCTGAAGAATAGTGGGTCTTCGGAACTTGTTGGCAATGTGCCCTGAAAAGGGCAGTTTTATCCTGACATTGCCCCGTCCTGAAAAAGACGTTTGCCGATTAACAGACCCACACTGAACATCGGAATGGGTGGATACCCACACTGAACATCGGAATGGGTAGATTTTTTTAAGTTATTATTACGTATAATTTTTTTATCTGTATGTGTGATTATACAGGTTTACTCTGAACAAACTAATGACAGATTTAGAGGAAAATTCACCAAATTCTACAGAAGATGGACCGAATGTTGAAATAGCAATTGTACCACCTCAAGAAGAAGGTGTGACTGATATGGATTCGAAATTCCGATAATGAAGTCACAGGGATGTTTTTGCACCTGCCAAGACAGATATTGAATACAGAAGCAAAAACAACTGCTCTTTCCAATTCTTTAGACTGTGCAAATTTTTCTAATGCGTCACGTCCATTACAGAAGAGAAAGAAAACTCTGAGAAGTGGAATATCATTTTTCAAACTTCACAATTTCTTGTTGAACCACTCAAGACTTATGTTTCAAATATTGATGGTTTTCTTGATTCAGAAATTCGCACTCTTTTGGACAGCTTTTTGAAACTGGTTTACAACCCTGTCTTTGCTTGATAGACTGAAGACCAAAGGAGTTGAAAGAACAAGAACTATACGATCCGACAGGTGTAAAAATGCTCCTCTTTTATCAAAATCAGAGCTGGGAAGAGGCGCAATGTCATTTTCATTTGATAGTAACAACATGTTGGTGAGATGGTGTGACAACGCCATTGTTTCTATAACATCAATTTGCCTAATAACCAATGGTTCCAAATCTGCTTCACACTGGTCAAAAAAAAAACACGTTGATGTATCTATGCCCAAAATTATTCATTTGTACAATTGCTGCATGGGTGGAGTTAATTTGTTTGATCAATTTGTTGCGAATTATCGTAGCAAAAATAATGGTGGGCGTTTTTTTCTTGGTCAATAGATGCATGCATCTTAAATTCTTGGATAATTTTTAAATCGATAAAGAAAAGCTCCATATCTTTATTAGAACTCCGTAGAAAATTTATTCAGCAAGTGCTAAAGCAATGTGTCACCCCAAGGATAAAAATGGGTCCCAAAATACCATATAGTCCTAATGCGGCAACGGCTATTTATTTTGATAAAGTTGATTATTGGCCCGTAGCATTGCCTCTCGTTACTCGCGATGTCGGGAGTGTGTGGTAGATGCTCAATAAGATGCAAAATCCGATGCACCACTTCATGTGCAATGCTTTAAAAAATATCATGAAAACTAAATTGGTGTTAGTAAATCAATAGTTTTACCATTTTTTGATTCAAATTGTGTAAAACTGCATTATAAATAAAATTGTTTTGTTCTTTACAATGTGAGTGATTTTTAAGCTTTTGACACCGTTAATGCCCAATGGCAACATATGTTGCCACCTTTTTTTTAATAGATAAACAAAAAATTTTTTAATAAAACCAATAAAATCGTGTTTTCTACTACAAATATAGTCTGTAAATAAAAAATGGCGCATTTCCTACGAAAAAATAATTCTGGGCACTAATGGGTTAAACAACGACATAGAAGTTTGAAGGGCGTTACCAAATTAAATAAAATGAGCCAGCAAAAATTAAATTACACATTCAAGGTCCTCTAGAATTCCAACTAATCAACATGCACACGTT
>CAVMFT010000078.1:0-14844 GCA_963680785.1 Diplosoma virens
AGTAAAACGTTGTAGTTGGTCTGCGATTTTTGAAAAGCGATCAAATTATTGTCGAGTAATTTCTTTTAAAGATAGTAATTTTTTTATTCCGATAAGACAAAGTCATTTTTGATATTACATTGCAGTACTTTTGAAATTTCTGATTGTTTTGTGACTTTTTAATTTAATCTATTACCATCGTTCATAAAAGTTAGCGTTCGGAGCAATTTGATTTTTTTTTAAATTAAGACTTCAGGCCAACTTTTTAAATTAAAAAAACTTAGATGTATTTTGCCCTTGCTATTTGCTGCATAAATGTTCTAGTGCAACAAGGTTCTGGGTTAACTGAATTGGTGTTTTTTTCTTCAAGTGACTGTAATTGGGTAGTAATTATTATAAGCAATTATTTGTAAGCATAGGAAACTCCCGTATTTGAGTTTTTTGTTATAGTTCTAAAAATTTCAAAGTTTTAAATTTGATCTTTATCGACAGTAATTTTTATTATACAGTAATATATAAGCTCTTGTTTGTAATTTTTTCAATGTATAATGGTCACATTAAAAAAGAACTAGTATGCCTGAAGGCGTATTTATAGTTTATCTTAACTTTATCGAAATTGAGCGAAATTTTTCTTTTAGTTTTAACCCTATTCTCTTTAACTAATTTGAGCTAATAAATGCTTTTATTATCAGGCTACGATTGCAACTAGAGATAACTTAAGATTAGAACCGGTGCTCGATGTGTCTTCATGGCGATTCTTCAGTTATTTTTTTGTTAAACTGCACTCTTATTTTTGCTTCAAGTTATGGGCAGTTAGCTTTGCTTTGGCGGGGTGATTTTATTTTTTTACACATAGCCTTTCAAATTCTTATTATTAATTACATAAAGAAAAATTTATAATGATTAAATAGGTTGGGTAATTAATATTGTTCTTTTTAAAACTAACTTTTGCCTTCTTTTTTGATCCATATTCTTTAACCTAAACCTGCGTGCCAAGGGATTTTCTTTTTCGGTTGAAGAAGGTATTCACTTGAAGAACACAAAATTATCTAATTGTTGAACATTTATTTGTCAGCCATCTAACCAAGCTCTTATCCAAAGCTTTCATAATTTGATTTGATTCTCTGCACCACAAACACAGATTTCAGAGAAAGCTATACCTCATCCGTGCATTTCTTAGTAAAAGAGGCCAAGGTTAGGTTGAAGGCGGTTAGGGATGACCCCGACGTACCGTAAAGTGAGGTACTAATGTTAGCATTTTTCTTGGCATTCCATCATTTTCTTTTTTAGTCCAACCAATGTGTTGTACCGGTTATCAGGTAATTTGGTGCAGCAGGCACAAAAGAGTGTCTCGATGCCGGTGAAGACACCGGAAGATAGAAGACGCCATGCAGGGGACACCCAAGCTCCAGTGCACCGTAAACTAGAGACAATAGGATTCTGTTAAATCGAACCTCATATGGTTGGATGCCTGGTAATATATACAACTTTGCCTTTTGGTGTTAGACACAGGAATCCATTCACTAAAAGGCTTGGTATTTTTAATTCCTAAGCATATACATTGTATCTTCCAAGTATATACATTACACTTGAATTTATGGTGTCCTATAGGATATTTTGGTAATTCTAAGATGGAAAATCAAAAGCACACTATAATTTTTTAATGCCTAGAAATTTTTCTATCACGGTAATATGAAGTAAACTAAATTTCATTGAACGTCAAAAAGTTTCAGAACAAAAGCTCTCAATCTAAAGAGATAATCGGTAGCTTAAGGAAGATCCGGTGTCTGATAAAACACTTTGGTAATTGAAGTGTTGAATTGCAATAATTTAAAAAAATGATTGTGCGAGAAAATGACATGAAAACGTAGACCCATGTGAAATAAAAGCAGAAAATAAATAACTAACCCTTAAACTTATACAAATAAATATTGCACATAATGAGACATGAATAGGTAATCTTTATTTAAAATTAAACCTTCCCCAACACAATCAAATTTGAAAATAAATTTTTAATCTTCGACTTACTGTTGTTGTTTGCTGCACCTTTGATTTTTTGATAACTGCTAATTTAAAATGTTTTAACCCATAATCCAGTTTATTAAAATTTTCGGCTACAGGTTTATTTTTTTAGTGTTTAATGTCAATCCTGTATTAATTTATCTATTGTTTTATTGTTTTTCCGATGTAAACTGCTTTTGGACAAATTTAATAAATTTTTGTTGAAATGTTAAGAAACTTTGAGGGAGACATTATTTGGACCAGTTATAGTTGGATTAGCATTTATGTTTAAAAAGAGATGGTGTTTTAAAGATTTACAAAAAAATGCCCGTGGTGAAAGTTTGATTTGGTAAAGAGGCAGAGGTAAGTAAAAGTTTGAGGTTTGGTTGTTTACAACATGATATAAGAGAGAAAGAGAGAGAGGGAAAGAGTGAGGAAAATGTGGTAAATATGTGAAGATATTTTTACACCTTTTTTAATGATGCTTACAACTAACAAAAATACATGGAATTATTTTTCAAAACCCAAACCGAAATTGTGACGCTTCGTTTGTTCCATTGCCTAAACTTCTTCAAGTGTGAGCAAAACAGAAAACAATGTTTTTTTAAACATATGCAACATAGCAAAGGTTTAAAAAGATAAAGTTTAAGTAAAAAGCAATACAGTAATTACAAAAAAAAACAATACAGTAATACGGTAATTGAATGAATGAAATACAACTTTTAGTTAATTTCCGTTATCCTAGAATAATTTTTAATGTGGAGTTACGTTTTATGCTTAAATGTCTTAAGATACCTTTCAAAAGTATAAAAAAAATAGTAGAAAGATTTTCTTTACTTGCTTTTTATTTTGTTAAACATTTGTACTTAAATTTTTTTTTGTTATCAGAGGAAAAAATTTCTCTTTAAAAATTAGCTATAGTGCAAATCAATTAAGCATCAAGAAATAGATATTTTTATTTGTTTTTACGGCAGATACAGGCTTGCTTCAGTAGCCTCTGCTTGATGTGAAGGCTTTTTAAGAACATGTACCACGTTACATGCTAAATGTAATGTGCTTTGCCTTATATTGCATTTGCTTAAATATAGCTGTTTTGTTAATCTTCATATGCATGGCTAAATGTAGCTTTTTGAATCTATTACATTTTGAATTAATGCAAATTTAAATATTAGTCTGAATTGTTGTTTCTTAAGATTGTTTTTTCAGTACTAATAGCTATTGTCACGTTGCCTAACATCGCCACCACGCGACCACAACTTGTAAACTTCAAACCAACTTCTGATTTACACCAAGTTTTATCAAAAAAACAATGCAAGTTTAAAACTGTTAAGACAGAATGAAATTGGAATCAAATACTTTCTATAATCCTTTGTGAATCCGTGACTATATCCAAGAATGCAAACGAAAAGTTTGAGACAATAATTTAGTAAAGGAGTTTTAAAGATTATTTTCTATTTTGGTTACAAAAATACCGTTACTGTTTCCTGTTTTGTAAAAGTTTTTTTGCAAAATGTTTTTTGTTTTTACGTCTCATTTTGAATCATTAAATTCTTATTTAATTTTCACACACGAAATCCTGTCAATTTCTTTTTGATTTGTTATCAGTTAGACAACTTACACATGTTATTTTTAAGTTTTGTATTTTATTACACAAGCCAACAAAAATTTTTGGGATATAAGGTGAAAGCTGTCTAAGGGTAAATTGGGGGCGCTGAGTTCAAAAATGCAGATTGGCTCTAGTTTTTGAGATATTTTGAATTTTTTATTTTTTTTACCGTTATTAGGGCTACTGTTAAATGGACATTTATAAAGGGCGTTCAATGAATAAAATGTGTTTTCAGTGTAAGCGATCCATATTGGTCTCATGATTGATTACCGAGCCAAAACAGGCAAAGCTCTTAATTCACAGAATATATAAAGCATGCTATATAGTGGGTATGCGACAATTTGGCGGGGCAACTTTGTCGGCAAGTCAATTTGTCGGCGAGCCAATTTGGCGGCGAGTTAATTTGGCGGCGAGTCAATTTGGCGGGAAAATAAATAAAAATTATTTACCTTCACTAGCGTTGAAGCGACAGCAAAAAAGTTTTGTTATGTCACAAAGGCAATTGAAAAGGCAATTATAAATGTTCAGCTGATAAGAGCGAAAATTTTAATTTAAGGTTGTCAAATGCGTTAAATTTAGGGATGTTTCTAGCCCAATATTTATCTGTTTAATTTTACAATAGCTTAATTTTGAATATCAGATCTATTCTGGTCGGCACGCATAAACTGTTTTATTTTAACTATTTTTTTTTTTAGTTCCAACAGTTGGTTTCGTCTATAGGGCTCGTCAGAAAGCAATCCAAAATTTGAAAAACAAATACAAAAAGTAAAGCTTAACAAAGCGATAAAAGTCGGTAAAAGAACTTAAAACAAAACAAAAAAATTACGGCAATTACGGCAGTGATTAAAATTGTCAAGAATCAAAACAGAAGATTAGATCAAGCCAAATAGCAAAGCTTACAGAATAGTATCAATATATAAGGCGGTTACAAATCGTGTTTGATTAAATTTCAATGTGTAAAGTTTTTTTCTTTGCTTACGCTAAAGTTTCCAAATAACGAACAAATTTATTGGAACAAACAGAGCGCCATAAAACTGCTTTTAAAAAAATTAAAGATTTTTATTCGTTCTATAATTCTATTGTACAAATTATTCTATTATACAAACCTGATTGAATTTTTGTATCTTTTGTTTCGACTTGTTCCTGTTGTATTGTTAAACATTTTCTCATACCCGATAATCAGTGTTTTTCAGAAGTCGTTAATTGCACAGCTGCGATTAATGCAACAAAATTGTTCTAAGTTTTGGCAGGCGCGTCAATTTTGTGACATCACAAATGATGGCGTTTATGGTCCGCACGTAGGTAACAAATAAGCATGGCGACTTCAAATTCGCACAATGATAATTTTTTTTAGTTATATTACGAAAAGATGAAATACACATTTATCCCGCCGAATTTCGCCGTTTATCTGTATCCACAATCTTGAATCATTAATCATGATATTAGCCACAATAAATTCAAATTTGGAAACAATAGCGTAAGCAACGGAAAAAAACTTTACACATTAAAATTTAATTTGAACAAATTGTAACCGCTTTAACTTTTTAATCACTGCCGTAATTTTCTTTTTGTTTTAAGTTCTTTTGCCGACTTTTTATCACTTTGTTAAGCTTTACTTTTTGTATTTGTTTTTTAAATTTTGGATTGCTTTCTGACGAGCCCTAAAGACGAAACCAACTGTTAAAAGTAAAAATAAATAGTTAAAATAAAACTGTTTATGCGTGCCGCCCAAAATAGATCTGTTTAGATATAGTAAAATGCTTATTATGACATCATAACTTCGTAAGCCCGTAAAACTTCAAACCTGTGGTCTTTGTAGTAAGCTACATTATTGTACTTTTTTGTAAAAGATATATGTTAAACGACTGTGATTCGAAAATTTAACTATTCAAGTACCTTTTTTAATTTAAATATTCAAAATTAAGCTATTGCAAATTCAAATAGATAAATATTGGGCTAGAAACATCGCTAAATTTAACGCATTTAACAACTTTAAATTAAAATTTTCGCTCTTATCAGCATTTAACAACTTTAAATTAAAATTAAACATTTACAATTGCCTTTTCAATTGCCTTTGTGATATAACAAAACTTTTTTGCTGTCGCTTCAACGCTATTAAAGGTAAGTCATTTTTATTCATTTTCCCGCCAAATTGTCTCCCGCCAAATTGGTCCCGCCAAATTGTCTTGCTTCGTATACAGTAAACGCGTAATGTTCAACACCATAAAAAAGTACAAAGAATTAAATCGGTCCATCATTTGCAAAACACAGCCTCTGTAACAAACAAATACATGAGAACGTTTATAGACTTAAAGAAACATTAACTAGCATGTCACATTGGATTTAAACTGTTAATCAGAAGAAAAGTTCGCTTATATGATTTCCGCCTATGGCTTTGTTTAGTACAATTACGGATCAATGTCCAGCAATAATCTGCCATCTTGTGAGAGTCCCAACAACCTTGGTATCTTTTTTCCATCGTCCTAATGTCTTGATGGAACCTCTCCCCTTGTTCCTCGCTAACATCACTAAGGTTCTCTGGAAATAGTCTAGATGACTAAATAGATAGTGAAAATGATGCCCATTCTTGCACCAAGAGCTTGAAAGTTTTGAAGTGTCACATCCACAACGTTCCTGTAATTGCTAGCTTTTATGTTACCTAAATACTTTCGTATCACTGAGACATATGGGCACCAGGCAGTCTTCTCAGCCATTTTCATAGGAGCAGTGAAGGCTTGATCTTACATCAGTTTGCGAATTTGGGATCCATCAAAAATACCTACTTTAACCCTTTACTGCATGAATTTTCAAATTTAAACAAAAAAAATTTAAATGAAGCTTAAAAACCATTAAATGCATCTAAATTATTGTAATTTTACTAAAAATTGAAAAACATGAAAATGGGGTAATTTTATGATTGTATCATACATAATACAAAATGCGCTTCAAGAAAATTTTGCAAAAAATTTCAGAATAAAATTTAGCGTTTATTAAAGAAAAGCTTTACACAATTTTTTAAACAATGTGTACAAAAGTAAAACTAGAATAAAAACAGTCATCAGGATGGGGTAGATGGATATCAGCGCTTTATTTAATGTGACGTGATCGACTTGGTTACAATTCGAAACCTATTTGAATTTGTTTTGTTCTTGGAAAAACAATTGATGGCATTTTTCTGTTCTTGGATTGACAATTTTATCAAATATCTTTAAATTTCAGCCTAGCTCTAAATAAAAACTAAAATATCAAATATAAAATTTCATCTGGCAGCAATATACATGTATTGAGATTTCTGAAAGTAAGTTGGGATAATCGTTTCACTGTTGGCCTAAAGAGGATGCCCCACTATTTCCTGCAAGTTACAAAGAGAAATAGAGGCAGTGTTAAGTTGACCTTGACTTTATCCAATCTGATTCTAATTGAACAAGAATCACGACTTCTGATTTAATTAATTACGTATATTAACCAAGGCAGCGATCAAGAATATGGTTAATCAAATAAACCAAGAGAATAAAAAAATTAAAATCAATTCTGGCGTTATCTAAAACATTGAAAATGGTTAAAATAGTAGCCAATTTAAATTGTACACTCCGTACTGACAAACAACTAAACCTTATCTACTTAAAAGAAAACTTTTGAAGCACATGTGCGCGAAACAGACTCCCAAGAGATTTTAACGTACGAGGTAATTCACGGAACGTTTATGACAAAACACAAAGGCAATAAAAAGGGATTGAGTCAGCCAAATCTTTACTGTGCAATTTTTAGCGATAAATTTAAAACGAATATTTAAGCGAACAAAATTTTAGATTATCCAATTCTCACTGCTACATAGCCGGCCCAAAAATTATCGAGATTAAGTATGACAAAAAGGCGATGATCAATTTTTCAAATACATGAGCAGTGAGATCAAACGAAACAAACGCAGAAAACACAAGCTTGCAACGAAACACAACAGCGGCTCGCTCCGATATCCGCACAGTCCATAATGTTTGTAACGCGTTTAACACCGCATGGTCCATAATGTTTTGTAACGCGTTTAACACCGCATAG
The DNA here is from genome assembly GCA_963680785.1 of Diplosoma virens. Classification (NCBI taxonomy): domain Eukaryota; kingdom Metazoa; phylum Chordata; class Ascidiacea; order Aplousobranchia; family Didemnidae; genus Diplosoma; species Diplosoma virens. The sequence goes on from CAVMFT010000078.1 coordinate 7,640, forward strand.
TCCGTAAAATGTTTTGTAACGCGTTTAACATCGCACAGTCCACAATGTTCGTAACGCGTTTAACACCGAATAGTTCGTAAAATGTTTTGTAACGCTTTTAACACCGCACAGTCCCAGCCAAGATCACATCGTTCGTTAATTACATGGTTGAATCAGTCTCGCACTCGAGAAGGCACAGTTTTCGCACGTCTCTCGTAAATATTTTTTGTTTGCCGGTGCGGACCCTAACACGACGAACCATACCGTCTCGGTCGGGAAGGACTTCTTCGATGACTCCTTTGGGCCATATATTGCGATGCGCGTTTTCATCGACCAGCAAAACGAGGTCGCCAACACAAAGATTACGTTGCAGCGTGAGCCATTTCTGTCTACGTTGCAGCAAATAAAGATATTGGACCGCCAACGGTCCCAAAAAACGTCGGCTTGAAGTTGACAAGCACGCCAAGATGACCTCATACCATCTGAATCTAGGAAAACATCAGGTGGGTAACCAGGATTGACACAGCCAGACAAAAGCATCATTGGCGTGAGAGCCGTCGTATTCTCAACCTCATCTGTTAGCTGGGTCAAAGGTCGACAGTTTAAAATATGTTCAATTTCTTTGAGCAAGGTTTGTAGTCCTTCATCCGTTAACGTTCTAAGCCGTTTATCAGCTATAATCAAATTCATATTTTTACGAACTAATCGTATCATGGCCTCATAGATCCCACCCTGGTGGCTTGCCAGTGGTGGAGCATGTTTCCATTCGATTCCTCTGGGCGCTAGTTCGTTCACAATCCGATGTTGATCTATTCGCTTTAAACCTTTTTGTAGTTGAGAATTAGCCCCGACAAAGTTGATGCCATTGTCCGAGTACATTACTCTAGTCGTGTTCCCTCTAACTGATAGAAAACGACGGAAGGCCATCAGGAAAGAATTGGTACTCAAATCATATGCCATTTCAAGATGAACAGCTCTCGAAGCCAAACACGTGAAGACGCAGCAATAACGCGACAAACGATTGCGACCTTGTTTTATTTCGAGTGGTCCCATGTTATCTACCCCGCAATGTTTAAAGACACCTCTGCTAGGTGTTACTCGACCGGGCGGAAGAGGAGCCATCAACTGTGAACCTGGGACACCCTTTGGATTTCGGCAGATCATACAGTTTCTTTTGATATACTGTTTTACCGTTCGGCGCTGGCCAACAACATGATAGCGTTTGCGGAGCTCATTCATAATATACGTGGCCGAACTATGACCAGCCCGGTAGTGAGCGTGAAGGATGATCAGTCCGGTCAAATGATGTTCCTTAGGAAGAACAATTGGGTGCTTAAAATCATAAGGTAGACCAGAACGCTGAAGCCGTCCGCCCACCCTGATAACTCCGTTTGCAACAAATCGACAGTATTTACTGATAGATTGCAGTGTCCTTTTCATTTCTTTGTCACCAGCTCTTCCAGCTACTTTATACCGGCTTGTTGTTGACACAAACGAATCAAGGCAAAAAGAGCTGCATCAAACTCTTTACTATCAATTGGTTCATTTGCGATAGATGGTAACGTAAGCCCTTTTGCTCGACACTTAAGCAATTGTTTAAACCTTAACAACCATGCTGAAATTCTAACTGCATCAGAAAGTATGCTTTATCGTTGAATGATCCGATGCAATACGTCTTGTTTTGTAATAGGGAGACTGAGACTGTTATTATTGTCATGCTGAATTTCATCGTTGATGCTGTCTACGGATGTCGCTGCGGTCAAACCATCAACCTTTTTCGTAGTAGGCCGATTGGCTGCAGGCCAGTTTGACTCATCTTGAAAAAGAAAGGTGGGTGCCTTAAGCCAGCTCACAGCCTTTTCAACTAGCTTGGGTGACAGCCCACGGGAGAAAGGATTAGCAGGGTTACTATTGGTATCTACCCATCGCCATTGACTTGCTTCTGAATGTCTTCGAATCAAGGCAATACGGTTTGTCTCAAAGGCCGGGCGCCTTTTTGAAGTGTTTTTTATGTAGCTGAGAACAGTTGTCGAGTCTGACCAAAAGAAAACTCGATCCAATTTGAAATCGTATTCATTTTTTACTGTTTTTGCTAAACGAACAGCTGTCACTGCAGCGCACAATTCTAGCCGTGGAATAGTCTGTTTAGGTGACGGTGCCACCCTGGATTTGCCCGCAACAAACGAACAACTATAGTTTTGACCGTCAAAACATCGAAACTAACATACAGCTCCGAATCCTATAGCACTACCATCAGCAAAGCAATGTAGCTCAAGAGATTGAGCTGTGGAAAAATTGGAAAGTACTCGAGGAATCGATAAGCCGTCCAGGCAAGGTAGCACGCGAAGCCATTTCTGCCAATCACGGCAATCTGCGTATGCGATAATTGTGTTCCAATCCAAAACCCTGTTTTGTACCTTTGCAGAAGCAGCTTCGCTTGTAGTAAGAATGGACCAGCCATTCCTAGTGGGTCGTAAACACTGGCTAGTGTTGACAATAAACCGCGCCGTGTCATGGGATGGGTTCCGATAGTCACCTTAATGCGAAGCTCGTCGAGATTTGGATCCCAAGACAAACCCAGCGTCTTGTGGGATGGGAGCTCTTGACAATTTAATTCTAATTCTTGAAGCTGAGGGGCGAGGAGCTCATTTGGAATCGCTTCCAACACTTCAGGGCTATTGCTGGAATATTTGGCCATTTTAAACCCACCACTCTCTAAAAGGGCATTGAGTTCTCGAACCAAATGAATACCTTCTTCGCAGCTCTTAACCGACGTAAGCAAATCATCTACGTACATGTAACGCTTGATGGTTTCAACGGTCTCTTCTGAACATATGACGCGATTTTCTTCCGCCGTTCGTCTCAGTGCGAAGCTAGCAATGCTTGGAGAAGAGGTAAGTCCAAATGTGAGAACAGTCAACTGATAGATTTTCACCAGTAACTTTGGATCACTGTCCTCCCACCACAAAAATCTTAACGCAGACTGATCTGATGAATCAACATAAACTTGATGAAACATGTTGCGAATGTCGCCGTTGATAGCAATATTGTGCAATCTGGAATGAAACAATACGCCAATCAGATGGTTCATATTATCTGGCCCTTGCAACAACTGTGCATTAAGTGACGTGCCTTTTTAGGTAGCCGCGCAATCAAAGACAACTCTAAATTTTCGGGGGGTACAATGGTGAGGGATGTACCACGTTTTTCCTTCAACATGCTCTTCTGTAGTCACTTCGAATGCGTGATCAAGAGCCAGCATCTCATTAATCTTATTCTTATATTTAGCATGCATGACTGGGTCCTTTGTTAACCGGCGTCCCAGGCTGGTTAAGCGCGATAATGCGACACTATGGTTGTCGGGCAGGTTTGGGCATCCTTACTTCCACGGTAGACGCATCCTGTAATGTTCATTTTCTAACACGCATGACTCTTCCATTAAATCCTAAGCTCTCTTGTCGTCCAGGGATGGAAGTAGAACGTCAGGATCACATGATGAGTCAAAGAGATCTCATTCGCATGGGCAAACTGCTTTCATTCCCTTTCCAAGATCTGGGCTTACCAATAAATTAACATGAATATCTGAAACCACAGTCATTGAGGTGTTCACATGGCCGTAATCCCTTCCAAAGAAAACCCAGCCAAGTGGAGACCTACCTGCCCATAAACTAGAATCACCACCCTTGAGAACTTCAGAAAAAACATGCAAACCTGGGGCGTCCATGCCTATGATCAAATCAATCTGCTGTGCATCAATGATGGGAATCATTATGTCTTGCAGATGTCTATTTCGCTCCTCGTCTATGGGAGATGTTATGCTTTGGCTTAGGTCTGGCATAGTTTCAACAATTCGAATTTATTCGAGAATAAAGGAGCTTTCTTCGTTAACACCTCGAACGGAACATGTCGTCTCAAACGAGCTTAACTTCTTGACGGCGCCATCAGCCAACTGAAGATTTGACTCAATTGGTTTTCCATTTAGGTCCAAATCCACGAACACTTCCTTAGTCAAGAGGTGGGTATCAGTCCCACTGTCTAAGAGAGCAAGAATGTTAGATATCCCTCCCCGTAGTTAGATTTGTTACATAAACTGGGAGAACTTGCAGTCTTTTCTTATCTTTGACCAAGTGCGAGTCTTTCAACACAATAATTTGATCTTGCTCAGGAGAGCTGACGGATGTTGCAGTTGAATCTTCTGCGCGCTGCGATACAACCTTTGGTTATTTGGGCAAGAAATCAGGAAAATGCAAAAGCGAATGATGATTACCAGAGCATGTTTTGCAACGTTTCTTGTTTGATCAAACCTTTACCAAATGGTCTTTTCCAAGACATTTGAAACAAAGCCCCTTTTGTTTGACCAATGCTCTACGCTCGCTGATAGGGCTTTCTATAAACTTCTTACATTTCCAGATGGGATGGCTCAACAAATCGCATGCAGTGCAACTGCGGCTGCTATAAGGCTGACCTGATTTTCTTGCTTCAAACAATTCATTGTGTTGAATACTCCCTTCGACCTTCGCAACATTAGCGGGAGTCATTTTTGATTTTGCCCATTTAGAGTAACTGGGCGACGTTACCACCTTAGCTGTTTCCATTAGTCGGCCAAGACGTGAAGCTGCTAATCGTTTATTTTGGTTAATAAATTCAATAAGCATATCAAATGGTACAATTTCCATGCCATATCCCCTTCTCAGCCCCAAATCTGCAACCGTTCTTGGAGACTTCTTGAGAGACGAGCAAACAACCCCTCAATCGTAGCAGCAGAATTTAGAAATTGAGCAGTGCCGGACGCTTCCACTACCATCTTGCAGTTAATTAAGTGCAAATAGAAGTCGTACAGACTTTCTTCATTAATACGAATCACTGGACCCTTAGTGACGAGGTTCAAATGTGCCTTTATTGCGATATCTGGGGAGCCGAATGCATCCTCTAAAAGACGCAAGGCACTTTGTAGCGCTTCGTCCAGTCTCAACATTCTGCAGCTGCTAATTAACTTCCTGGCACGCCCAGTGGTCCTGTTGAGAAGCAGCTGCAGCGCATGACCCGGATCTGACCTGTGATAAATACTTAAAATTCTGTCTTCCAATTGACGCATAAACAAATGATATGGCAACGGATCACCATTAAATTTTTCAAGCTCGCCCAAAGCACTTGAGCCCTGACAGCGGATCATCACCCTTGCAAGTTCCTCCATAGTGCACACGGAGCTCTTAGATTGATTACTACCAACAGCTGGCTCATTTGAATCGCCAGACGGACTAAAATAAGCAGCGGCTGGCCGGGAAGGAACTCTGGTCGGATTGGCATCAGCAGCCGCCGGCCCGTGTAAAACTTTTGGTACATCAAAATTGGCAACTACTGGCTTATCTGACGCCAAAGGTCCTAGCAATTTTGGCTGCCTTCTCTCAGAGTGCCATGGATTGGCATTCGCATTTAGGTAACTACGAGTAGCTTTGTTAGCTTTATAAAGACTCCCATTTGGTAATGCTGTTGGAGACAAATTCAAATCAGGCTGAACTGAAGACCCAATTCTATCATGATTTTGAAGAGATTCCAAAAATAAACCAACCTTATCTTGTGAAGAAACGGCTGGACCGACCCCATCTAAAACCGAAGAGACCCCCTCAGACTCTTGCATAGCCTCGGCCTTAATGCATGCTTCCGTTACAGTAGCTTTGGCTTGCAACACTGCTTGTTGCGTTTTGAGTCTCAACCACTGCTCCTCCTCAACATGTTTTAACCGTGCCTCAGCCAGCCTGACATTCATTCGGAGCTTTGCGGCTGAGGACATCGTACCTGCGCGCAACGAAGAGCCACCACATGAAGACTTTCTGGACCTAGAGCCAGCCTGCTTCGACATGGTTGCGATAGGATCGGAGCCTCCCTCACTATCTTTCAGCTCGACTTCTACTATAGATATTGTCACCACCAGAAGCTTACAAAATTACGACAATTAATCAAGAATTAATTCGACCCTTGACCTCAAATCCTTATTCAAATAGAATTGATTTTAAGAAATGTTAAGTTGACCTTGACTTTATCCAATCTGATTCTAATTGAACAAGAATCACGACTTCTGATTTAATTAATTACGTATATTAACCAAGGCAGCGATCAAGAATATGGTTAATCAAATAAACCAAGAGAATAAAAAAATTAAAATCAATTCTGGCGTTATCTAAAACATTGAAAATGGTTAAAATAGTAGCCAATTTAAATTGTACACTCCGTACTGACAAACAACTAAACCTTATCTACTTAAAAGAAAACTTTTGAAGCACATGTGCGCGAAACAGACTTATGACAAAACACATTATGACAAAACACAAAGGCAATAAAAAGGGATTGAGTCAGCCAAATCTTTACTGTGCAATTTTTAGCGATAAATTTAAAACGAATATTTAAGCGAACAAAATTTTAGATTATCCAATTCTCACTGCTACAGGCAGTGATAATAAAAATGCATATTACAACATTTATTATCACATTTTATTACAACATATTTATATACTTTATTATTACATATTACAACATATTTACATGAAAATTTTCTTCTAAGGAAGCTTACACAATCGAGAAAAAAGAAGCGTTTTTCCAATGTTTTTTTACCAAGAGTTGCTTTGTTTTGGTGAATGGTCTTCTTGTTTTACGTTTATGACTGTCTCAGATTTTCTAAATTTTTTAAAAATTTGCCGATGGGCCGTGAGGTGATGCTGTTTGAAAGCCCAGGCTAATAGTAAAAAAAGCTTTTGCTGTTTTGAAGACAAACAGAAATCGATTCTGCCAAAACTGAAGAGTATCTACCCATCCGCTATTTCAGCCACTGCCTTCTAATAGAAAAACGTTTTTTGCAGAACAGAAAAACTATCAGTGAACATTGTCAACAAGTTCTAATGATGCACCATGATCAAGTTGAACACCTAAAGTTACATTACAAGCAAGATGAACGTTCTTCATAATCTTGCTCAAGTGCTTGATGCGCTCGTAATCTTCTCACAGGAAACTTGTTAGATCTATACCAGAGCAGAAAAGCTAGTACTTTCAAGTTTCTTCTGATAAGCCATACTGAGACATTCCGCATACGTAAAATAGATTTTTTTTTGATAAAGTTTTATTTGATGAAAAAAATTATCTAACACTGTTTTTATCATACGTTTACAATTAATTTTTTTGTATTACCTTAGAGACCAGACTGTTGCTTTCTTTTTTCAAGCGGATTCAAAATT
>CAVMFT010000079.1:0-76485 GCA_963680785.1 Diplosoma virens
CCTATTATTTTGGGTATTGTTTCTTTCCAGTTTTTTGTATTTTTGATTGGTTCTAGATAAAATTTAATACCTAATATTTTCAGTGAGTCTTTTATGTGAATCATAGGAAAATCTAATTTAATCTTTTCTTGTATTTTTCTATTTGTTATTAGAATTTGGGTTTTGTCTTGGTTTATTTTTAAACCAGATACTTTTTCAAATTTTTCCAATTCATTCATTATGGCATAGATTTCATGTATATTTTGGCATGAAAATGTTGTGTCGTCTGCATATTGTGTTATTTTCAAGTTTATTTTTTGAAAAGTAATTCCTTTTATTTGGTTGTTCTCTATTACATGTCTGGTTAGTACATCAGTACATGTAATAAACAACAACATGCTTAATGGACACCCTTGTCTTATGCCTCTTTTTATGTTAATTTTTGAAGTAAATGCTCCATTTATTTCAATTTTTGAAAAAATATTGTTATAAAATATTTTTATAAAACTCAAATTGATATCGCCTATTTTTACTTTTTCCAACGTTTCAAAAATAAAATGATGGGAAATTGAATCGAATGCTTTTTCGAAGTCAATAGTCATGATAATAAGATCATCTTTCTTTTGTTTGGCCATTTCCATTAAGGCTTGCATATTATAATGTACATTTTCAATTCTACGTTTTGGAAGTCCAGCATTTTGTTGGGGTAAAATATGGTTTTGCATAATTGGAACTAATCTATTGACTATTATTTTACTTAGTATTTTATAATCAGTGTTTAGAAGTGAAATGGGTCTCCAATTTTTAATTTTTTTATGGTCTTCTTTTTTGTAAATCAGTTTAATAGTTGCCTCTCGCATTGTTTCAGGTAATTCTCCTATAAGTAATATGTTGTTAAACACTTCTGTTATATCTGGTATAAGTAATTTTTGGAATGTTTTATAAAATTCAGATGTTAAGCCATCCGATCCTGGAGCAGTATCATTTTTTAATTGATTTATTGCATTTGCTACCTCTTTTTCAGTTATCCAATTATTGCCAAGGGTTATTTCATTTTGGTCATCAGAGGATTTTTCAACTACTTCTAAGTATGTTTTTATTTCTTTTTCATTTTCTTCAGTGGATTTACCCCATAATTCTTCATAATAGTTTTTCACTTCATTTAAAATTTTGGTTGGTTCTAGTATAATTTGGTCCGTTTTGGATCTTACTTTATTTAAAGTATTTAATTTTCCTAAGTTTTTTTCTTTCTCAAAAAAGGATTTGTCTGGTATTTCATTTTCTAGTTTTTTGATTCTTGTCCTAATTCTAGAGCCTTCATATTTAATTTCATAAATTTTCTCTAGTTTTCTTTTAAGAGAGGCAATAATATCCTTGTTTTTTCTATTGTTTTCTTTTAGTAAAGTTGATAGATCATTTTTGATCTTTTCAGTTATTTTTTTATTAGCACTATTGACTTCAATTGATGCTTTCTTAAAGCATTCTTTAATCATTTTTTTTCCGGTTTCCCACCATTCATTTAAATTGTTAGCATATAGTTTTGCTTCTTTATGTATTTGCCAAGTGTTGTGAAATTCCTCTTTAACATAGATTGAATTTAATATAGAGTTATTTAATTTATAACTACCTTTTCCCCATCTTGTCTTGGTTGTGTATTTTAATTCAATAGTTGGCATAAAAATGTGGTCTGTTTTTATTGTTGGTATATGTTTAATATCTTCAATAAATGGTATTAATGAGGAACTAATATATATTCTGTCTATTCTTGTTGCACCTTTTTTGTTTTTAAAGGTGTAAATTTTTTGAGTCTTATTTTTTTTCCTAAAAATATCAATTATGCCATTTTCATTTTTGAAAAGCTTGAAAGTTTTTTTATCTTTGGTAATTGTGAAAAGATGCTGATTTTTGGTGTCTAATTTTGATTCTATAAAGTTAAAGTCACCCAATATTATATTGTTGGTATTTGGGGATTTATATTTTCTTATCATCAGTTCAATTAGTTTGGTTCTATCTTTGACTCTATTAGGAAAGTAACAATTTAGAATAGACAGTTCTTGGTTTTCATTATATATTTTTATATGATGAATTCTGTTTTGACATATTAATTCCTCTTTAATACAAAAGTTTTCAAAGATTTTTTTTGTAATTATTGTGACAGTGCCTTCCTTGGAAAATTTATTTTTGGGCAAAACATATAGTTGATTGATAAAAACTTTATAGTTAAATAATTTTGCCCATTTTTCTAATTTTTGTAAGTCTATTGCATGAGTTTCTTGTATTCCCATTATGTCAATTTCATTGTCTTCTATCATAATTTGGATAGCATCTAATTTATTATTCAACCCGTTTATGTTAATTGAACATATTTTAAGTATATCTTTAGCCATACCTTTTTGTTCTGTTGTGGCATTTTCTTTTGGAGGCTCCATCAGAATTTAAGTCAGAGATTAGTTTAAAATACAAGACATCAAAATTAAATTTAAACACATTAAACTAATTAAGTAGAGGTTTTAATAGTATTTTAAAATTTGCTATCCTTTAGTAATACGAGGACGATTTTGATTCTTTTCTTTTGCTTTCATTGTCTTCTTCTTCTTCTTCTTTTTCTTTTTCTTTTTTGTTCTCTGTTTTATTTTTTTCTTCAATGTTTTGGCTTTCGGTGGAATCCGAGAGCTGGGGGTGTTCTTCCTCTGGAAGTATTTTTGTTTCTTTTTCTTTTTTCTCTTCATGTTTCTCTTCATCGGACAATATTTCTTCAGACTCTCCTATCTCGACCGTTGAGCTGTCTGGTTCACTTTCATTTGGTTTTACGTTTTTCTTTGCCCTCTTCTTTTTCTTTCTGTTTTTTGTGGAGAATCTTGGTCTCTTTTTTCCCACCACAATAAATTCCTCTAAGGGGATTTCTTTCTTTTTTTCCTCTTCTTCCTCATCTGAGGAGTATGTAATCAGTATTCTTTTCTTTTGTTGTCGTTGTTTTTGTTCAGCTTCCATCTTTCTCTTGAGTCGTTCGCATTCACTGATTTCGTGTCCTCTGGTTTTGCAAAACCGGCACATGGGTAGGTGTCGGTTATAAGGTGTTGTAACAGAGACCCAATGCCCCAATATGTTTACTTGCCCACCAATCATATTGTAATTGGGGTTTTGCACAAACACATTCACATAGCCATTTTTAATACTTGGGAAGTTACGAAGTGTACCAAATTTTATTTTTTTTTATCTCTCCCCATCCTTTTTGCTCAAGAGTTTTTAGGTGTTGTTCCCTCATCTCAAAGGGGACGGGGAACAACGTGATCATTTCTGCCGGGCTTTCTGGAATGAACGATCTTAATATTATTCCGTTTTTTCTTGTTAAGCCATCCTGACAAATGCAGTGTACTGGGTCTCGTACGCTGGTCATCATGCTTTTGGGTATTTCTGCAAATGTAATAAGATATTTTTTTTCTTTAAAGTTGGTAATCCGGAGCCCTTCTATGGAAGTTTTGAATTTCTCTAAACTTCCATAGAAAAGATTTATTATTATTTCGGAATTGACCTCTTCAATTCCCTCGGTCTGCAGTATCAAGCTTCTTTCTTGCACCAGAAACATTTCTTTATATTTTTTACAAATTTAAATTTTACCACTTCAAGCTGCAAACAGAATGGCGATCCCTCTCAAAAACACGCGCCTGTTACTTTCTACTTTTCTTAATGAAAAAACTATTTCCACTTTCTATTAATTTATCTACTTACTCTTATTTTTCACACTCACTAAATAGTTACACTAACTTAAGCTAATTAATACTTTCAGGTATTACCTTATTCAAATAAGACGTCAACTTACCTTATTCAAATAGAATGCCTTCGAAGCTCGCTCGTCGAACTTATCCCAAGCGAATCACTTCAAGCTTGCCGGATTTTCGTTGCTTCTGCTCGCAGTTTGGCCGCTGGGCGGCGGTAAATTCGAATCGATTTGATTGGCTCTCTTGGAGCTGCTTGTCGCTGCTTGCTTGCTTGCTTGCTTGCTTGCTTGCTTGCTTGCTTGCTTGCTTGCTTGCTTGCTTGCTTGCTTGCTTGCTTGCTTGCTTGCTTGCTTGCTTGCTTGCTTGCTTGCTTGCTTGCATGCTTGCTTGCTTGCTTGCTTGCATGCTTGCATGCTTGCTTGCTTGCTTGCTTGCTTGCTTGCTTGCTTGCTTGCTTGCTTGCTTGCTTGCTTGCTTGCTTGCTTGCTTGCTTGCTTGCTTGCTTGCTTGCTTGCTTGCTTGCTTGCTTGCTTGCTTGCTTGCTTGCTTGCTTGCTTGCTTGCTTGCTTGCTTGCTTGCTTGCTTGCTTGCTTGCTTGCTTGCTTGCTTGCTTGCTTGCTTGCTTGCTTGCTTGCTTGCTTGCTTGCTTGCTTGCTTGCTTGCTTGCTTGCTTGCTTGCTTGCTTGCTTGCTTGCTTGCTTGCTTGCTTGCTTGCTTGCTTGCTTGCTTGCTTGCTTGCTTGCTTGCATGCTTGCTTGCTTGCTTGCTTGCATGCTTGCATGCTTGCATGCTTGCTTGCTTGCTTGCTTGCTTGCTTGCTTGCTTGCTTGCTTGCTTGCTTGCTTGCTTGCTTGCTTGCTTGCTTGCTTGCTTGCTTGCTTGCTTGCTTGCTTGCTTGCTTGCTTGCTTGCTTGCTTGCTTGCTTGCTTGCTTGCTTGCTTGCTTGCTTGCTTGCTTGCTTGCTTGCTTGCTTGCTTGCTTGCTTGCTTGCTTGCTTGCTTGCTTGCTTGCTTGCTTGCTTGCTTGCTTGCTTGCTTGCTTGCTTGCTTGCTTGCTTGCTTGCTTGCTTGCTTGCTTGCTTGCTTGCTTGCTTGCTTGCTTGCTTGCTTGCTTGCTTGCTTGCTTGCTTGCTTGCTTGCTTGCTTGCTTGCTTGCTTGCTTGCTTGCTTGCTTGCTTGCTTGCTTGCTTGCTTGCTTGCTTGCTTGCTTGCTTGCTTGCTTGCTTGCTTGCTTGCTTGCTTGCTTGCTTGCTTGCTTGCTTGCTTGCTTGCTTGCTTGCTTGCATGCTTGCACGCTTGCCTGCCTGTCTGCCTGCATGCGATTGATTCGAGATTCGGGGATAGCGCGAACGCAGTCCCCACTAACAGAAATTATACGACCGAGTTATCCACATTTGGGATAATCGCAGGGGTCAACCCGGCCGAAGTGCAATGGCCGGGCCTCGCCCTGGGCCCACCGCCTACGTGATCACGGTGTAGACCCTCGTCAGGTAAGTATGAGTTGGCGTCGTTGCTAGTTGGCACCTCTTTCGTTGGCAATCGCTCAATTCTTGTGGTTTTCTGTTTTTCACCGCTTGCAATAATTGTCTTTCTGTCTAGCTGTACTGGTTCTTCCTCTTGTTCGAATGCATGGCAGATAAGATACTCGCCAGAGCGAGCGTGGGCCGAACCCGGAGGTACTGCAATACCGGGACAACCCGCGGGTGCGACAAAGCGAGCTTTGAATCGTCACCCCCTGTTCAAACATACGATTAATACATAGAGCCCAGCGATGCTGGGCGTCCCAGGTATTAAACTGAGAAGAACAGATACTACACTTGATCTTAGCTCTTGAGAGCCGAGAAGCGATAAAGATCGAAGCGCAGCCGGATCTTATCGTTGCACGTCCATCACGTCAAGCTCGCTTGCTCTGTGCTCTTTTTTTTACGCACGAGTGGCTTTGGCGAGTTGATGTCGATCGCAGACGATTTCTTCGCTTCGATTTCTTGTACGCCGAAAAAAGGCCCGACGCACGTGAGTCGAAATAGCTCATGCGCTAAGCAACTGACTCGTGATCAGCAGGACACAGGTTCGCTGCTCTAGCTGTTCGAATGCTTACTTGCATGTGTAAGCTTCGATTTCTTGTACGCCGAAAAAGGCACGAAGCACGTCAGTCGAAATAGCTCATGCGCTGAGCAACTGACTCGTGATCAGCAGGACACAGGTTCGCTGCTCTAGCTGTTCGAATGCTTACTTGCATGTGTGAGCAGATCAGCTTTGTTTTTTTTTTTTTTTTAACAACAAAGCCTTTTGGCGGCCGCAGCAGCAGTGACACAGTCGAACGACCGAAGAGGGAATTGATGCATGCATGCACGCACGCATGGCAGTGACGCAATAACGCGCTTTCGTCCTTTCTGTTTATTAGCTAGGGAGCGTTTGGAGATAGGTTTTCTCGCGTTCTCCCTTATTTTAAGAAAAAAAATCGTCTCAAAGCAAGACGTCAACTTACCTTATTCAAATAGAATGCCTTCGAAGCTCGCTCGTCGAACTTATCCCAAGCGAATCACTTCAAGCTTGCCGGATTTTCGTTGCTTCTGCTCGCAGTTTGGCCGCTGGGCGGCGGTAAATTCGAATCGATTTGATTGGCTCTCTTGGAGCTGCTTGTCGCTGCTTGCTTGCTTGCTTGCTTGCTTGCTTGCTTGCTTGCTTGCTTGCTTGCTTGCTTGCTTGCTTGCTTGCTTGCTTGCTTGCTTGCTTGCTTGCTTGCTTGCTTGCTTGCTTGCTTGCATGCTTGCTTGCTTGCTTGCTTGCATGCTTGCATGCTTGCTTGCTTGCTTGCTTGCTTGCTTGCTTGCTTGCTTGCTTGCTTGCTTGCTTGCTTGCTTGCTTGCTTGCTTGCTTGCTTGCTTGCTTGCTTGCTTGCTTGCTTGCTTGCTTGCTTGCTTGCTTGCTTGCTTGCTTGCTTGCTTGCTTGCTTGCTTGCTTGCTTGCTTGCTTGCTTGCTTGCTTGCTTGCTTGCTTGCTTGCTTGCTTGCTTGCTTGCTTGCTTGCTTGCTTGCTTGCTTGCATGCTTGCTTGCTTGCATGCTTGCTTGCTTGCATGCTTGCTTGCTTGCTTGCTTGCTTGCTTGCTTGCTTGCTTGCTTGCTTGCTTGCTTGCTTGCTTGCTTGCTTGCTTGCTTGCTTGCTTGCTTGCTTGCTTGCTTGCTTGCTTGCTTGCTTGCTTGCTTGCTTGCTTGCTTGCTTGCTTGCTTGCTTGCTTGCTTGCTTGCTTGCTTGCTTGCTTGCTTGCTTGCTTGCTTGCTTGCTTGCTTGCTTGCTTGCTTGCTTGCTTGCTTGCTTGCTTGCTTGCTTGCTTGCTTGCTTGCTTGCTTGCTTGCTTGCTTGCTTGCTTGCTTGCTTGCTTGCTTGCTTGCTTGCTTGCTTGCTTGCTTGCTTGCTTGCTTGCTTGCATGCTTGCACGCTTGCCTGCCTGTCTGCCTGCATGCGATTGATTCGAGATTCGGGGATAGCGCGAACGCAGTCCCCACTAACAGAAATTATACGACCGAGTTATCCACATTTGGGATAATCGCAGGGGTCAACCCGGCCGAAGTGCAATGGCCGGGCCTCGCCCTGGGCCCACCGCCTACGTGATCACGGTGTAGACCCTCGTCAGGTAAGTATGAGTTGGCGTCGTTGCTAGTTGGCACCTCTTTCGTTGGCAATCGCTCAATTCTTGTGGTTTTCTGTTTTTCACCGCTTGCAATAATTGTCTTTCTGTCTAGCTGTACTGGTTCTTCCTCTTGTTCGAATGCATGGCAGATAAGATACTCGCCAGAGCGAGCGTGGGCCGAACCCGGAGGTACTGCAATACCGGGACAACCCGCGGGTGCGACAAAGCGAGCTTTGAATCGTCACCCCCTGTTCAAACATACGATTAATACATAGAGCCCAGCGATGCTGGGCGTCCCAGGTATTAAACTGAGAAGAACAGATACTACACTTGATCTTAGCTCTTGAGAGCCGAGAAGCGATAAAGATCGAAGCGCAGCCGGATCTTATCGTTGCACGTCCATCACGTCAAGCTCGCTTGCTCTGTGCTCTTTTTTTTACGCACGAGTGGCTTTGGCGAGTTGATGTCGATCGCAGACGATTTCTTCGCTTCGATTTCTTGTACGCCGAAAAAAGGCCCGACGCACGTGAGTCGAAATAGCTCATGCGCTAAGCAACTGACTCGTGATCAGCAGGACACAGGTTCGCTGCTCTAGCTGTTCGAATGCTTACTTGCATGTGTAAGCTTCGATTTCTTGTACGCCGAAAAAGGCACGAAGCACGTCAGTCGAAATAGCTCATGCGCTGAGCAACTGACTCGTGATCAGCAGGACACAGGTTCGCTGCTCTAGCTGTTCGAATGCTTACTTGCATGTGTGAGCAGATCAGCTTTGTTTTTTTTTTTTTTTTAACAACAAAGCCTTTTGGCGGCCGCAGCAGCAGTGACACAGTCGAACGACCGAAGAGGGAATTGATGCATGCATGCACGCACGCATGGCAGTGACGCAATAACGCGCTTTCGTCCTTTCTGTTTATTAGCTAGGGAGCGTTTGGAGATAGGTTTTCTCGCGTTCTCCCTTATTTTAAGAAAAAAAATCGTCTCAAAGCAAGACGTCAACTTACCTTATTCAAATAGAATGCCTTCGAAGCTCGCTCGTCGAACTTATCCCAAGCGAATCACTTCAAGCTTGCCGGATTTTCGTTGCTTCTGCTCGCAGTTTGGCCGCTGGGCGGCGGTAAATTCGAATCGATTTGATTGGCTCTCTTGGAGCTGCTTGTCGCTGCTTGCTTGCTTGCTTGCTTGCTTGCTTGCTTGCTTGCTTGCTTGCTTGCTTGCTTGCTTGCTTGCTTGCTTGCTTGCTTGCTTGCTTGCTTGCTTGCTTGCTTGCTTGCTTGCTTGCTTGCATGCTTGCTTGCTTGCTTGCTTGCATGCTTGCATGCTTGCTTGCTTGCTTGCTTGCTTGCTTGCTTGCTTGCTTGCTTGCTTGCTTGCTTGCTTGCTTGCTTGCTTGCTTGCTTGCTTGCTTGCTTGCTTGCTTGCTTGCTTGCTTGCTTGCTTGCTTGCTTGCTTGCTTGCTTGCTTGCTTGCTTGCTTGCTTGCTTGCTTGCTTGCTTGCTTGCTTGCTTGCTTGCTTGCTTGCTTGCTTGCTTGCTTGCTTGCTTGCTTGCTTGCTTGCTTGCTTGCATGCTTGCTTGCTTGCTTGCTTGCATGCTTGCATGCTTGCATGCTTGCTTGCTTGCTTGCTTGCTTGCTTGCTTGCTTGCTTGCTTGCTTGCTTGCTTGCTTGCTTGCTTGCTTGCTTGCTTGCTTGCTTGCTTGCTTGCTTGCTTGCTTGCTTGCTTGCTTGCTTGCTTGCTTGCTTGCTTGCTTGCTTGCTTGCTTGCTTGCTTGCTTGCTTGCTTGCTTGCTTGCTTGCTTGCTTGCTTGCTTGCTTGCTTGCTTGCTTGCTTGCTTGCTTGCTTGCTTGCTTGCTTGCTTGCATGCTTGCACGCTTGCCTGCCTGTCTGCCTGCATGCGATTGATTCGAGATTCGGGGATAGCGCGAACGCAGTCCCCACTAACAGAAATTATACGACCGAGTTATCCACATTTGGGATAATCGCAGGGGTCAACCCGGCCGAAGTGCAATGGCCGGGCCTCGCCCTGGGCCCACCGCCTACGTGATCACGGTGTAGACCCTCGTCAGGTAAGTATGAGTTGGCGTCGTTGCTAGTTGGCACCTCTTTCGTTGGCAATCGCTCAATTCTTGTGGTTTTCTGTTTTTCACCGCTTGCAATAATTGTCTTTCTGTCTAGCTGTACTGGTTCTTCCTCTTGTTCGAATGCATGGCAGATAAGATACTCGCCAGAGCGAGCGTGGGCCGAACCCGGAGGTACTGCAATACCGGGACAACCCGCGGGTGCGACAAAGCGAGCTTTGAATCGTCACCCCCTGTTCAAACATACGATTAATACATAGAGCCCAGCGATGCTGGGCGTCCCAGGTATTAAACTGAGAAGAACAGATACTACACTTGATCTTAGCTCTTGAGAGCCGAGAAGCGATAAAGATCGAAGCGCAGCCGGATCTTATCGTTGCACGTCCATCACGTCAAGCTCGCTTGCTCTGTGCTCTTTTTTTTACGCACGAGTGGCTTTGGCGAGTTGATGTCGATCGCAGACGATTTCTTCGCTTCGATTTCTTGTACGCCGAAAAAAGGCCCGACGCACGTGAGTCGAAATAGCTCATGCGCTAAGCAACTGACTCGTGATCAGCAGGACACAGGTTCGCTGCTCTAGCTGTTCGAATGCTTACTTGCATGTGTAAGCTTCGATTTCTTGTACGCCGAAAAAGGCACGAAAGCTCATGCGCTGAGCAACTGACTCGTGATCAGCAGGACACAGGTTCGCTGCTCTAGCTGTTCGAATGCTTACTTGCATGTGTGAGCAGATCAGCTTTGTTTTTTTTTTTTTTTTAACAACAAAGCCTTTTGGCGGCCGCAGCAGCAGTGACACAGTCGAACGACCGAAGAGGGAATTGATGCATGCATGCACGCACGCATGGCAGTGACGCAATAACGCGCTTTCGTCCTTTCTGTTTATTAGCTAGGGAGCGTTTGGAGATAGGTTTTCTCGCGTTCTCCCTTATTTTAAGAAAAAAAATCGTCTCAAAGCAAGACGTCAACTTACCTTATTCAAATAGAATGCCTTCGAAGCTCGCTCGTCGAACTTATCCCAAGCGAATCACTTCAAGCTTGCCGGATTTTCGTTGCTTCTGCTCGCAGTTTGGCCGCTGGGCGGCGGTAAATTCGAATCGATTTGATTGGCTCTCTTGGAGCTGCTTGTCGCTGCTTGCTTGCTTGCTTGCTTGCTTGCTTGCTTGCTTGCTTGCTTGCTTGCTTGCTTGCTTGCTTGCTTGCTTGCTTGCTTGCTTGCTTGCTTGCTTGCTTGCTTGCTTGCTTGCTTGCTTGCTTGCTTGCTTGCTTGCTTGCTTGCTTGCTTGCTTGCTTGCATGCTTGCTTGCTTGCTTGCTTGCATGCTTGCATGCTTGCTTGCTTGCTTGCTTGCTTGCTTGCTTGCTTGCTTGCTTGCTTGCTTGCTTGCTTGCTTGCTTGCTTGCTTGCTTGCTTGCTTGCTTGCTTGCTTGCTTGCTTGCTTGCTTGCTTGCTTGCTTGCTTGCTTGCTTGCTTGCTTGCTTGCTTGCTTGCTTGCTTGCTTGCTTGCTTGCTTGCTTGCTTGCTTGCTTGCTTGCTTGCTTGCTTGCTTGCTTGCTTGCTTGCTTGCTTGCTTGCTTGCTTGCATGCTTGCACGCTTGCCTGCCTGTCTGCCTGCATGCGATTGATTCGAGATTCGGGGATAGCGCGAACGCAGTCCCCACTAACAGAAATTATACGACCGAGTTATCCACATTTGGGATAATCGCAGGGGTCAACCCGGCCGAAGTGCAATGGCCGGGCCTCGCCCTGGGCCCACCGCCTACGTGATCACGGTGTAGACCCTCGTCAGGTAAGTATGAGTTGGCGTCGTTGCTAGTTGGCACCTCTTTCGTTGGCAATCGCTCAATTCTTGTGGTTTTCTGTTTTTCACCGCTTGCAATAATTGTCTTTCTGTCTAGCTGTACTGGTTCTTCCTCTTGTTCGAATGCATGGCAGATAAGATACTCGCCAGAGCGAGCGTGGGCCGAACCCGGAGGTACTGCAATACCGGGACAACCCGCGGGTGCGACAAAGCGAGCTTTGAATCGTCACCCCCTGTTCAAACATACGATTAATACATAGAGCCCAGCGATGCTGGGCGTCCCAGGTATTAAACTGAGAAGAACAGATACTACACTTGATCTTAGCTCTTGAGAGCCGAGAAGCGATAAAGATCGAAGCGCAGCCGGATCTTATCGTTGCACGTCCATCACGTCAAGCTCGCTTGCTCTGTGCTCTTTTTTTTACGCACGAGTGGCTTTGGCGAGTTGATGTCGATCGCAGACGATTTCTTCGCTTCGATTTCTTGTACGCCGAAAAAAGGCCCGACGCACGTGAGTCGAAATAGCTCATGCGCTAAGCAACTGACTCGTGATCAGCAGGACACAGGTTCGCTGCTCTAGCTGTTCGAATGCTTACTTGCATGTGTAAGCTTCGATTTCTTGTACGCCGAAAAAGGCACGAAGCACGTCAGTCGAAATAGCTCATGCGCTGAGCAACTGACTCGTGATCAGCAGGACACAGGTTCGCTGCTCTAGCTGTTCGAATGCTTACTTGCATGTGTGAGCAGATCAGCTTTGTTTTTTTTTTTTTTTTAACAACAAAGCCTTTTGGCGGCCGCAGCAGCAGTGACACAGTCGAACGACCGAAGAGGGAATTGATGCATGGAACGACCGAAGAGGGAATTGATGCATGCATGCACGCACGCATGGCAGTGACGCAATAACGCGCTTTCGTCCTTTCTGTTTATTAGCTAGGGAGCGTTTGGAGATAGGTTTTCTCGCGTTCTCCCTTATTTTAAGAAAAAAAATCGTCTCAAAGCAAGACGTCAACTTACCTTATTCAAATAGAATGCCTTCGAAGCTCGCTCGTCGAACTTATCCCAAGCGAATCACTTCAAGCTTGCCGGATTTTCGTTGCTTCTGCTCGCAGTTTGGCCGCTGGGCGGCGGTAAATTCGAATCGATTTGATTGGCTCTCTTGGAGCTGCTTGTCGCTGCTTGCTTGCTTGCTTGCTTGCTTGCTTGCTTGCTTGCTTGCTTGCTTGCTTGCTTGCTTGCTTGCTTGCTTGCTTGCTTGCTTGCTTGCTTGCTTGCTTGCTTGCTTGCTTGCTTGCTTGCTTGCTTGCTTGCTTGCTTGCTTGCATGCTTGCTTGCTTGCTTGCTTGCATGCTTGCATGCTTGCTTGCTTGCTTGCTTGCTTGCTTGCTTGCTTGCTTGCTTGCTTGCTTGCTTGCTTGCTTGCTTGCTTGCTTGCTTGCTTGCTTGCTTGCTTGCTTGCTTGCTTGCTTGCTTGCTTGCTTGCTTGCTTGCTTGCTTGCTTGCTTGCTTGCTTGCTTGCTTGCTTGCTTGCTTGCTTGCTTGCTTGCTTGCTTGCTTGCTTGCTTGCTTGCATGCTTGCACGCTTGCCTGCCTGTCTGCCTGCATGCGATTGATTCGAGATTCGGGGATAGCGCGAACGCAGTCCCCACTAACAGAAATTATACGACCGAGTTATCCACATTTGGGATAATCGCAGGGGTCAACCCGGCCGAAGTGCAATGGCCGGGCCTCGCCCTGGGCCCACCGCCTACGTGATCACGGTGTAGACCCTCGTCAGGTAAGTATGAGTTGGCGTCGTTGCTAGTTGGCACCTCTTTCGTTGGCAATCGCTCAATTCTTGTGGTTTTCTGTTTTTCACCGCTTGCAATAATTGTCTTTCTGTCTAGCTGTACTGGTTCTTCCTCTTGTTCGAATGCATGGCAGATAAGATACTCGCCAGAGCGAGCGTGGGCCGAACCCGGAGGTACTGCAATACCGGGACAACCCGCGGGTGCGACAAAGCGAGCTTTGAATCGTCACCCCCTGTTCAAACATACGATTAATACATAGAGCCCAGCGATGCTGGGCGTCCCAGGTATTAAACTGAGAAGAACAGATACTACACTTGATCTTAGCTCTTGAGAGCCGAGAAGCGATAAAGATCGAAGCGCAGCCGGATCTTATCGTTGCACGTCCATCACGTCAAGCTCGCTTGCTCTGTGCTCTTTTTTTTACGCACGAGTGGCTTTGGCGAGTTGATGTCGATCGCAGACGATTTCTTCGCTTCGATTTCTTGTACGCCGAAAAAAGGCCCGACGCACGTGAGTCGAAATAGCTCATGCGCTAAGCAACTGACTCGTGATCAGCAGGACACAGGTTCGCTGCTCTAGCTGTTCGAATGCTTACTTGCATGTGTAAGCTTCGATTTCTTGTACGCCGAAAAAGGCACGAAGCACGTCAGTCGAAATAGCTCATGCGCTGAGCAACTGACTCGTGATCAGCAGGACACAGGTTCGCTGCTCTAGCTGTTCGAATGCTTACTTGCATGTGTGAGCAGATCAGCTTTGTTTTTTTTTTTTTTTTAACAACAAAGCCTTTTGGCGGCCGCAGCAGCAGTGACACAGTCGAACGACCGAAGAGGGAATTGATGCATGCATGCACGCACGCATGGCAGTGACGCAATAACGCGCTTTCGTCCTTTCTGTTTATTAGCTAGGGAGCGTTTGGAGATAGGTTTTCTCGCGTTCTCCCTTATTTTAAGAAAAAAAATCGTCTCAAAGCAAGACGTCAACTTACCTTATTCAAATACCCAAGCGAATCACTTCAAGCTTGCCGGATTTTCGTTGCTTCTGCTCGCAGTTTGGCCGCTGGGCGGCGGTAAATTCGAATCGATTTGATTGGCTCTCTTGGAGCTGCTTGTCGCTGCTTGCTTGCTTGCTTGCTTGCTTGCTTGCTTGCTTGCTTGCTTGCTTGCTTGCTTGCTTGCTTGCTTGCTTGCTTGCTTGCTTGCTTGCTTGCTTGCTTGCTTGCTTGCTTGCTTGCTTGCTTGCTTGCTTGCTTGCTTGCTTGCTTGCTTGCTTGCTTGCTTGCATGCTTGCTTGCTTGCTTGCTTGCTTGCATGCTTGCATGCTTGCTTGCTTGCTTGCTTGCTTGCTTGCTTGCTTGCTTGCTTGCTTGCTTGCTTGCTTGCTTGCTTGCTTGCTTGCTTGCTTGCTTGCTTGCTTGCTTGCTTGCTTGCTTGCTTGCTTGCTTGCTTGCTTGCTTGCTTGCTTGCTTGCTTGCTTGCTTGCTTGCTTGCTTGCTTGCTTGCTTGCTTGCTTGCTTGCTTGCTTGCTTGCTTGCTTGCTTGCTTGCTTGCTTGCTTGCTTGCTTGCTTGCTTGCTTGCTTGCATGCTTGCACGCTTGCCTGCCTGTCTGCCTGCATGCGATTGATTCGAGATTCGGGGATAGCGCGAACGCAGTCCCCACTAACAGAAATTATACGACCGAGTTATCCACATTTGGGATAATCGCAGGGGTCAACCCGGCCGAAGTGCAATGGCCGGGCCTCGCCCTGGGCCCACCGCCTACGTGATCACGGTGTAGACCCTCGTCAGGTAAGTATGAGTTGGCGTCGTTGCTAGTTGGCACCTCTTTCGTTGGCAATCGCTCAATTCTTGTGGTTTTCTGTTTTTCACCGCTTGCAATAATTGTCTTTCTGTCTAGCTGTACTGGTTCTTCCTCTTGTTCGAATGCATGGCAGATAAGATACTCGCCAGAGCGTGGGCCGAACCCGGAGGTACTGCAATACCGGGACAACCCGCGGGTGCGACAAAGCGAGCTTTGAATCGTCACCCCCTGTTCAAACATACGATTAATACATAGAGCCCAGCGATGCTGGGCGTCCCAGGTATTAAACTGAGAAGAACAGATACTACACTTGATCTTAGCTCTTGAGAGCCGAGAAGCGATAAAGATCGAAGCGCAGCCGGATCTTATCGTTGCACGTCCATCACGTCAAGCTCGCTTGCTCTGTGCTCTTTTTTTTACGCACGAGTGGCTTTGGCGAGTTGATGTCGATCGCAGACGATTTCTTCGCTTCGATTTCTTGTACGCCGAAAAAAGGCCCGACGCACGTGAGTCGAAATAGCTCATGCGCTAAGCAACTGACTCGTGATCAGCAGGACACAGGTTCGCTGCTCTAGCTGTTCGAATGCTTACTTGCATGTGTAAGCTTCGATTTCTTGTACGCCGAAAAAGGCACGAAGCACGTCAGTCGAAATAGCTCATGCGCTGAGCAACTGACTCGTGATCAGCAGGACACAGGTTCGCTGCTCTAGCTGTTCGAATGCTTACTTGCATGTGTGAGCAGATCAGCTTTGTTTTTTTTTGTTTTTTTAACAACAAAGCCTTTTGGCGGCCGCAGCAGCAGTGACACAGTCGAACGACCGAAGAGGGAATTGATGCATGCATGCACGCACGCATGGCAGTGACGCAATAACGCGCTTTCGTCCTTTCTGTTTATTAGCTAGGGAGCGTTTGGAGATAGGTTTTCTCGCGTTCTCCCTTATTTTAAGAAAAAAAATCGTCTCAAAGCAAGACGTCAACTTACCTTATTCAAATAGAATGCCTTCGAAGCTCGCTCGTCGAACTTATCCCAAGCGAATCACTTCAAGCTTGCCGGATTTTCGTTGCTTCTGCTCGCAGTTTGGCCGCTGGGCGGCGGTAAATTCGAATCGATTTGATTGGCTCTCTTGGAGCTGCTTGTCGCTGCTTGCTTGCTTGCTTGCTTGCTTGCTTGCTTGCTTGCTTGCTTGCTTGCTTGCTTGCTTGCTTGCTTGCTTGCTTGCTTGCTTGCTTGCTTGCTTGCTTGCTTGCTTGCTTGCTTGCTTGCTTGCTTGCTTGCTTGCTTGCTTGCTTGCTTGCATGCTTGCTTGCTTGCTTGCTTGCATGCTTGCATGCTTGCTTGCTTGCTTGCTTGCTTGCTTGCTTGCTTGCTTGCTTGCTTGCTTGCTTGCTTGCTTGCTTGCTTGCTTGCTTGCTTGCTTGCTTGCTTGCTTGCTTGCTTGCTTGCTTGCTTGCTTGCTTGCTTGCTTGCTTGCTTGCTTGCTTGCTTGCTTGCTTGCTTGCTTGCTTGCTTGCTTGCTTGCTTGCTTGCTTGCTTGCTTGCTTGCTTGCTTGCTTGCTTGCTTGCTTGCTTGCTTGCTTGCTTGCTTGCTTGCTTGCTTGCATGCTTGCACGCTTGCCTGCCTGTCTGCCTGCATGCGATTGATTCGAGATTCGGGGATAGCGCGAACGCAGTCCCCACTAACAGAAATTATACGACCGAGTTATCCACATTTGGGATAATCGCAGGGGTCAACCCGGCCGAAGTGCAATGGCCGGGCCTCGCCCTGGGCCCACCGCCTACGTGATCACGGTGTAGACCCTCGTCAGGTAAGTATGAGTTGGCGTCGTTGCTAGTTGGCACCTCTTTCGTTGGCAATCGCTCAATTCTTGTGGTTTTCTGTTTTTCACCGCTTGCAATAATTGTCTTTCTGTCTAGCTGTACTGGTTCTTCCTCTTGTTCGAATGCATGGCAGATAAGATACTCGCCAGAGCGAGCGTGGGCCGAACCCGGAGGTACTGCAATACCGGGACAACCCGCGGGTGCGACAAAGCGAGCTTTGAATCGTCACCCCCTGTTCAAACATACGATTAATACATAGAGCCCAGCGATGCTGGGCGTCCCAGGTATTAAACTGAGAAGAACAGATACTACACTTGATCTTAGCTCTTGAGAGCCGAGAAGCGATAAAGATCGAAGCGCAGCCGGATCTTATCGTTGCACGTCCATCACGTCAAGCTCGCTTGCTCTGTGCTCTTTTTTTTACGCACGAGTGGCTTTGGCGAGTTGATGTCGATCGCAGACGATTTCTTCGCTTCGATTTCTTGTACGCCGAAAAAAGGCCCGACGCACGTGAGTCGAAATAGCTCATGCGCTAAGCAACTGACTCGTGATCAGCAGAACACAGGTTCGCTGCTCTAGCTGTTCGAATGCTTACTTGCATGTGTAAGCTTCGATTTCTTGTACGCCGAAAAAGGCACGAAGCACGTCAGTCGAAATAGCTCATGCGCTGAGCAACTGACTCGTGATCAGCAGGACACAGGTTCGCTGCTCTAGCTGTTCGAATGCTTACTTGCATGTGTGAGCAGATCAGCTTTGTTTTTTTTTTTTTTTTAACAACAAAGCCTTTTGGCGGCCGCAGCAGCAGTGACACAGTCGAACGACCGAAGAGGGAATTGATGCATGCATGCACGCACGCATGGCAGTGACGCAATAACGCGCTTTCGTCCTTTCTGTTTATTAGCTAGGGAGCGTTTGGAGATAGGTTTTCTCGCGTTCTCCCCTATTTTAAGAAAAAAAATCGTCTCAAAGCAAGACGTCAACTTACCTTATTCAAATAGAATGCCTTCGAAGCTCGCTCGTCGAACTTATCCCAAGCGAATCACTTCAAGCTTGCCGGATTTTCGTTGCTTCTGCTCGCAGTTTGGCCGCTGGGCGGCGGTAAATTCGAATCGATTTGATTGGCTCTCTTGGAGCTGCTTGTCGCTGCTTGCTTGCTTGCTTGCTTGCTTGCTTGCTTGCTTGCTTGCTTGCTTGCTTGCTTGCTTGCTTGCTTGCTTGCTTGCTTGCTTGCTTGCTTGCTTGCTTGCTTGCTTGCTTGCTTGCTTGCTTGCTTGCATGCTTGCTTGCTTGCTTGCTTGCATGCTTGCATGCTTGCTTGTTTGCTTGCTTGCTTGCTTGCTTGCTTGCTTGCTTGCTTGCTTGCTTGCTTGCTTGCTTGCTTGCTTGCTTGCTTGCTTGCTTGCTTGCTTGCTTGCTTGCTTGCTTGCTTGCTTGCTTGCTTGCTTGCTTGCTTGCTTGCTTGCTTGCTTGCTTGCTTGCTTGCTTGCTTGCTTGCTTGCTTGCTTGCTTGCTTGCTTGCTTGCTTGCTTGCTTGCTTGCTTGCTTGCTTGCTTGCTTGCTTGCTTGCTTGCTTGCATGCTTGCATGCTTGCATGCTTGCATGCTTGCTTGCTTGCTTGCTTGCTTGCTTGCTTGCTTGCTTGCTTGCTTGCTTGCTTGCTTGCTTGCTTGCTTGCTTGCTTGCTTGCTTGCTTGCTTGCTTGCTTGCTTGCTTGCTTGCTTGCTTGCTTGCTTGCTTGCTTGCTTGCTTGCTTGCTTGCTTGCTTGCTTGCTTGCTTGCTTGCTTGCTTGCTTGCTTGCTTGCTTGCTTGCTTGCTTGCTTGCTTGCTTGCTTGCTTGCTTGCTTGCTTGCTTGCTTGCTTGCTTGCTTGCTTGCTTGCTTGCTTGCTTGCTTGCTTGCTTGCTTGCTTGCTTGCTTGCTTGCTTGCTTGCTTGCATGCTTGCACGCTTGCCTGCCTGTCTGCCTGCATGCGATTGATTCGAGATTCGGGGATAGCGCGAACGCAGTCCCCACTAACAGAAATTATACGACCGAGTTATCCACATTTGGGATAATCGCAGGGGTCAACCCGGCCGAAGTGCAATGGCCGGGCCTCGCCCTGGGCCCACCGCCTACGTGATCACGGTGTAGACCCTCGTCAGGTAAGTATGAGTTGGCGTCGTTGCTAGTTGGCACCTCTTTCGTTGGCAATCGCTCAATTCTTGTGGTTTTCTGTTTTTCACCGCTTGCAATAATTGTCTTTCTGTCTAGCTGTACTGGTTCTTCCTCTTGTTCGAATGCATGGCAGATAAGATACTCGCCAGAGCGAGCGTGGGCCGAACCCGGAGGTACTGCAATACCGGGACAACCCGCGGGTGCGACAAAGCGAGCTTTGAATCGTCACCCCCTGTTCAAACATACGATTAATACATAGAGCCCAGCGATGCTGGGCGTCCCAGGTATTAAACTGAGAAGAACAGATACTACACTTGATCTTAGCTCTTGAGAGCCGAGAAGCGATAAAGATCGAAGCGCAGCCGGATCTTATCGTTGCACGTCCATCACGTCAAGCTCGCTTGCTCTGTGCTCTTTTTTTTACGCACGAGTGGCTTTGGCGAGTTGATGTCGATCGCAGACGATTTCTTCGCTTCGATTTCTTGTACGCCGAAAAAAGGCCCGACGCACGTGAGTCGAAATAGCTCATGCGCTAAGCAACTGACTCGTGATCAGCAGGACACAGGTTCGCTGCTCTAGCTGTTCGAATGCTTACTTGCATGTGTAAGCTTCGATTTCTTGTACGCCGAAAAAGGCACGAAGCACGTCAGTCGAAATAGCTCATGCGCTGAGCAACTGACTCGTGATCAGCAGGACACAGGTTCGCTGCTCTAGCTGTTCGAATGCTTACTTGCATGTGTGAGCAGATCAGCTTTGTTTTTTTTTGTTTTTTTAACAACAAAGCCTTTTGGCGGCCGCAGCAGCAGTGACACAGTCGAACGACCGAAGAGGGAATTGATGCATGCATGCACGCACGCATGGCAGTGACGCAATAACGCGCTTTCGTCCTTTCTGTTTATTAGCTAGGGAGCGTTTGGAGATAGGTTTTCTCGCGTTCTCCCTTATTTTAAGAAAAAAAATCGTCTCAAAGCAAGACGTCAACTTACCTTATTCAAATAGAATGCCTTCGAAGCTCGCTCGTCGAACTTATCCCAAGCGAATCACTTCAAGCTTGCCGGATTTTCGTTGCTTCTGCTCGCAGTTTGGCCGCTGGGCGGCGGTAAATTCGAATCGATTTGATTGGCTCTCTTGGAGCTGCTTGTCGCTGCTTGCTTGCTTGCTTGCTTGCTTGCTTGCTTGCTTGCTTGCTTGCTTGCTTGCTTGCTTGCTTGCTTGCTTGCTTGCTTGCTTGCTTGCTTGCTTGCTTGCTTGCTTGCTTGCTTGCTTGCATGCTTGCTTGCTTGCTTGCTTGCATGCTTGCATGCTTGCTTGCTTGCTTGCTTGCTTGCTTGCTTGCTTGCTTGCTTGCTTGCTTGCTTGCTTGCTTGCTTGCTTGCTTGCTTGCTTGCTTGCTTGCTTGCTTGCTTGCTTGCTTGCTTGCTTGCTTGCTTGCTTGCATGCTTGCTTGCTTGCTTGCTTGCATGCTTGCATGCTTGCTTGCTTGCTTGCTTGCTTGCTTGCTTGCTTGCTTGCTTGCTTGCTTGCTTGCTTGCTTGCTTGCTTGCTTGCTTGCTTGCTTGCTTGCTTGCTTGCTTGCTTGCTTGCTTGCTTGCTTGCTTGCTTGCTTGCTTGCTTGCTTGCTTGCTTGCTTGCTTGCTTGCTTGCTTGCTTGCTTGCTTGCTTGCTTGCTTGCTTGCTTGCTTGCTTGCTTGCTTGCTTGCTTGCTTGCTTGCTTGCTTGCTTGCTTGCTTGCTTGCTTGCTTGCTTGCTTGCATGCTTGCTTGCTTGCTTGCTTGCATGCTTGCATGCTTGCTTGCTTGCTTGCTTGCTTGCTTGCTTGCTTGCTTGCTTGCTTGCTTGCTTGCTTGCTTGCTTGCTTGCTTGCTTGCTTGCTTGCTTGCTTGCTTGCTTGCTTGCTTGCTTGCTTGCTTGCTTGCTTGCTTGCTTGCTTGCTTGCTTGCTTGCTTGCTTGCTTGCTTGCTTGCTTGCTTGCTTGCTTGCTTGCTTGCTTGCTTGCTTGCTTGCTTGCTTGCTTGCTTGCTTGCTTGCTTGCTTGCTTGCATGCTTGCACGCTTGCCTGCCTGTCTGCCTGCATGCGATTGATTCGAGATTCGGGGATAGCGCGAACGCAGTCCCCACTAACAGAAATTATACGACCGAGTTATCCACATTTGGGATAATCGCAGGGGTCAACCCGGCCGAAGTGCAATGGCCGGGCCTCGCCCTGGGCCCACCGCCTACGTGATCACGGTGTAGACCCTCGTCAGGTAAGTATGAGTTGGCGTCGTTGCTAGTTGGCACCTCTTTCGTTGGCAATCGCTCAATTCTTGTGGTTTTCTGTTTTTCACCGCTTGCAATAATTGTCTTTCTAATTGTCTTTCTGTCTAGCTGTACTGGTTCTTCCTCTTGTTCGAATGCATGGCAGATAAGATACTCGCCAGAGCGAGCGTGGGCCGAACCCGGAGGTACTGCAATACCGGGACAACCCGCGGGTGCGACAAAGCGAGCTTTGAATCGTCACCCCCTGTTCAAACATACGATTAATACATAGAGCCCAGCGATGCTGGGCGTCCCAGGTATTAAACTGAGAAGAACAGATACTACACTTGATCTTAGCTCTTGAGAGCCGAGAAGCGATAAAGATCGAAGCGCAGCCGGATCTTATCGTTGCACGTCCATCACGTCAAGCTCGCTTGCTCTGTGCTCTTTTTTTTACGCACGAGTGGCTTTGGCGAGTTGATGTCGATCGCAGACGATTTCTTCGCTTCGATTTCTTGTACGCCGAAAAAAGGCCCGACGCACGTGAGTCGAAATAGCTCATGCGCTAAGCAACTGACTCGTGATCAGCAGGACACAGGTTCGCTGCTCTAGCTGTTCGAATGCTTACTTGCATGTGTAAGCTTCGATTTCTTGTACGCCGAAAAAGGCACGAAGCACGTCAGTCGAAATAGCTCATGCGCTGAGCAACTGACTCGTGATCAGCAGGACACAGGTTCGCTGCTCTAGCTGTTCGAATGCTTACTTGCATGTGTGAGCAGATCAGCTTTGTTTTTTTTTGTTTTTTTAACAACAAAGCCTTTTGGCGGCCGCAGCAGCAGTGACACAGTCGAACGACCGAAGAGGGAATTGATGCATGCATGCACGCACGCATGGCAGTGACGCAATAACGCGCTTTCGTCCTTTCTGTTTATTAGCTAGGGAGCGTTTGGAGATAGGTTTTCTCGCGTTCTCCCTTATTTTAAGAAAAAAAATCGTCTCAAAGCAAGACGTCAACTTACCTTATTCAAATAGAATGCCTTCGAAGCTCGCTCGTCGAACTTATCCCAAGCGAATCACTTCAAGCTTGCCGGATTTTCGTTGCTTCTGCTCGCAGTTTGGCCGCTGGGCGGCGGTAAATTCGAATCGATTTGATTGGCTCTCTTGGAGCTGCTTGTCGCTGCTTGCTTGCTTGCTTGCTTGCTTGCTTGCTTGCTTGCTTGCTTGCTTGCTTGCTTGCTTGCTTGCTTGCTTGCTTGCTTGCTTGCTTGCTTGCTTGCTTGCTTGCTTGCTTGCTTGCTTGCTTGCTTGCATGCTTGCTTGCTTGCTTGCTTGCATGCTTGCATGCTTGCTTGCTTGCTTGCTTGCTTGCTTGCTTGCTTGCTTGCTTGCTTGCTTGCTTGCTTGCTTGCTTGCTTGCTTGCTTGCTTGCTTGCTTGCTTGCTTGCTTGCTTGCTTGCTTGCTTGCTTGCTTGCTTGCTTGCTTGCTTGCTTGCTTGCTTGCTTGCTTGCTTGCTTGCTTGCTTGCTTGCTTGCTTGCTTGCTTGCTTGCTTGCTTGCTTGCTTGCTTGCTTGCTTGCTTGCTTGCTTGCTTGCTTGCTTGCTTGCTTGCTTGCTTGCTTGCATGCTTGCTTGCTTGCTTGCTTGCATGCTTGCATGCTTGCATGCTTGCTTGCTTGCTTGCTTGCTTGCTTGCTTGCTTGCTTGCTTGCTTGCTTGCTTGCTTGCTTGCTTGCTTGCTTGCTTGCTTGCTTGCTTGCTTGCTTGCTTGCTTGCTTGCTTGCTTGCTTGCTTGCTTGCTTGCTTGCTTGCTTGCTTGCTTGCTTGCTTGCTTGCTTGCTTGCTTGCTTGCTTGCTTGCTTGCTTGCTTGCTTGCTTGCTTGCTTGCTTGCTTGCTTGCTTGCTTGCTTGCTTGCTTGCTTGCTTGCTTGCTTGCTTGCTTGCTTGCTTGCTTGCTTGCTTGCTTGCTTGCTTGCTTGCTTGCATGCTTGCACGCTTGCCTGCCTGTCTGCCTGCATGCGATTGATTCGAGATTCGGGGATAGCGCGAACGCAGTCCCCACTAACAGAAATTATACGACCGAGTTATCCACATTTGGGATAATCGCAGGGGTCAACCCGGCCGAAGTGCAATGGCCGGGCCTCGCCCTGGGCCCACCGCCTACGTGATCACGGTGTAGACCCTCGTCAGGTAAGTATGAGTTGGCGTCGTTGCTAGTTGGCACCTCTTTCGTTGGCAATCGCTCAATTCTTGTGGTTTTCTGTTTTTCACCGCTTGCAATAATTGTCTTTCTGTCTAGCTGTACTGGTTCTTCCTCTTGTTCGAATGCATGGCAGATAAGATACTCGCCAGAGCGAGCGTGGGCCGAACCCGGAGGTACTGCAATACCGGGACAACCCGCGGGTGCGACAAAGCGAGCTTTGAATCGTCACCCCCTGTTCAAACATACGATTAATAGAGCCCAGCGATGCTGGGCGTCCCAGGTATTAAACTGAGAAGAACAGATACTACACTTGATCTTAGCTCTTGAGAGCCGAGAAGCGATAAAGATCGAAGCGCAGCCGGATCTTATCGTTGCACGTCCATCACGTCAAGCTCGCTTGCTCTGTGCTCTTTTTTTTACGCACGAGTGGCTTTGGCGAGTTGATGTCGATCGCAGACGATTTCTTCGCTTCGATTTCTTGTACGCCGAAAAAAGGCCCGACGCACGTGAGTCGAAATAGCTCATGCGCTAAGCAACTGACTCGTGATCAGCAGGACACAGGTTCGCTGCTCTAGCTGTTCGAATGCTTACTTGCATGTGTAAGCTTCGATTTCTTGTACGCCGAAAAAGGCACGAAGCACGTCAGTCGAAATAGCTCATGCGCTGAGCAACTGACTCGTGATCAGCAGGACACAGGTTCGCTGCTCTAGCTGTTCGAATGCTTACTTGCATGTGTGAGCAGATCAGCTTTGTTTTTTTTTGTTTTTTTAACAACAAAGCCTTTTGGCGGCCGCAGCAGCAGTGACACAGTCGAACGACCGAAGAGGGAATTGATGCATGCATGCACGCACGCATGGCAGTGACGCAATAACGCGCTTTCGTCCTTTCTGTTTATTAGCTAGGGAGCGTTTGGAGATAGGTTTTCTCGCGTTCTCCCTTATTTTAAGAAAAAAAATCGTCTCAAAGCAAGACGTCAACTTACCTTATTCAAATAGAATGCCTTCGAAGCTCGCTCGTCGAACTTATCCCAAGCGAATCACTTCAAGCTTGCCGGATTTTCGTTGCTTCTGCTCGCAGTTTGGCCGCTGGGCGGCGGTAAATTCGAATCGATTTGATTGGCTCTCTTGGAGCTGCTTGTCGCTGCTTGCTTGCTTGCTTGCTTGCTTGCTTGCTTGCTTGCTTGCTTGCTTGCTTGCTTGCTTGCTTGCTTGCTTGCTTGCTTGCTTGCTTGCTTGCTTGCATGCTTGCTTGCTTGCTTGCTTGCATGCTTGCATGCTTGCTTGCTTGCTTGCTTGCTTGCTTGCTTGCTTGCTTGCTTGCTTGCTTGCTTGCTTGCTTGCTTGCTTGCTTGCTTGCTTGCTTGCTTGCTTGCTTGCTTGCTTGCTTGCTTGCTTGCTTGCTTGCTTGCTTGCTTGCTTGCTTGCTTGCTTGCTTGCTTGCTTGCTTGCTTGCTTGCTTGCTTGCTTGCTTGCTTGCTTGCTTGCTTGCTTGCTTGCTTGCTTGCTTGCTTGCTTGCTTGCTTGCATGCTTGCTTGCTTGCTTGCTTGCATGCTTGCATGCTTGCTTGCTTGCTTGCTTGCATGCTTGCTTGCTTGCTTGCTTGCTTGCTTGCTTGCTTGCTTGCTTGCTTGCTTGCTTGCTTGCTTGCTTGCTTGCTTGCTTGCTTGCTTGCTTGCTTGCTTGCTTGCTTGCTTGCTTGCTTGCTTGCTTGCTTGCTTGCTTGCTTGCTTGCTTGCTTGCTTGCTTGCTTGCTTGCTTGCTTGCTTGCTTGCTTGCTTGCTTGCTTGCTTGCTTGCTTGCTTGCTTGCTTGCTTGCTTGCTTGCTTGCTTGCTTGCTTGCTTGCTTGCTTGCTTGCTTGCTTGCTTGCTTGCTTGCTTGCTTGCTTGCTTGCTTGCTTGCTTGCTTGCATGCTTGCACGCTTGCCTGCCTGTCTGCCTGCATGCGATTGATTCGAGATTCGGGGATAGCGCGAACGCAGTCCCCACTAACAGAAATTATACGACCGAGTTATCCACATTTGGGATAATCGCAGGGGTCAACCCGGCCGAAGTGCAATGGCCGGGCCTCGCCCTGGGCCCACCGCCTACGTGATCACGGTGTAGACCCTCGTCAGGTAAGTATGAGTAGCGTCGTTGCTAGTTGGCACCTCTTTCGTTGGCAATCGCTCAATTCTTGTGGTTTTCTGTTTTTCACCGCTTGCAATAATTGTCTTTCTGTCTAGCTGTACTGGTTCTTCCTCTTGTTCGAATGCATGGCAGATAAGATACTCGCCAGAGCGAGCGTGGGCCGAACCCGGAGGTACTGCAATACCGGGACAACCCGCGGGTGCGACAAAGCGAGCTTTGAATCGTCACCCCCTGTTCAAACATACGATTAATACATAGAGCCCAGCGATGCTGGGCGTCCCAGGTATTAAACTGAGAAGAACAGATACTACACTTGATCTTAGCTCTTGAGAGCCGAGAAGCGATAAAGATCGAAGCGCAGCCGGATCTTATCGTTGCACGTCCATCACGTCAAGCTCGCTTGCTCTGTGCTCTTTTTTTTACGCACGAGTGGCTTTGGCGAGTTGATGTCGATCGCAGACGATTTCTTCGCTTCGATTTCTTGTACGCCGAAAAAAGGCCCGACGCACGTGAGTCGAAATAGCTCATGCGCTAAGCAACTGACTCGTGATCAGCAGGACACAGGTTCGCTGCTCTAGCTGTTCGAATGCTTACTTGCATGTGTAAGCTTCGATTTCTTGTACGCCGAAAAAGGCACGAAGCACGTCAGTCGAAATAGCTCATGCGCTGAGCAACTGACTCGTGATCAGCAGGACACAGGTTCGCTGCTCTAGCTGTTCGAATGCTTACTTGCATGTGTGAGCAGATCAGCTTTGTTTTTTTTTTTTTTTTAACAACAAAGCCTTTTGGCGGCCGCAGCAGCAGTGACACAGTCGAACGACCGAAGAGGGAATTGATGCATGCATGCACGCACGCATGGCAGTGACGCAATAACGCGCTTTCGTCCTTTCTGTTTATTAGCTAGGGAGCGTTTGGAGATAGGTTTTCTCGCGTTCTCCCCTATTTTAAGAAAAAAAATCGTCTCAAAGCAAGACGTCAACTTACCTTATTCAAATAGAATGCCTTCGAAGCTCGCTCGTCGAACTTATCCCAAGCGAATCACTTCAAGCTTGCCGGATTTTCGTTGCTTCTGCTCGCAGTTTGGCCGCTGGGCGGCGGTAAATTCGAATCGATTTGATTGGCTCTCTTGGAGCTGCTTGTCGCTGCTTGCTTGCTTGCTTGCTTGCTTGCTTGCTTGCTTGCTTGCTTGCTTGCTTGCTTGCTTGCTTGCTTGCTTGCTTGCTTGCTTGCTTGCTTGCTTGCTTGCTTGCTTGCTTGCTTGCTTGCTTGCATGCTTGCTTGCTTGCTTGCTTGCATGCTTGCATGCTTGCTTGCTTGCTTGCTTGCTTGCTTGCTTGCTTGCTTGCTTGCTTGCTTGCTTGCTTGCTTGCTTGCTTGCTTGCTTGCTTGCTTGCTTGCTTGCTTGCTTGCTTGCTTGCTTGCTTGCTTGCTTGCTTGCTTGCTTGCTTGCTTGCTTGCTTGCTTGCTTGCTTGCTTGCTTGCTTGCTTGCTTGCTTGCTTGCTTGCTTGCTTGCATGCTTGCTTGCTTGCTTGCTTGCATGCTTGCATGCTTGCATGCTTGCTTGCTTGCTTGCTTGCTTGCTTGCTTGCTTGCTTGCTTGCTTGCTTGCTTGCTTGCTTGCTTGCTTGCTTGCTTGCTTGCTTGCTTGCTTGCTTGCTTGCTTGCTTGCTTGCTTGCTTGCTTGCTTGCTTGCTTGCTTGCTTGCTTGCTTGCTTGCTTGCTTGCTTGCTTGCTTGCTTGCTTGCTTGCTTGCTTGCTTGCTTGCTTGCTTGCTTGCTTGCTTGCTTGCTTGCTTGCTTGCTTGCTTGCTTGCTTGCTTGCTTGCTTGCTTGCTTGCTTGCTTGCTTGCTTGCTTGCTTGCTTGCATGCTTGCACGCTTGCCTGCCTGTCTGCCTGCATGCGATTGATTCGAGATTCGGGGATAGCGCGAACGCAGTCCCCACTAACAGAAATTATACGACCGAGTTATCCACATTTGGGATAATCGCAGGGGTCAACCCGGCCGAAGTGCAATGGCCGGGCCTCGCCCTGGGCCCACCGCCTACGTGATCACGGTGTAGACCCTCGTCAGGTAAGTATGAGTTGGCGTCGTTGCTAGTTGGCACCTCTTTCGTTGGCAATCGCTCAATTCTTGTGGTTTTCTGTTTTTCACCGCTTGCAATAATTGTCTTTCTGTCTAGCTGTACTGGTTCTTCCTCTTGTTCGAATGCATGGCAGATAAGATACTCGCCAGAGCGAGCGTGGGCCGAACCCGGAGGTACTGCAATACCGGGACAACCCGCGGGTGCGACAAAGCGAGCTTTGAATCGTCACCCCCTGTTCAAACATACGATTAATACATAGAGCCCAGCGATGCTGGGCGTCCCAGGTATTAAACTGAGAAGAACAGATACTACACTTGATCTTAGCTCTTGAGAGCCGAGAAGCGATAAAGATCGAAGCGCAGCCGGATCTTATCGTTGCACGTCCATCACGTCAAGCTCGCTTGCTCTGTGCTCTTTTTTTTACGCACGAGTGGCTTTGGCGAGTTGATGTCGATCGCAGACGATTTCTTCGCTTCGATTTCTTGTACGCCGAAAAAAGGCCCGACGCACGTGAGTCGAAATAGCTCATGCGCTAAGCAACTGACTCGTGATCAGCAGGACACAGGTTCGCTGCTCTAGCTGTTCGAATGCTTACTTGCATGTGTAAGCTTCGATTTCTTGTACGCCGAAAAAGGCACGAAGCACGTCAGTCGAAATAGCTCATGCGCTGAGCAACTGACTCGTGATCAGCAGGACACAGGTTCGCTGCTCTAGCTGTTCGAATGCTTACTTGCATGTGTGAGCAGATCAGCTTTGTTTT
Source organism: Diplosoma virens (assembly GCA_963680785.1). Lineage (NCBI taxonomy): Eukaryota > Metazoa > Chordata > Ascidiacea > Aplousobranchia > Didemnidae > Diplosoma > Diplosoma virens. The sequence goes on from CAVMFT010000079.1 coordinate 28,174, forward strand.
TTTTTGTTTTTTTAACAACAAAGCCTTTTGGCGGCCGCAGCAGCAGTGACACAGTCGAACGACCGAAGAGGGAATTGATGCATGCATGCACGCACGCATGGCAGTGACGCAATAACGCGCTTTCGTCCTTTCTGTTTATTAGCTAGGGAGCGTTTGGAGATAGGTTTTCTCGCGTTCTCCCTTATTTTAAGAAAAAAAATCGTCTCAAAGCAAGACGTCAACTTACCTTATTCAAATAGAATGCCTTCGAAGCTCGCTCGTCGAACTTATCCCAAGCGAATCACTTCAAGCTTGCCGGATTTTCGTTGCTTCTGCTCGCAGTTTGGCCGCTGGGCGGCGGTAAATTCGAATCGATTTGATTGGCTCTCTTGGAGCTGCTTGTCGCTGCTTGCTTGCTTGCTTGCTTGCTTGCTTGCTTGCTTGCTTGCTTGCTTGCTTGCTTGCTTGCTTGCTTGCTTGCTTGCTTGCTTGCTTGCTTGCTTGCTTGCTTGCTTGCTTGCTTGCTTGCTTGCTTGCTTGCATGCTTGCTTGCTTGCTTGCTTGCATGCTTGCATGCTTGCTTGCTTGCTTGCTTGCTTGCTTGCTTGCTTGCTTGCTTGCTTGCTTGCTTGCTTGCTTGCTTGCTTGCTTGCTTGCTTGCTTGCTTGCTTGCTTGCTTGCTTGCTTGCTTGCTTGCTTGCTTGCTTGCTTGCTTGCTTGCTTGCTTGCTTGCTTGCTTGCTTGCTTGCTTGCTTGCTTGCTTGCTTGCTTGCTTGCTTGCTTGCTTGCTTGCTTGCTTGCTTGCTTGCTTGCTTGCTTGCTTGCTTGCTTGCTTGCTTGCTTGCTTGCTTGCTTGCATGCTTGCTTGCTTGCTTGCTTGCATGCTTGCATGCTTGCATGCTTGCTTGCTTGCTTGCTTGCTTGCTTGCTTGCTTGCTTGCTTGCTTGCTTGCTTGCTTGCTTGCTTGCTTGCTTGCTTGCTTGCTTGCTTGCTTGCTTGCTTGCTTGCTTGCTTGCTTGCTTGCTTGCTTGCTTGCTTGCTTGCTTGCTTGCTTGCTTGCTTGCTTGCTTGCTTGCTTGCTTGCTTGCTTGCTTGCTTGCTTGCTTGCTTGCTTGCTTGCTTGCTTGCTTGCTTGCTTGCTTGCTTGCTTGCTTGCTTGCTTGCTTGCTTGCTTGCTTGCTTGCTTGCTTGCTTGCTTGCTTGCTTGCTTGCTTGCTTGCTTGCTTGCTTGCTTGCTTGCATGCTTGCACGCTTGCCTGCCTGTCTGCCTGCATGCGATTGATTCGAGATTCGGGGATAGCGCGAACGCAGTCCCCACTAACAGAAATTATACGACCGAGTTATCCACATTTGGGATAATCGCAGGGGTCAACCCGGCCGAAGTGCAATGGCCGGGCCTCGCCCTGGGCCCACCGCCTACGTGATCACGGTGTAGACCCTCGTCAGGTAAGTATGAGTTGGCGTCGTTGCTAGTTGGCACCTCTTTCGTTGGCAATCGCTCAATTCTTGTGGTTTTCTGTTTTTCACCGCTTGCAATAATTGTCTTTCTGTCTAGCTGTACTGGTTCTTCCTCTTGTTCGAATGCATGGCAGATAAGATACTCGCCAGAGCGAGCGTGGGCCGAACCCGGAGGTACTGCAATACCGGGACAACCCGCGGGTGCGACAAAGCGAGCTTTGAATCGTCACCCCCTGTTCAAACATACGATTAATACATAGAGCCCAGCGATGCTGGGCGTCCCAGGTATTAAACTGAGAAGAACAGATACTACACTTGATCTTAGCTCTTGAGAGCCGAGAAGCGATAAAGATCGAAGCGCAGCCGGATCTTATCGTTGCACGTCCATCACGTCAAGCTCGCTTGCTCTGTGCTCTTTTTTTTACGCACGAGTGGCTTTGGCGAGTTGATGTCGATCGCAGACGATTTCTTCGCTTCGATTTCTTGTACGCCGAAAAAAGGCCCGACGCACGTGAGTCGAAATAGCTCATGCGCTAAGCAACTGACTCGTGATCAGCAGGACACAGGTTCGCTGCTCTAGCTGTTCGAATGCTTACTTGCATGTGTAAGCTTCGATTTCTTGTACGCCGAAAAAGGCACGAAGCACGTCAGTCGAAATAGCTCATGCGCTGAGCAACTGACTCGTGATCAGCAGGACACAGGTTCGCTGCTCTAGCTGTTCGAATGCTTACTTGCATGTGTGAGCAGATCAGCTTTGTTTTTTTTTGTTTTTTTAACAACAAAGCCTTTTGGCGGCCGCAGCAGCAGTGACACAGTCGAACGACCGAAGAGGGAATTGATGCATGCATGCACGCACGCATGGCAGTGACGCAATAACGCGCTTTCGTCCTTTCTGTTTATTAGCTAGGGAGCGTTTGGAGATAGGTTTTCTCGCGTTCTCCCTTATTTTAAGAAAAAAAATCGTCTCAAAGCAAGACGTCAACTTACCTTATTCAAATAGAATGCCTTCGAAGCTCGCTCGTCGAACTTATCCCAAGCGAATCACTTCAAGCTTGCCGGATTTTCGTTGCTTCTGCTCGCAGTTTGGCCGCTGGGCGGCGGTAAATTCGAATCGATTTGATTGGCTCTCTTGGAGCTGCTTGTCGCTGCTTGCTTGCTTGCTTGCTTGCTTGCTTGCTTGCTTGCTTGCTTGCTTGCTTGCTTGCTTGCTTGCTTGCTTGCTTGCTTGCTTGCTTGCTTGCTTGCTTGCTTGCTTGCTTGCATGCTTGCTTGCTTGCTTGCTTGCATGCTTGCATGCTTGCTTGCTTGCTTGCTTGCTTGCTTGCTTGCTTGCTTGCTTGCTTGCTTGCTTGCTTGCTTGCTTGCTTGCTTGCTTGCTTGCTTGCTTGCTTGCTTGCTTGCTTGCTTGCTTGCTTGCTTGCTTGCTTGCTTGCTTGCTTGCTTGCTTGCTTGCTTGCTTGCTTGCTTGCTTGCTTGCTTGCTTGCTTGCTTGCTTGCTTGCTTGCTTGCTTGCTTGCTTGCTTGCTTGCTTGCTTGCTTGCTTGCTTGCTTGCTTGCTTGCTTGCTTGCTTGCTTGCTTGCTTGCTTGCTTGCTTGCTTGCTTGCTTGCTTGCTTGCATGCTTGCTTGCTTGCTTGCATGCTTGCATGCTTGCATGCTTGCATGCTTGCATGCTTGCTTGCTTGCTTGCTTGCTTGCTTGCTTGCTTGCTTGCTTGCTTGCTTGCTTGCTTGCTTGCTTGCTTGCTTGCTTGCTTGCTTGCTTGCTTGCTTGCTTGCTTGCTTGCTTGCTTGCTTGCTTGCTTGCTTGCTTGCTTGCTTGCTTGCTTGCTTGCTTGCTTGCTTGCTTGCTTGCTTGCTTGCTTGCTTGCTTGCTTGCTTGCTTGCTTGCTTGCTTGCTTGCTTGCTTGCTTGCTTGCTTGCTTGCTTGCTTGCTTGCTTGCTTGCTTGCTTGCTTGCTTGCTTGCTTGCTTGCTTGCTTGCTTGCTTGCTTGCTTGCTTGCATGCTTGCACGCTTGCCTGCCTGTCTGCCTGCATGCGATTGATTCGAGATTCGGGGATAGCGCGAACGCAGTCCCCACTAACAGAGAGTTATCCACATTTGGGATAATCGCAGGGGTCAACCCGGCCGAAGTGCAATGGCCGGGCCTCGCCCTGGGCCCACCGCCTACGTGATCACGGTGTAGACCCTCGTCAGGTAAGTATGAGTAGCGTCGTTGCTAGTTGGCACCTCTTTCGTTGGCAATCGCTCAATTCTTGTGGTTTTCTGTTTTTCACCGCTTGCAATAATTGTCTTTCTGTCTAGCTGTACTGGTTCTTCCTCTTGTTCGAATGCATGGCAGATAAGATACTCGCCAGAGCGAGCGTGGGCCGAACCCGGAGGTACTGCAATACCGGGACAACCCGCGGGTGCGACAAAGCGAGCTTTGAATCGTCACCCCCTGTTCAAACATACGATTAATACATAGAGCCCAGCGATGCTGGGCGTCCCAGGTATTAAACTGAGAAGAACAGATACTACACTTGATCTTAGCTCTTGAGAGCCGAGAAGCGATAAAGATCGAAGCGCAGCCGGATCTTATCGTTGCACGTCCATCACGTCAAGCTCGCTTGCTCTGTGCTCTTTTTTTTACGCACGAGTGGCTTTGGCGAGTTGATGTCGATCGCAGACGATTTCTTCGCTTCGATTTCTTGTACGCCGAAAAAAGGCCCGACGCACGTGAGTCGAAATAGCTCATGCGCTAAGCAACTGACTCGTGATCAGCAGGACACAGGTTCGCTGCTCTAGCTGTTCGAATGCTTACTTGCATGTGTAAGCTTCGATTTCTTGTACGCCGAAAAAGGCACGAAGCACGTCAGTCGAAATAGCTCATGCGCTGAGCAACTGACTCGTGATCAGCAGGACACAGGTTCGCTGCTCTAGCTGTTCGAATGCTTACTTGCATGTGTGAGCAGATCAGCTTTGTTTTTTTTTTTTTTTTAACAACAAAGCCTTTTGGCGGCCGCAGCAGCAGTGACACAGTCGAACGACCGAAGAGGGAATTGATGCATGCATGCACGCACGCATGGCAGTGACGCAATAACGCGCTTTCGTCCTTTCTGTTTATTAGCTAGGGAGCGTTTGGAGATAGGTTTTCTCGCGTTCTCCCCTATTTTAAGAAAAAAAATCGTCTCAAAGCAAGACGTCAACTTACCTTATTCAAATAGAATGCCTTCGAAGCTCGCTCGTCGAACTTATCCCAAGCGAATCACTTCAAGCTTGCCGGATTTTCGTTGCTTCTGCTCGCAGTTTGGCCGCTGGGCGGCGGTAAATTCGAATCGATTTGATTGGCTCTCTTGGAGCTGCTTGTCGCTGCTTGCTTGCTTGCTTGCTTGCTTGCTTGCTTGCTTGCTTGCTTGCTTGCTTGCTTGCTTGCTTGCTTGCTTGCTTGCTTGCTTGCTTGCTTGCTTGCTTGCTTGCTTGCTTGCTTGCTTGCTTGCATGCTTGCTTGCTTGCTTGCTTGCATGCTTGCATGCTTGCTTGCTTCCTTGCTTGCTTGCTTGCTTGCTTGCTTGCTTGCTTGCTTGCTTGCTTGCTTGCTTGCTTGCTTGCTTGCTTGCTTGCTTGCTTGCTTGCTTGCTTGCTTGCTTGCTTGCTTGCTTGCTTGCTTGCTTGCTTGCTTGCTTGCTTGCTTGCTTGCTTGCTTGCTTGCTTGCTTGCTTGCTTGCTTGCTTGCTTGCTTGCTTGCATGCTTGCTTGCTTGCTTGCTTGCATGCTTGCATGCTTGCATGCTTGCTTGCTTGCTTGCTTGCTTGCTTGCTTGCTTGCTTGCTTGCTTGCTTGCTTGCTTGCTTGCTTGCTTGCTTGCTTGCTTGCTTGCTTGCTTGCTTGCTTGCTTGCTTGCTTGCTTGCTTGCTTGCTTGCTTGCTTGCTTGCTTGCTTGCTTGCTTGCTTGCTTGCTTGCTTGCTTGCTTGCTTGCTTGCTTGCTTGCTTGCTTGCTTGCTTGCTTGCTTGCTTGCTTGCTTGCTTGCTTGCTTGCTTGCTTGCTTGCTTGCTTGCTTGCTTGCTTGCTTGCTTGCTTGCATGCTTGCACGCTTGCCTGCCTGTCTGCCTGCATGCGATTGATTCGAGATTCGGGGATAGCGCGAACGCAGTCCCCACTAACAGAAATTATACGACCGAGTTATCCACATTTGGGATAATCGCAGGGGTCAACCCGGCCGAAGTGCAATGGCCGGGCCTCGCCCTGGGCCCACCGCCTACGTGATCACGGTGTAGACCCTCGTCAGGTAAGTATGAGTTGGCGTCGTTGCTAGTTGGCACCTCTTTCGTTGGCAATCGCTCAATTCTTGTGGTTTTCTGTTTTTCACCGCTTGCAATAATTGTCTTTCTGTCTAGCTGTACTGGTTCTTCCTCTTGTTCGAATGCATGGCAGATAAGATACTCGCCAGAGCGAGCGTGGGCCGAACCCGGAGGTACTGCAATACCGGGACAACCCGCGGGTGCGACAAAGCGAGCTTTGAATCGTCACCCCCTGTTCAAACATACGATTAATACATAGAGCCCAGCGATGCTGGGCGTCCCAGGTATTAAACTGAGAAGAACAGATACTACACTTGATCTTAGCTCTTGAGAGCCGAGAAGCGATAAAGATCGAAGCGCAGCCGGATCTTATCGTTGCACGTCCATCACGTCAAGCTCGCTTGCTCTGTGCTCTTTTTTTTACGCACGAGTGGCTTTGGCGAGTTGATGTCGATCGCAGACGATTTCTTCGCTTCGATTTCTTGTACGCCGAAAAAAGGCCCGACGCACGTGAGTCGAAATAGCTCATGCGCTAAGCAACTGACTCGTGATCAGCAGGACACAGGTTCGCTGCTCTAGCTGTTCGAATGCTTACTTGCATGTGTAAGCTTCGATTTCTTGTACGCCGAAAAAGGCACGAAGCACGTCAGTCGAAATAGCTCATGCGCTGAGCAACTGACTCGTGATCAGCAGGACACAGGTTCGCTGCTCTAGCTGTTCGAATGCTTACTTGCATGTGTGAGCAGATCAGCTTTGTTTTTTTTTTTTTTTTAACAACAAAGCCTTTTGGCGGCCGCAGCAGCAGTGACACAGTCGAACGACCGAAGAGGGAATTGATGCATGCATGCACGCACGCATGGCAGTGACGCAATAACGCGCTTTCGTCCTTTCTGTTTATTAGCTAGGGAGCGTTTGGAGATAGGTTTTCTCGCGTTCTCCCCTATTTTAAGAAAAAAAATCGTCTCAAAGCAAGACGTCAACTTACCTTATTCAAATAGAATGCCTTCGAAGCTCGCTCGTCGAACTTATCCCAAGCGAATCACTTCAAGCTTGCCGGATTTTCGTTGCTTCTGCTCGCAGTTTGGCCGCTGGGCGGCGGTAAATTCGAATCGATTTGATTGGCTCTCTTGGAGCTGCTTGTCGCTGCTTGCTTGCTTGCTTGCTTGCTTGCTTGCTTGCTTGCTTGCTTGCTTGCTTGCTTGCTTGCTTGCTTGCTTGCTTGCTTGCTTGCTTGCTTGCTTGCTTGCTTGCTTGCTTGCTTGCTTGCTTGCTTGCATGCTTGCTTGCTTGCTTGCTTGCTTGCTTGCATGCTTGCATGCTTGCTTGCTTGCTTGCTTGCTTGCTTGCTTGCTTGCTTGCTTGCTTGCTTGCTTGCTTGCTTGCTTGCTTGCTTGCTTGCTTGCTTGCTTGCTTGCTTGCTTGCTTGCTTGCTTGCTTGCTTGCTTGCTTGCTTGCTTGCTTGCTTGCTTGCTTGCTTGCTTGCTTGCTTGCTTGCTTGCTTGCTTGCTTGCTTGCTTGCTTGCTTGCTTGCTTGCTTGCTTGCTTGCTTGCTTGCTTGCTTGCTTGCTTGCTTGCATGCTTGCTTGCTTGCTTGCTTGCATGCTTGCATGCTTGCATGCTTGCATGCTTGCTTGCTTGCTTGCTTGCTTGCTTGCTTGCTTGCTTGCTTGCTTGCTTGCTTGCTTGCTTGCTTGCTTGCTTGCTTGCTTGCTTGCTTGCTTGCTTGCTTGCTTGCTTGCTTGCTTGCTTGCTTGCTTGCTTGCTTGCTTGCTTGCTTGCTTGCTTGCTTGCTTGCTTGCTTGCTTGCTTGCTTGCTTGCTTGCTTGCTTGCTTGCTTGCTTGCTTGCTTGCTTGCTTGCTTGCTTGCTTGCTTGCTTGCTTGCTTGCTTGCTTGCTTGCTTGCTTGCTTGCTTGCTTGCTTGCTTGCTTGCATGCTTGCACGCTTGCCTGCCTGTCTGCCTGCATGCGATTGATTCGAGATTCGGGGATAGCGCGAACGCAGTCCCCACTAACAGAAATTATACGACCGAGTTATCCACATTTGGGATAATCGCAGGGGTCAACCCGGCCGAAGTGCAATGGCCGGGCCTCGCCCTGGGCCCACCGCCTACGTGATCACGGTGTAGACCCTCGTCAGGTAAGTATGAGTTGGCGTCGTTGCTAGTTGGCACCTCTTTCGTTGGCAATCGCTCAATTCTTGTGGTTTTCTGTTTTTCACCGCTTGCAATAATTGTCTTTCTGTCTAGCTGTACTGGTTCTTCCTCTTGTTCGAATGCATGGCAGATAAGATACTCGCCAGAGCGAGCGTGGGCCGAACCCGGAGGTACTGCAATACCGGGACAACCCGCGGGTGCGACAAAGCGAGCTTTGAATCGTCACCCCCTGTTCAAACATACGATTAATACATAGAGCCCAGCGATGCTGGGCGTCCCAGGTATTAAACTGAGAAGAACAGATACTACACTTGATCTTAGCTCTTGAGAGCCGAGAAGCGATAAAGATCGAAGCGCAGCCGGATCTTATCGTTGCACGTCCATCACGTCAAGCTCGCTTGCTCTGTGCTCTTTTTTTTACGCACGAGTGGCTTTGGCGAGTTGATGTCGATCGCAGACGATGAGTTGATGTCGATCGCAGACGATTTCTTCGCTTCGATTTCTTGTACGCCGAAAAAAGGCCCGACGCACGTGAGTCGAAATAGCTCATGCGCTAAGCAACTGACTCGTGATCAGCAGGACACAGGTTCGCTGCTCTAGCTGTTCGAATGCTTACTTGCATGTGTAAGCTTCGATTTCTTGTACGCCGAAAAAGGCACGAAGCACGTCAGTCGAAATAGCTCATGCGCTGAGCAACTGACTCGTGATCAGCAGGACACAGGTTCGCTGCTCTAGCTGTTCGAATGCTTACTTGCATGTGTGAGCAGATCAGCTTTGTTTTTTTTTTTTTTTTAACAACAAAGCCTTTTGGCGGCCGCAGCAGCAGTGACACAGTCGAACGACCGAAGAGGGAATTGATGCATGCATGCACGCACGCATGGCAGTGACGCAATAACGCGCTTTCGTCCTTTCTGTTTATTAGCTAGGGAGCGTTTGGAGATAGGTTTTCTCGCGTTCTCCCTTATTTTAAGAAAAAAAATCGTCTCAAAGCAAGACGTCAACTTACCTTATTCAAATAGAATGCCTTCGAAGCTCGCTCGTCGAACTTATCCCAAGCGAATCACTTCAAGCTTGCCGGATTTTCGTTGCTTCTGCTCGCAGTTTGGCCGCTGGGCGGCGGTAAATTCGAATCGATTTGATTGGCTCTCTTGGAGCTGCTTGTCGCTGCTTGCTTGCTTGCTTGCTTGCTTGCTTGCTTGCTTGCTTGCTTGCTTGCTTGCTTGCTTGCTTGCTTGCTTGCTTGCTTGCTTGCTTGCTTGCTTGCTTGCTTGCATGCTTGCTTGCTTGCTTGCTTGCATGCTTGCTTGCTTGCTTGCTTGCTTGCTTGCTTGCTTGCTTGCTTGCTTGCTTGCTTGCTTGCTTGCTTGCTTGCTTGCTTGCTTGCTTGCTTGCTTGCTTGCTTGCTTGCTTGCTTGCTTGCTTGCTTGCTTGCTTGCTTGCTTGCTTGCTTGCTTGCTTGCTTGCTTGCTTGCTTGCTTGCTTGCTTGCTTGCTTGCTTGCTTGCTTGCTTGCTTGCTTGCTTGCTTGCTTGCTTGCTTGCTTGCTTGCTTGCTTGCTTGCTTGCTTGCTTGCTTGCTTGCTTGCTTGCTTGCTTGCTTGCTTGCTTGCTTGCTTGCTTGCTTGCTTGCTTGCTTGCTTGCTTGCTTGCATGCTTGCACGCTTGCCTGCCTGTCTGCCTGCATGCGATTGATTCGAGATTCGGGGATAGCGCGAACGCAGTCCCCACTAACAGAAATTATACGACCGAGTTATCCACATTTGGGATAATCGCAGGGGTCAACCCGGCCGAAGTGCAATGGCCGGGCCTCGCCCTGGGCCCACCGCCTACGTGATCACGGTGTAGACCCTCGTCAGGTAAGTATGAGTTGGCGTCGTTGCTAGTTGGCACCTCTTTCGTTGGCAATCGCTCAATTCTTGTGGTTTTCTGTTTTTCACCGCTTGCAATAATTGTCTTTCTGTCTAGCTGTACTGGTTCTTCCTCTTGTTCGAATGCATGGCAGATAAGATACTCGCCAGAGCGAGCGTGGGCCGAACCCGGAGGTACTGCAATACCGGGACAACCCGCGGGTGCGACAAAGCGAGCTTTGAATCGTCACCCCCTGTTCAAACATACGATTAATACATAGAGCCCAGCGATGCTGGGCGTCCCAGGTATTAAACTGAGAAGAACAGATACTACACTTGATCTTAGCTCTTGAGAGCCGAGAAGCGATAAAGATCGAAGCGCAGCCGGATCTTATCGTTGCACGTCCATCACGTCAAGCTCGCTTGCTCTGTGCTCTTTTTTTTACGCACGAGTGGCTTTGGCGAGTTGATGTCGATCGCAGACGATTTCTTCGCTTCGATTTCTTGTACGCCGAAAAAAGGCCCGACGCACGTGAGTCGAAATAGCTCATGCGCTAAGCAACTGACTCGTGATCAGCAGGACACAGGTTCGCTGCTCTAGCTGTTCGAATGCTTACTTGCATGTGTAAGCTTCGATTTCTTGTACGCCGAAAAAGGCACGAAGCACGTCAGTCGAAATAGCTCATGCGCTGAGCAACTGACTCGTGATCAGCAGGACACAGGTTCGCTGCTCTAGCTGTTCGAATGCTTACTTGCATGTGTGAGCAGATCAGCTTTGTTTTTTTTTTTTTTTTTAACAACAAAGCCTTTTGGCGGCCGCAGCAGCAGTGACACAGTCGAACGACCGAAGAGGGAATTGATGCATGCATGCACGCACGCATGGCAGTGACGCAATAACGCGCTTTCGTCCTTTCTGTTTATTAGCTAGGGAGCGTTTGGAGATAGGTTTTCTCGCGTTCTCCCTTATTTTAAGAAAAAAAATCGTCTCAAAGCAAGACGTCAACTTACCTTATTCAAATAGAATGCCTTCGAAGCTCGCTCGTCGAACTTATCCCAAGCGAATCACTTCAAGCTTGCCGGATTTTCGTTGCTTCTGCTCGCAGTTTGGCCGCTGGGCGGCGGTAAATTCGAATCGATTTGATTGGCTCTCTTGGAGCTGCTTGTCGCTGCTTGCTTGCTTGCTTGCTTGCTTGCTTGCTTGCTTGCTTGCTTGCTTGCTTGCTTGCTTGCTTGCTTGCTTGCTTGCTTGCTTGCTTGCTTGCTTGCTTGCTTGCATGCTTGCTTGCTTGCTTGCTTGCATGCTTGCTTGCTTGCTTGCTTGCTTGCTTGCTTGCTTGCTTGCTTGCTTGCTTGCTTGCTTGCTTGCTTGCTTGCTTGCTTGCTTGCTTGCTTGCTTGCTTGCTTGCTTGCTTGCTTGCTTGCTTGCTTGCTTGCTTGCTTGCTTGCTTGCTTGCTTGCTTGCTTGCTTGCTTGCTTGCTTGCTTGCTTGCTTGCTTGCTTGCTTGCTTGCTTGCTTGCTTGCTTGCTTGCTTGCTTGCTTGCTTGCTTGCTTGCTTGCTTGCTTGCTTGCTTGCTTGCTTGCTTGCTTGCTTGCTTGCATGCTTGCACGCTTGCCTGCCTGTCTGCCTGCATGCGATTGATTCGAGATTCGGGGATAGCGCGAACGCAGTCCCCACTAACAGAAATTATACGACCGAGTTATCCACATTTGGGATAATCGCAGGGGTCAACCCGGCCGAAGTGCAATGGCCGGGCCTCGCCCTGGGCCCACCGCCTACGTGATCACGGTGTAGACCCTCGTCAGGTAAGTATGAGTTGGCGTCGTTGCTAGTTGGCACCTCTTTCGTTGGCAATCGCTCAATTCTTGTGGTTTTCTGTTTTTCACCGCTTGCAATAATTGTCTTTCTGTCTAGCTGTACTGGTTCTTCCTCTTGTTCGAATGCATGGCAGATAAGATACTCGCCAGAGCGAGCGTGGGCCGAACCCGGAGGTACTGCAATACCGGGACAACCCGCGGGTGCGACAAAGCGAGCTTTGAATCGTCACCCCCTGTTCAAACATACGATTAATACATAGAGCCCAGCGATGCTGGGCGTCCCAGGTATTAAACTGAGAAGAACAGATACTACACTTGATCTTAGCTCTTGAGAGCCGAGAAGCGATAAAGATCGAAGCGCAGCCGGATCTTATCGTTGCACGTCCATCACGTCAAGCTCGCTTGCTCTGTGCTCTTTTTTTTACGCACGAGTGGCTTTGGCGAGTTGATGTCGATCGCAGACGATTTCTTCGCTTCGATTTCTTGTACGCCGAAAAAAGGCCCGACGCACGTGAGTCGAAATAGCTCATGCGCTAAGCAACTGACTCGTGATCAGCAGGACACAGGTTCGCTGCTCTAGCTGTTCGAATGCTTACTTGCATGTGTAAGCTTCGATTTCTTGTACGCCGAAAAAGGCACGAAGCACGTCAGTCGAAATAGCTCATGCGCTGAGCAACTGACTCGTGATCAGCAGGACACAGGTTCGCTGCTCTAGCTGTTCGAATGCTTACTTGCATGTGTGAGCAGATCAGCTTTGTTTTTTTTTTTTTTTTAACAACAAAGCCTTTTGGCGGCCGCAGCAGCAGTGACACAGTCGAACGACCGAAGAGGGAATTGATGCATGCATGCACGCACGCATGGCAGTGACGCAATAACGCGCTTTCGTCCTTTCTGTTTATTAGCTAGGGAGCGTTTGGAGATAGGTTTTCTCGCGTTCTCCCTTATTTTAAGAAAAAAAATCGTCTCAAAGCAAGACGTCAACTTACCTTATTCAAATAGAATGCCTTCGAAGCTCGCTCGTCGAACTTATCCCAAGCGAATCACTTCAAGCTTGCCGGATTTTCGTTGCTTCTGCTCGCAGTTTGGCCGCTGGGCGGCGGTAAATTCGAATCGATTTGATTGGCTCTCTTGGAGCTGCTTGTCGCTGCTTGCTTGCTTGCTTGCTTGCTTGCTTGCTTGCTTGCTTGCTTGCTTGCTTGCTTGCTTGCTTGCTTGCTTGCTTGCTTGCTTGCTTGCTTGCTTGCTTGCTTGCTTGCTTGCTTGCTTGCTTGCTTGCTTGCATGCTTGCTTGCTTGCTTGCTTGCATGCTTGCATGCTTGCTTGCTTGCTTGCTTGCTTGCTTGCTTGCTTGCTTGCTTGCTTGCTTGCTTGCTTGCTTGCTTGCTTGCTTGCTTGCTTGCTTGCTTGCTTGCTTGCTTGCTTGCTTGCTTGCTTGCTTGCTTGCTTGCTTGCTTGCTTGCTTGCTTGCTTGCTTGCTTGCTTGCTTGCTTGCTTGCTTGCTTGCTTGCTTGCTTGCTTGCTTGCTTGCTTGCTTGCTTGCTTGCTTGCTTGCTTGCTTGCTTGCTTGCTTGCTTGCTTGCTTGCTTGCTTGCTTGCTTGCTTGCTTGCTTGCTTGCTTGCTTGCTTGCTTGCTTGCTTGCTTGCTTGCTTGCATGCTTGCACGCTTGCCTGCCTGTCTGCCTGCATGCGATTGATTCGAGATTCGGGGATAGCGCGAACGCAGTCCCCACTAACAGAAATTATACGACCGAGTTATCCACATTTGGGATAATCGCAGGGGTCAACCCGGCCGAAGTGCAATGGCCGGGCCTCGCCCTGGGCCCACCGCCTACGTGATCACGGTGTAGACCCTCGTCAGGTAAGTATGAGTTGGCGTCGTTGCTAGTTGGCACCTCTTTCGTTGGCAATCGCTCAATTCTTGTGGTTTTCTGTTTTTCACCGCTTGCAATAATTGTCTTTCTGTCTAGCTGTACTGGTTCTTCCTCTTGTTCGAATGCATGGCAGATAAGATACTCGCCAGAGCGAGCGTGGGCCGAACCCGGAGGTACTGCAATACCGGGACAACCCGCGGGTGCGACAAAGCGAGCTTTGAATCGTCACCCCCTGTTCAAACATACGATTAATACATAGAGCCCAGCGATGCTGGGCGTCCCAGGTATTAAACTGAGAAGAACAGATACTACACTTGATCTTAGCTCTTGAGAGCCGAGAAGCGATAAAGATCGAAGCGCAGCCGGATCTTATCGTTGCACGTCCATCACGTCAAGCTCGCTTGCTCTGTGCTCTTTTTTTTACGCACGAGTGGCTTTGGCGAGTTGATGTCGATCGCAGACGATTTCTTCGCTTCGATTTCTTGTACGCCGAAAAAAGGCCCGACGCACGTGAGTCGAAATAGCTCATGCGCTAAGCAACTGACTCGTGATCAGCAGGACACAGGTTCGCTGCTCTAGCTGTTCGAATGCTTACTTGCATGTGTAAGCTTCGATTTCTTGTACGCCGAAAAAGGCACGAAGCACGTCAGTCGAAATAGCTCATGCGCTGAGCAACTGACTCGTGATCAGCAGGACACAGGTTCGCTGCTCTAGCTGTTCGAATGCTTACTTGCATGTGTGAGCAGATCAGCTTTGTTTTTTTTTTTTTTTTAACAACAAAGCCTTTTGGCGGCCGCAGCAGCAGTGACACAGTCGAACGACCGAAGAGGGAATTGATGCATGCATGCACGCACGCATGGCAGTGACGCAATAACGCGCTTTCGTCCTTTCTGTTTATTAGCTAGGGAGCGTTTGGAGATAGGTTTTCTCGCGTTCTCCCTTATTTTAAGAAAAAAAATCGTCTCAAAGCAAGACGTCAACTTACCTTATTTAAATAGAATGCCTTCGAAGCTCGCTCGTCGAACTTATCCCAAGCGAATCACTTCAAGCTTGCCGGATTTTCGTTGCTTCTGCTCGCAGTTTGGCCGCTGGGCGGCGGTAAATTCGAATCGATTTGATTGGCTCTCTTGGAGCTGCTTGTCGCTGCTTGCTTGCTTGCTTGCTTGCTTGCTTGCTTGCTTGCTTGCTTGCTTGCTTGCTTGCTTGCTTGCTTGCTTGCTTGCTTGCATGCTTGCTTGCTTGCTTGCTTGCATGCTTGCATGCTTGCTTGCTTGCTTGCTTGCTTGCTTGCTTGCTTGCTTGCTTGCTTGCTTGCTTGCTTGCTTGCTTGCTTGCTTGCTTGCTTGCTTGCTTGCTTGCTTGCTTGCTTGCTTGCTTGCTTGCTTGCTTGCTTGCTTGCTTGCTTGCTTGCTTGCTTGCTTGCTTGCTTGCTTGCTTGCTTGCTTGCTTGCTTGCTTGCTTGCTTGCTTGCTTGCTTGCTTGCTTGCTTGCTTGCTTGCTTGCTTGCTTGCTTGCTTGCTTGCTTGCTTGCTTGCTTGCTTGCTTGCTTGCTTGCTTGCTTGCTTGCTTGCTTGCTTGCTTGCTTGCTTGCTTGCTTGCTTGCATGCTTGCACGCTTGCCTGCCTGTCTGCCTGCATGCGATTGATTCGAGATTCGGGGATAGCGCGAACGCAGTCCCCACTAACAGAAATTATACGACCGAGTTATCCACATTTGGGATAATCGCAGGGGTCAACCCGGCCGAAGTGCAATGGCCGGGCCTCGCCCTGGGCCCACCGCCTACGTGATCACGGTGTAGACCCTCGTCAGGTAAGTATGAGTTGGCGTCGTTGCTAGTTGGCACCTCTTTCGTTGGCAATCGCTCAATTCTTGTGGTTTTCTGTTTTTCACCGCTTGCAATAATTGTCTTTCTGTCTAGCTGTACTGGTTCTTCCTCTTGTTCGAATGCATGGCAGATAAGATACTCGCCAGAGCGAGCGTGGGCCGAACCCGGAGGTACTGCAATACCGGGACAACCCGCGGGTGCGACAAAGCGAGCTTTGAATCGTCACCCCCTGTTCAAACATACGATTAATACATAGAGCCCAGCGATGCTGGGCGTCCCAGGTATTAAACTGAGAAGAACAGATACTACACTTGATCTTAGCTCTTGAGAGCCGAGAAGCGATAAAGATCGAAGCGCAGCCGGATCTTATCGTTGCACGTCCATCACGTCAAGCTCGCTTGCTCTGTGCTCTTTTTTTTACGCACGAGTGGCTTTGGCGAGTTGATGTCGATCGCAGACGATTTCTTCGCTTCGATTTCTTGTACGCCGAAAAAAGGCCCGACGCACGTGAGTCGAAATAGCTCATGCGCTAAGCAACTGACTCGTGATCAGCAGGACACAGGTTCGCTGCTCTAGCTGTTCGAATGCTTACTTGCATGTGTAAGCTTCGATTTCTTGTACGCCGAAAAAGGCACGAAGCACGTCAGTCGAAATAGCTCATGCGCTGAGCAACTGACTCGTGATCAGCAGGACACAGGTTCGCTGCTCTAGCTGTTCGAATGCTTACTTGCATGTGTGAGCAGATCAGCTTTGTTTTTTTTTTTTTTTTAACAACAAAGCCTTTTGGCGGCCGCAGCAGCAGTGACACAGTCGAACGACCGAAGAGGGAATTGATGCATGCATGCACGCACGCATGGCAGTGACGCAATAACGCGCTTTCGTCCTTTCTGTTTATTAGCTAGGGAGCGTTTGGAGATAGGTTTTCTCGCGTTCTCCCTTATTTTAAGAAAAAAAATCGTCTCAAAGCAAGACGTCAACTTACCTTATTTAAATAGAATGCCTTCGAAGCTCGCTCGTCGAACTTATCCCAAGCGAATCACTTCAAGCTTGCCGGATTTTCGTTGCTTCTGCTCGCAGTTTGGCCGCTGGGCGGCGGTAAATTCGAATCGATTTGATTGGCTCTCTTGGAGCTGCTTGTCGCTGCTTGCTTGCTTGCTTGCTTGCTTGCTTGCTTGCTTGCTTGCTTGCTTGCTTGCTTGCTTGCTTGCTTGCTTGCTTGCTTGCATGCTTGCTTGCTTGCTTGCTTGCTTGCTTGCTTGCTTGCTTGCTTGCTTGCTTGCTTGCTTGCTTGCTTGCTTGCTTGCTTGCTTGCTTGCTTGCTTGCTTGCTTGCTTGCTTGCTTGCTTGCTTGCTTGCTTGCTTGCTTGCTTGCTTGCTTGCTTGCTTGCTTGCTTGCTTGCTTGCTTGCTTGCTTGCTTGCTTGCTTGCTTGCTTGCTTGCTTGCTTGCTTGCTTGCTTGCTTGCTTGCTTGCTTGCTTGCATGCTTGCTTGCTTGCTTGCTTGCATGCTTGCATGCTTGCTTGCTTGCTTGCTTGCTTGCTTGCTTGCTTGCTTGCTTGCTTGCTTGCTTGCTTGCTTGCTTGCTTGCTTGCTTGCTTGCTTGCTTGCTTGCTTGCTTGCTTGCTTGCTTGCTTGCTTGCTTGCTTGCTTGCTTGCTTGCTTGCTTGCTTGCTTGCTTGCTTGCTTGCTTGCTTGCTTGCTTGCTTGCTTGCTTGCTTGCTTGCTTGCTTGCTTGCTTGCTTGCTTGCTTGCTTGCTTGCTTGCTTGCTTGCTTGCTTGCTTGCTTGCTTGCTTGCTTGCTTGCTTGCTTGCTTGCTTGCTTGCTTGCTTGCTTGCTTGCTTGCTTGCTTGCTTGCTTGCTTGCTTGCTTGCTTGCTTGCTTGCTTGCTTGCTTGCTTGCTTGCTTGCTTGCTTGCTTGCTTGCTTGCTTGCTTGCTTGCATGCTTGCACGCTTGCCTGCCTGTCTGCCTGCATGCGATTGATTCGAGATTCGGGGATAGCGCGAACGCAGTCCCCACTAACAGAAATTATACGACCGAGTTATCCACATTTGGGATAATCGCAGGGGTCAACCCGGCCGAAGTGCAATGGCCGGGCCTCGCCCTGGGCCCACCGCCTACGTGATCACGGTGTAGACCCTCGTCAGGTAAGTATGAGTTGGCGTCGTTGCTAGTTGGCACCTCTTTCGTTGGCAATCGCTCAATTCTTGTGGTTTTCTGTTTTTCACCGCTTGCAATAATTGTCTTTCTGTCTAGCTGTACTGGTTCTTCCTCTTGTTCGAATGCATGGCAGATAAGATACTCGCCAGAGCGAGCGTGGGCCGAACCCGGAGGTACTGCAATACCGGGACAACCCGCGGGTGCGACAAAGCGAGCTTTGAATCGTCACCCCCTGTTCAAACATACGATTAATACATAGAGCCCAGCGATGCTGGGCGTCCCAGGTATTAAACTGAGAAGAACAGATACTACACTTGATCTTAGCTCTTGAGAGCCGAGAAGCGATAAAGATCGAAGCGCAGCCGGATCTTATCGTTGCACGTCCATCACGTCAAGCTCGCTTGCTCTGTGCTCTTTTTTTTACGCACGAGTGGCTTTGGCGAGTTGATGTCGATCGCAGACGATTTCTTCGCTTCGATTTCTTGTACGCCGAAAAAAGGCCCGACGCACGTGAGTCGAAATAGCTCATGCGCTAAGCAACTGACTCGTGATCAGCAGGACACAGGTTCGCTGCTCTAGCTGTTCGAATGCTTACTTGCATGTGTAAGCTTCGATTTCTTGTACGCCGAAAAAGGCACGAAGCACGTCAGTCGAAATAGCTCATGCGCTGAGCAACTGACTCGTGATCAGCAGGACACAGGTTCGCTGCTCTAGCTGTTCGAATGCTTACTTGCATGTGTGAGCAGATCAGCTTTGTTTTTTTTTTTTTTTTAACAACAAAGCCTTTTGGCGGCCGCAGCAGCAGTGACACAGTCGAACGACCGAAGAGGGAATTGATGCATGCATGCACGCACGCATGGCAGTGACGCAATAACGCGCTTTCGTCCTTTCTGTTTATTAGCTAGGGAGCGTTTGGAGATAGGTTTTCTCCCGTTCTCCCTTATTTTAAGAAAAAAAATCGTCTCAAAGCAAGACGTCAACTTACCTTATTCAAATAGAATGCCTTCGAAGCTCGCTCGTCGAACTTATCCCAAGCGAATCACTTCAAGCTTGCCGGATTTTCGTTGCTTCTGCTCGCAGTTTGGCCGCTGGGCGGCGGTAAATTCGAATCGATTTGATTGGCTCTCTTGGAGCTGCTTGTCGCTGCTTGCTTGCTTGCTTGCTTGCTTGCTTGCTTGCTTGCTTGCTTGCTTGCTTGCTTGCTTGCTTGCTTGCTTGCTTGCTTGCTTGCTTGCTTGCTTGCTTGCTTGCTTGCTTGCATGCTTGCTTGCTTGCTTGCTTGCATGCTTGCATGCTTGCTTGCTTGCTTGCTTGCTTGCTTGCTTGCTTGCTTGCTTGCTTGCTTGCTTGCTTGCTTGCTTGCTTGCTTGCTTGCTTGCTTGCTTGCTTGCTTGCTTGCTTGCTTGCTTGCTTGCTTGCTTGCTTGCTTGCTTGCTTGCTTGCTTGCTTGCTTGCTTGCTTGCTTGCTTGCTTGCTTGCTTGCTTGCTTGCTTGCTTGCTTGCTTGCTTGCTTGCTTGCTTGCTTGCTTGCTTGCTTGCTTGCTTGCTTGCTTGCTTGCTTGCTTGCTTGCTTGCTTGCTTGCTTGCTTGCTTGCTTGCATGCTTGCACGCTTGCCTGCCTGTCTGCCTGCATGCGATTGATTCGAGATTCGGGGATAGCGCGAACGCAGTCCCCACTAACAGAAATTATACGACCGAGTTATCCACATTTGGGATAATCGCAGGGGTCAACCCGGCCGAAGTGCAATGGCCGGGCCTCGCCCTGGGCCCACCGCCTACGTGATCACGGTGTAGACCCTCGTCAGGTAAGTATGAGTTGGCGTCGTTGCTAGTTGGCACCTCTTTCGTTGGCAATCGCTCAATTCTTGTGGTTTTCTGTTTTTCACCGCTTGCAATAATTGTCTTTCTGTCTAGCTGTACTGGTTCTTCCTCTTGTTCGAATGCATGGCAGATAAAAGATACTCGCCAGAGCGAGCGTGGGCCGAACCCGGAGGTACTGCAATACCGGGACAACCCGCGGGTGCGACAAAGCGAGCTTTGAATCGTCACCCCCTGTTCAAACATACGATTAATACATAGAGCCCAGCGATGCTGGGCGTCCCAGGTATTAAACTGAGAAGAACAGATACTACACTTGATCTTAGCTCTTGAGAGCCGAGAAGCGATAAAGATCGAAGCGCAGCCGGATCTTATCGTTGCACGTCCATCACGTCAAGCTCGCTTGCTCTGTGCTCTTTTTTTTACGCACGAG
Organism: Diplosoma virens; assembly: GCA_963680785.1. Taxonomy (NCBI): domain Eukaryota; kingdom Metazoa; phylum Chordata; class Ascidiacea; order Aplousobranchia; family Didemnidae; genus Diplosoma; species Diplosoma virens. The sequence goes on from CAVMFT010000079.1 coordinate 47,813, forward strand.
TGGCTTTGGCGAGTTGATGTCGATCGCAGACGATTTCTTCGCTTCGATTTCTTGTACGCCGAAAAAAGGCCCGACGCACGTGAGTCGAAATAGCTCATGCGCTAAGCAACTGACTCGTGATCAGCAGGACACAGGTTCGCTGCTCTAGCTGTTCGAATGCTTACTTGCATGTGTAAGCTTCGATTTCTTGTACGCCGAAAAAGGCACGAAGCACGTCAGTCGAAATAGCTCATGCGCTGAGCAACTGACTCGTGATCAGCAGGACACAGGTTCGCTGCTCTAGCTGTTCGAATGCTTACTTGCATGTGTGAGCAGATCAGCTTTGTTTTTTTTTTTTTTTTAACAACAAAGCCTTTTGGCGGCCGCAGCAGCAGTGACACAGTCGAACGACCGAAGAGGGAATTGATGCATGCATGCACGCACGCATGGCAGTGACGCAATAACGCGCTTTCGTCCTTTCTGTTTATTAGCTAGGGAGCGTTTGGAGATAGGTTTTCTCCCGTTCTCCCTTATTTTAAGAAAAAAATCGTCTCAAAGCAAGACGTCAACTTACCTTATTCAAATAGAATGCCTTCGAAGCTCGCTCGTCGAACTTATCCCAAGCGAATCACTTCAAGCTTGCCGGATTTTCGTTGCTTCTGCTCGCAGTTTGGCCGCTGGGCGGCGGTAAATTCGAATCGATTTGATTGGCTCTCTTGGAGCTGCTTGTCGCTGCTTGCTTGCTTGCTTGCTTGCTTGCTTGCTTGCTTGCTTGCTTGCTTGCTTGCTTGCTTGCTTGCTTGCTTGCTTGCTTGCTTGCTTGCTTGCTTGCTTGCTTGCTTGCATGCTTGCTTGCTTGCTTGCTTGCATGCTTGCATGCTTGCTTGCTTGCTTGCTTGCTTGCTTGCTTGCTTGCTTGCTTGCTTGCTTGCTTGCTTGCTTGCTTGCTTGCTTGCTTGCTTGCTTGCTTGCTTGCTTGCTTGCTTGCTTGCTTGCTTGCTTGCTTGCTTGCTTGCTTGCTTGCTTGCTTGCTTGCTTGCTTGCTTGCTTGCTTGCTTGCTTGCTTGCTTGCTTGCTTGCTTGCTTGCTTGCTTGCTTGCTTGCTTGCTTGCTTGCTTGCTTGCTTGCTTGCTTGCTTGCTTGCTTGCTTGCTTGCTTGCTTGCTTGCTTGCTTGCTTGCTTGCTTGCTTGCTTGCTTGCTTGCTTGCTTGCATGCTTGCACGCTTGCCTGCCTGTCTGCCTGCATGCGATTGATTCGAGATTCGGGGATAGCGCGAACGCAGTCCCCACTAACAGAAATTATACGACCGAGTTATCCACATTTGGGATAATCGCAGGGGTCAACCCGGCCGAAGTGCAATGGCCGGGCCTCGCCCTGGGCCCACCGCCTACGTGATCACGGTGTAGACCCTCGTCAGGTAAGTATGAGTTGGCGTCGTTGCTAGTTGGCACCTCTTTCGTTGGCAATCGCTCAATTCTTGTGGTTTTCTGTTTTTCACCGCTTGCAATAATTGTCTTTCTGTCTAGCTGTACTGGTTCTTCCTCTTGTTCGAATGCATGGCAGATAAGATACTCGCCAGAGCGAGCGTGGGCCGAACCCGGAGGTACTGCAATACCGGGACAACCCGCGGGTGCGACAAAGCGAGCTTTGAATCGTCACCCCCTGTTCAAACATACGATTAATACATAGAGCCCAGCGATGCTGGGCGTCCCAGGTATTAAACTGAGAAGAACAGATACTACACTTGATCTTAGCTCTTGAGAGCCGAGAAGCGATAAAGATCGAAGCGCAGCCGGATCTTATCGTTGCACGTCCATCACGTCAAGCTCGCTTGCTCTGTGCTCTTTTTTTTACGCACGAGTGGCTTTGGCGAGTTGATGTCGATCGCAGACGATTTCTTCGCTTCGATTTCTTGTACGCCGAAAAAAGGCCCGACGCACGTGAGTCGAAATAGCTCATGCGCTAAGCAACTGACTCGTGATCAGCAGGACACAGGTTCGCTGCTCTAGCTGTTCGAATGCTTACTTGCATGTGTAAGCTTCGATTTCTTGTACGCCGAAAAAGGCACGAAGCACGTCAGTCGAAATAGCTCATGCGCTGAGCAACTGACTCGTGATCAGCAGGACACAGGTTCGCTGCTCTAGCTGTTCGAATGCTTACTTGCATGTGTGAGCAGATCAGCTTTGTTTTTTTTTTTTTTTTTTTAACAACAAAGCCTTTTGGCGGCCGCAGCAGCAGTGACACAGTCAAACGACCGAAGAGGGAATTGATGCATGCATGCACGCACGCATGGCAGTGACGCAATAACGCGCTTTCGTCCTTTCTGTTTATTAGCTAGGGAGCGTTTGGAGATAGGTTTTCTCGCGTTCTCCCTTATTTTAAGAAAAAAAATCGTCTCAAAGCAAGACGTCAACTTACCTTATTCAAATAGAATGCCTTCGAAGCTCGCTCGTCGAACTTATCCCAAGCGAATCACTTCAAGCTTGCCGGATTTTCGTTGCTTCTGCTCGCAGTTTGGCCGCTGGGCGGCGGTAAATTCGAATCGATTTGATTGGCTCTCTTGGAGCTGCTTGTCGCTGCTTGCTTGCTTGCTTGCTTGCTTGCTTGCTTGCTTGCTTGCTTGCTTGCTTGCTTGCTTGCTTGCTTGCTTGCTTGCTTGCTTGCTTGCTTGCATGCTTGCTTGCTTGCATGCTTGCATGCTTGCTTGCTTGCTTGCTTGCTTGCTTGCTTGCTTGCTTGCTTGCTTGCTTGCTTGCTTGCTTGCTTGCTTGCTTGCTTGCTTGCTTGCTTGCTTGCTTGCTTGCTTGCTTGCTTGCTTGCTTGCTTGCTTGCTTGCTTGCTTGCTTGCTTGCTTGCTTGCTTGCTTGCTTGCTTGCTTGCTTGCTTGCTTGCTTGCTTGCTTGCTTGCTTGCTTGCTTGCTTGCTTGCTTGCTTGCTTGCTTGCTTGCTTGCTTGCTTGCTTGCTTGCTTGCTTGCTTGCTTGCTTGCTTGCTTGCTTGCTTGCTTGCTTGCTTGCTTGCTTGCTTGCTTGCTTGCTTGCTTGCTTGCTTGCTTGCTTGCTTGCTTGCTTGCTTGCTTGCTTGCTTGCTTGCTTGCTTGCTTGCTTGCTTGCTTGCTTGCTTGCTTGCTTGCTTGCTTGCTTGCTTGCTTGCTTGCTTGCTTGCTTGCTTGCTTGCTTGCTTGCTTGCTTGCTTGCTTGCTTGCTTGCTTGCTTGCTTGCTTGCTTGCTTGCTTGCTTGCTTGCTTGCTTGCTTGCTTGCTTGCTTGCTTGCTTGCTTGCTTGCTTGCTTGCTTGCTTGCTTGCTTGCTTGCTTGCTTGCTTGCTTGCTTGCTTGCTTGCTTGCTTGCTTGCTTGCTTGCTTGCTTGCTTGCTTGCTTGCTTGCTTGCTTGCTTGCTTGCTTGCTTGCTTGCTTGCTTGCTTGCTTGCTTGCTTGCTTGCTTGCTTGCTTGCTTGCTTGCTTGCTTGCTTGCTTGCTTGCTTGCTTGCTTGCTTGCTTGCTTGCTTGCTTGCTTGCTTGCTTGCTTGCTTGCTTGCTTGCTTGCTTGCTTGCTTGCTTGCTTGCTTGCTTGCTTGCTTGCTTGCTTGCTTGCTTGCTTGCTTGCTTGCTTGCTTGCTTGCTTGCTTGCTTGCTTGCTTGCTTGCTTGCTTGCTTGCTTGCTTGCTTGCTTGCTTGCTTGCTTGCTTGCTTGCTTGCTTGCTTGCTTGCTTGCTTGCTTGCTTGCTTGCTTGCTTGCTTGCTTGCTTGCTTGCTTGCTTGCTTGCTTGCTTGCTTGCTTGCTTGCTTGCTTGCTTGCTTGCTTGCTTGCTTGCTTGCTTGCTTGCTTGCTTGCTTGCTTGCTTGCTTGCTTGCTTGCTTGCTTGCTTGCTTGCTTGCTTGCTTGCTTGCTTGCTTGCTTGCTTGCTTGCTTGCTTGCTTGCTTGCTTGCTTGCTTGCTTGCTTGCTTGCTTGCTTGCTTGCTTGCTTGCTTGCTTGCTTGCTTGCTTGCTTGCTTGCTTGCTTGCTTGCTTGCTTGCTTGCTTGCTTGCTTGCTTGCTTGCTTGCTTGCTTGCTTGCTTGCTTGCTTGCTTGCTTGCTTGCTTGCTTGCTTGCTTGCTTGCTTGCTTGCTTGCTTGCTTGCTTGCTTGCTTGCTTGCTTGCTTGCTTGCTTGCTTGCTTGCTTGCTTGCTTGCTTGCTTGCTTGCTTGCTTGCTTGCTTGCTTGCTTGCTTGCTTGCTTGCTTGCTTGCTTGCTTGCTTGCTTGCTTGCTTGCTTGCTTGCTTGCTTGCTTGCTTGCTTGCTTGCTTGCTTGCTTGCTTGCTTGCTTGCTTGCTTGCTTGCTTGCTTGCTTGCTTGCTTGCTTGCTTGCTTGCTTGCTTGCTTGCTTGCTTGCTTGCTTGCTTGCTTGCTTGCTTGCTTGCTTGCTTGCTTGCTTGCTTGCTTGCTTGCTTGCTTGCTTGCTTGCTTGCTTGCTTGCTTGCTTGCTTGCTTGCTTGCTTGCTTGCTTGCTTGCTTGCTTGCTTGCTTGCTTGCTTGCTTGCTTGCTTGCTTGCTTGCTTGCTTGCTTGCTTGCTTGCTTGCTTGCTTGCTTGCTTGCTTGCTTGCTTGCTTGCTTGCTTGCTTGCTTGCTTGCTTGCTTGCTTGCTTGCTTGCTTGCTTGCTTGCTTGCTTGCTTGCTTGCTTGCTTGCTTGCTTGCTTGCTTGCTTGCTTGCTTGCTTGCTTGCTTGCTTGCTTGCTTGCTTGCTTGCTTGCTTGCTTGCTTGCTTGCTTGCTTGCTTGCTTGCTTGCTTGCTTGCTTGCTTGCTTGCTTGCTTGCTTGCTTGCTTGCTTGCTTGCTTGCTTGCTTGCTTGCTTGCTTGCTTGCTTGCTTGCTTGCTTGCTTGCTTGCTTGCTTGCTTGCTTGCTTGCTTGCTTGCTTGCTTGCTTGCTTGCTTGCTTGCTTGCTTGCTTGCTTGCTTGCTTGCTTGCTTGCTTGCTTGCTTGCTTGCTTGCTTGCTTGCTTGCTTGCTTGCTTGCTTGCTTGCTTGCTTGCTTGCTTGCTTGCTTGCTTGCTTGCTTGCTTGCTTGCTTGCTTGCTTGCTTGCTTGCTTGCTTGCTTGCTTGCTTGCTTGCTTGCTTGCTTGCTTGCTTGCTTGCTTGCTTGCTTGCTTGCTTGCTTGCTTGCTTGCTTGCTTGCTTGCTTGCTTGCTTGCTTGCTTGCTTGCTTGCTTGCTTGCTTGCTTGCTTGCTTGCTTGCTTGCTTGCTTGCTTGCTTGCTTGCTTGCTTGCTTGCTTGCTTGCTTGCTTGCTTGCTTGCTTGCTTGCTTGCTTGCTTGCTTGCTTGCTTGCTTGCTTGCTTGCTTGCTTGCTTGCTTGCTTGCTTGCTTGCTTGCTTGCTTGCTTGCTTGCTTGCTTGCTTGCTTGCTTGCTTGCTTGCTTGCTTGCTTGCTTGCTTGCTTGCTTGCTTGCTTGCTTGCTTGCTTGCTTGCTTGCTTGCTTGCTTGCTTGCTTGCTTGCTTGCTTGCTTGCTTGCTTGCTTGCTTGCTTGCTTGCTTGCTTGCTTGCTTGCTTGCTTGCTTGCTTGCTTGCTTGCTTGCTTGCTTGCTTGCTTGCTTGCTTGCTTGCTTGCTTGCTTGCTTGCTTGCTTGCTTGCTTGCTTGCTTGCTTGCTTGCTTGCTTGCTTGCTTGCTTGCTTGCTTGCTTGCTTGCTTGCTTGCTTGCTTGCTTGCTTGCTTGCTTGCTTGCTTGCTTGCTTGCTTGCTTGCTTGCTTGCTTGCTTGCTTGCTTGCTTGCTTGCTTGCTTGCTTGCTTGCTTGCTTGCTTGCTTGCTTGCTTGCTTGCTTGCTTGCTTGCTTGCTTGCTTGCTTGCTTGCTTGCTTGCTTGCTTGCTTGCTTGCTTGCTTGCTTGCTTGCTTGCTTGCTTGCTTGCTTGCTTGCTTGCTTGCTTGCTTGCTTGCTTGCTTGCTTGCTTGCTTGCTTGCTTGCTTGCTTGCTTGCTTGCTTGCTTGCTTGCTTGCTTGCTTGCTTGCTTGCTTGCTTGCTTGCTTGCTTGCTTGCTTGCTTGCTTGCTTGCTTGCTTGCTTGCTTGCTTGCTTGCTTGCTTGCTTGCTTGCTTGCTTGCTTGCTTGCTTGCTTGCTTGCTTGCTTGCTTGCTTGCTTGCTTGCTTGCTTGCTTGCTTGCTTGCTTGCTTGCTTGCTTGCTTGCTTGCTTGCTTGCTTGCTTGCTTGCTTGCTTGCTTGCTTGCTTGCTTGCTTGCTTGCTTGCTTGCTTGCTTGCTTGCTTGCTTGCTTGCTTGCTTGCTTGCTTGCTTGCTTGCTTGCTTGCTTGCTTGCTTGCTTGCTTGCTTGCTTGCTTGCTTGCTTGCTTGCTTGCTTGCTTGCTTGCTTGCTTGCTTGCTTGCTTGCTTGCTTGCTTGCTTGCTTGCTTGCTTGCTTGCTTGCTTGCTTGCTTGCTTGCTTGCTTGCTTGCTTGCTTGCTTGCTTGCTTGCTTGCTTGCTTGCTTGCTTGCTTGCTTGCTTGCTTGCTTGCTTGCTTGCTTGCTTGCTTGCTTGCTTGCTTGCTTGCTTGCTTGCTTGCTTGCTTGCTTGCTTGCTTGCTTGCTTGCTTGCTTGCTTGCTTGCTTGCTTGCTTGCTTGCTTGCTTGCTTGCTTGCTTGCTTGCTTGCTTGCTTGCTTGCTTGCTTGCTTGCTTGCTTGCTTGCTTGCTTGCTTGCTTGCTTGCTTGCTTGCTTGCTTGCTTGCTTGCTTGCTTGCTTGCTTGCTTGCTTGCTTGCTTGCTTGCTTGCTTGCTTGCTTGCTTGCTTGCTTGCTTGCTTGCTTGCTTGCTTGCTTGCTTGCTTGCTTGCTTGCTTGCTTGCTTGCTTGCTTGCTTGCTTGCTTGCTTGCTTGCTTGCTTGCTTGCTTGCTTGCTTGCTTGCTTGCTTGCTTGCTTGCTTGCTTGCTTGCTTGCTTGCTTGCTTGCTTGCTTGCTTGCTTGCTTGCTTGCTTGCTTGCTTGCTTGCTTGCTTGCTTGCTTGCTTGCTTGCTTGCTTGCTTGCTTGCTTGCTTGCTTGCTTGCTTGCTTGCTTGCTTGCTTGCTTGCTTGCTTGCTTGCTTGCTTGCTTGCTTGCATGCTTGCACGCTTGCCTGCCTGTCTGCCTGCATGCGATTGATTCGAGATTCGGGGATAGCGCGAACGCAGTCCCCACTAACAGAAATTATACGACCGAGTTATCCACATTTGGGATAATCGCAGGGGTCAACCCGGCCGAAGTGCAATGGCCGGGCCTCGCCCTGGGCCCACCGCCTACGTGATCACGGTGTAGACCCTCGTCAGGTAAGTATGAGTTGGCGTCGTTGCTAGTTGGCACCTCTTTCGTTGGCAATCGCTCAATTCTTGTGGTTTTCTGTTTTTCACCGCTTGCAATAATTGTCTTTCTGTCTAGCTGTACTGGTTCTTCCTCTTGTTCGAATGCATGGCAGATAAGATACTCGCCAGAGCGAGCGTGGGCCGAACCCGGAGGTACTGCAATACCGGGACAACCCGCGGGTGCGACAAAGCGAGCTTTGAATCGTCACCCCCTGTTCAAACATACGATTAATACATAGAGCCCAGCGATGCTGGGCGTCCCAGGTATTAAACTGAGAAGAACAGATACTACACTTGATCTTAGCTCTTGAGAGCCGAGAAGCGATAAAGATCGAAGCGCAGCCGGATCTTATCGTTGCACGTCCATCACGTCAAGCTCGCTTGCTCTGTGCTCTTTTTTTTACGCACGAGTGGCTTTGGCGAGTTGATGTCGATCGCAGACGATTTCTTCGCTTCGATTTCTTGTACGCCGAAAAAAGGCCCGACGCACGTGAGTCGAAATAGCTCATGCGCTAAGCAACTGACTCGTGATCAGCAGGACACAGGTTCGCTGCTCTAGCTGTTCGAATGCTTACTTGCATGTGTAAGCTTCGATTTCTTGTACGCCGAAAAAGGCACGAAGCACGTCAGTCGAAATAGCTCATGCGCTGAGCAACTGACTCGTGATCAGCAGGACACAGGTTCGCTGCTCTAGCTGTTCGAATGCTTACTTGCATGTGTGAGCAGATCAGCTTTGTTTTTTTTTTTTTTTTAACAACAAAGCCTTTTGGCGGCCGCAGCAGCAGTGACACAGTCGAACGACCGAAGAGGGAATTGATGCATGCATGCACGCACGCATGGCAGTGACGCAATAACGCGCTTTCGTCCTTTCTGTTTATTAGCTAGGGAGCGTTTGGAGATAGGTTTTCTCCCGTTCTCCCTTATTTTAAGAAAAAAAATCGTCTCAAAGCAAGACGTTTTTTTTTTTTTTTTTTTTTTTTTTTTTTATTACAAAAGTTAAAAACAGCATATAACATTAAAAAGGAAATGTTACAATATTTCAGAGCTACCACATTAGTTTTTATGATACATTATACATTGGTTAAACAAGCAAATTGAAATAAAATTTAAGAAATACATGGTTCAATCAAATTTATTCAATATGAATTAGAATTATTAATTCGAACTTTTAAGATAAATAATTAATTTTTAATTTTTGCATGGCAACTAATTTTCAAGGTTAGCATGTTTTTTAGTAGACATGTTTTACATATATAAAAATGATATAATTTTCATATATAAAAACCAATCTTGATAAATTTTGAAGTTTTACAAAAAATCAATAAAAAAGAAAAAAAACACATTACACTTTTTTTTTTTAATTTTTGGGAATTTAATTCTATTTAACAGTTACAGTATAAATTGAGTATTGCTTAAATTTCAGTCATCATATATATATCATTATATTTCTCATTTTTGATATATTTTACATTATATTGTTTCAGTAAAAGCAAAAATAAATTAAATTTTCAACGTAGATAACAAAAAGTTTTACTGAATATTTGACATAACCATACATTTGTATACATTGAATTTTACATAATAAAATGTTTCAATATATATTAAATTATTTAAGATAACAATATATACTATCTGGATAAAGCCTTATTAAATAATAGCTATTACAATCATTCATTAAGGTATATAATATAACAGTATATACTGTTTACACAATCTTTTATTAAATAATATTTATACAACCATTAATTTAATTTAAGATTATGTACCATAAATATTTTCTACATAAGTTTTAACTATGTATTATATACACTCTTGCATGAAATTGAATATCTGTTATTTACTTAAATTTTTTATTTTAGAAATATTAAAACTAGTTTTATTTTAATTACTTAATACAACTATGTCAAATCATACTTTTGGTATTTTTAATACACAATTGATAAAATTTAAGCAACATTTATCTAATGGTACTGTTTAATAATGATGCTATTTAATATATCCTTTTAATATTCATACAACATTTATAAACATAATATTATACATAACAAAGAAGTATTTCTAATTACAATTAATGTAAAATTATTTAAACTAATTACAATTATCTGTTTTAAGTATATTAGTGTACTTTCTTTTATTGTGCAAGTGCTATTTTTTATAGTGGGTTTGAGTACTGACTTATATTATGTTCATTTTAAATACTTGTAGTGCTATATATGTGAAGTGTGCTAGTGTGGGTTAGTGCAGTGAAAGTGTTTTTGAGATGTTATGATGTGTGTGTGTGCAAATGTGCATGAGTGCAGTGAATGTGTGTATAAGGTGCTGTGATTTATGTGTGCAAATATGTGTTATTGTATACATTAGAGTTGTATAATTTACATAGTACATTTTGTTCAAAAGTAATATACATTAATTATTATTAATCAAGATAAAAGAAAATTTATCATTCATCAATAATTTAACATAACTATTTGTAAGATAATTTAGTTATATCATTCATCTTGAGTAATTTAAATTTTTTCTTGATCACTTAGTTCTTTAAGTTTTGTATTAATAATTTCTAAAATATGTTTTTGGAATTGTTTATTATTCCAGGTATATTGTTGTTTTGCTTCTAACTTTTTTTTAATTTCAATAATTTCTATCTTAATTTTTGTTATGGTTTTTAGCATAATTTCTAAATTTTGTTGTTGTTTTCCAAAATAATTATATAATATAATATCTTTAGTAAGATTAATTTTAGCAATATTCTTTTCTTCTAAAATTTTTTCATATTGTTTCCAAATTTGTTTAATTGGCTCACAATCAATTAAAATATGTTCAGTTCCATCAATAGGTTTTTTACAAAATTTACAGTTTTTATTCTTATCTAATTTATTAATTTGTTGCCATTTAAATGCTTTACTAGCAATTCTATACATAAATTCTCTTTCCTTATTTGTAAAAGAGTATTTATATTTTTTTTGATGACATGTTATTATTTTCCAAGGAATAGTATTGTTGTTAATACTTTTTATTATTGTGTTTTGGCTTTTTAATTGTTTTAAATTTAAATAAATTTCTTTATGTGTTATTGTTTCCCAATTTAGGTTACATTTTTTTAGTTTCATAAAAATTTTAAAAGTGTCATTCCATGTTTTGTTACCATATAATGCATGTGCTGTTGCACCATTATATAATTTAATATTGATGTGTCTAATTTTATAAAACAAATTATAGAGACTCCATTGATGCCATAGTTCTGTTACTTTTTCTATGTTATATAAGTATTTAATTTTCTCAACATAACAAGTTTCAAATTTGCTTGTTATATCAATCATTTTGATTCCTCCTTCCTTATATTCAGATATTAATTTTTTCCTAGAAAGTTGTTCAATCGGATGATTTGACCATAGAAATTTAAATAAAATTTGGTTTAAATCTTTTTCAATTTTTTCAGTAGGTTTATGTATTCTTGCAATGTGTAAGGAAAGAGGTATTATTAGAGTCTTTATAATTTGGTTTTTGCCATAAATAGATAATTTTCTATTTTCATGTTTGTATAAAATAGATCTTATTTTAGGTAACAATTCATACCAGTTTTTATTATTATAATTTGGATTAAGATAAAATTTAACACCTAATATTTTTAAAAATTCATTAAATTTAAATAATGGATAATTTGTTTCAATTTTTGTTTTTAAAAATGTATTGGTAGCAATTATTTGGGTTTTTTCCGGATTAATTTTTAGTCCAGATACTTTTTCAAATTGTTTTAACTCTATAAGGATGTCTTCAATTTCTTTATAATTTTGAAATGCAAATGTAGTATCATCTGCATATTGAGCAATTTTAAAGTTAAAATTTTGGAATTTAATCCCTTTAATTTGTTCATTTTTTTGTATTTTTCTTGTCAATAAATCAGTAGAAATTATAAATAATAACATGCTTAAAGGACATCCTTGTCTTATACCTCTTTTAATTTTTATTTTTGAGGTATAGTCTCCATTAATTTCAATTTTTGAAAAAATGTTTTTATAAAACAATTTTATAAAACCCAAATTTTTGTTTCCAATTTTAAGTTTTTCCAAAATTTTAAATATAAAATGGTGGGAAATTTTATCAAAAGCCTTTTCGAAGTCAATCGTCATAATAATTAATTGTTCATTTCTTTGATTTGCCAATTCCAATAAAGCTTGTATATTGTAATGAATATTTTCCATTCTACGTTTTGGCAATCCTGCATTTTGTTGGGGCAATATATGTTTTTGAAATAAAGGTGTTAATCTATTAACAATTATTTTACTTAAAATTTTGTAATCAGTGTTTAGTAGGGAAATCGGTCTCCAATTTTTTAAATTTTTAAAATCTTTTTTTTTGTGTAATAGTTTAACAATAGCTTCTCTCATAGATCTGGGAAGTATTTCTTTTAATAATGCATTGTTAAAAACTTCTTTTAAATCAGGTATTATTAGTTTTTGGAAGGATTTATAGAATTCTGCTGTAAGTCCATCAGTTCCTGGACTGGATTCATTATTGAGTAATTTTATAGCAATTTCAATTTCTTCATCTTCTATAAATTTATTAATTTCCGTTATTTCATTTTCTTCAAAAGTTTGTTTGTCTAATTCCTCCAAATATTCAATCAGTTCATCTTCTTTATCTTTTTCAGCTTTTCCCCATAAGTTGTTATAGAATTCTTTGACTTCTTCCAATATTTCTTTTGGTTTCTTTATAGTTTCATTTTTTTGATTTTTTAATTCAATCAAAGAATTCTTTTTCCCTTGTTCTTTTTCTTTTTGATAAAATGTTTTATCTGGAGTTTCATTTTCTATTTTTTGCATTTTTGCTCGAATTCTATATCCTTCGTATTTTCTTTCATATAATTTAGAAAGTTGTTCTTTAAGAGAAGCTATTGCAACTGCATTAGAATTTGGATTGTTATTAAATAATTCAAGAAGTTTATTTTTAATACTTTTTGTTTTATGGTAATGCAACTTATTGACTTCTATTGATAAATTTTTAAAGGCATTTGTTAATAATTTTTTTCCTTTTTCCCACCATTCGTTCAAATCCGGGAAAAATATTTTAGATTGTTGGTGAATTTGCCAAATATATTGAATTTCATCTCTAACAAAATTTAATTTTAGAATACTATTATTTAATTTATATGTTCCTGCTCCCCATCTAATTTTGGGAGTAGTTTTGATTTGTAACACAGGCATTAATATATGATCTGTTTTGATTGTAGGAATATAATTTATATTTTCAACTAATGGTATAAAAGAAGAACTAATATAAATTCTATCAATTCTAGTGGCACCTTTTTTATTTTGGTAAGTATAAATTTTTTTGGTTTTGTACCATTTTCTGTAAATATCTATTAAATCATTTTCTTCCTTAAATTTTTGAAATTCAATTTTGTCTTTAAAAATTTTAAAAAGGTGCTCATTTTTGGTATCTAATTTGGTTTCAATAAAATTAAAATCGCCTAATATTATTATATTATTTTTAATTATTTTGGTTTTTTCATTTAATATTTTAATTAAATTAACTCGCTCATTAATTTTATTTGAAAAATAGCAATTAAATATTGAAAAATTTTCATATTCATTTTGAATATTTAAATATTGAATTCTATTTTTGTATATTAGTTCTTCTTTTATTGAATAATTATCTACTATATTTTGATTAAGTATAATTATAGTCCCTTCCTTGGAAAATTTCATTTTAGGCAACTCATAAATTTGGTTAATTAGCACTTTGTATTTCAAAATTTTAGCCCAATTTTCTAATTTATTTTCATCCAATAAGTGTATTTCTTGTATACACATTATATCTATTTTATTATCTTCTATTAAATTATGTATTACGTCTAATTTATTGATGAGCCCATTAATATTAATTGAACACATTTTAATATTTTTATTTTTCATACCTTTTGTTTTGATGGTTTCCAACTCCATTTTTTTTTTTTTTTTTTTTTTTTTTTTTTTTTTTTTTCTCTTAAATTACTCAGGTGAATTATCAGTTAAATTACATTACAAATATAAAATATAATTATTTATACAATGCTTATTTATATTCATGTTTTGTTTAGCACAATATCTTTATAGGTCGGTGATTTTTCATCTCCTTGCTTGTAATCGTCTTTTTTTTCTTCTTCATTTGTTGTGATGATAGTTATTTCAGTTGTTTTTTCAAATGTTTTTTCGTATATTGTTTGAAATTCTCCATATGATGAAGATTTTTCATTATCTTCTTCTGTATCATTTTTTTCTTCCTTTTTGTTTTCTTGTTGAAAGTCATTTTGTATTTTTATTGATTGTTTTTCTTTTAACTTTTCTTTGTTTATTTTAGTTGTTTCTTCTGATGACTCATCAGTTGTGTCATTTTCTTCTTTTTTACTTTTCTTTCTTCTTCTTTTTGGAGTGCTTGTTTTAACTGTTTTGTTTTCTGGTGATTCTTTGCTTCTTTTTCTTTTGGGAATAATGAAATCTCCCAATATGGGGCTTTGTATTTGTTGTTTTTGATCCTCTACCATTTTTTTATTTTGTTGATTTTCTTTTTCATATTTTTTTTCCAATCGCGGGCAATTTTCTACTTCATGGCCGCGTACTTTGCAGAAGCGGCACATGGGTAAATGTCTATTATAAGGAGTTGTTACTGACATCCAGTGACCAAAAACATTAACTTTGTTTTCTATTTGCATATAGTTTGGTTCTTTTATATATATATTTACATATCCATTTTTAATTTGAGGGTAGTGTCTAACTTTTCCAAAAAAAATCCTTGTAATTTTACCCCATCCTTTGCTTTCCAATGCTTTTAAATGTTGATCCGTCATCTCGAACGGTACAGGATACAATGTAATCAAATCATCAGGTTGCGATGGATATTCCGTTTTAATTTTGATTCCATTCTTTGTTTCGAATCCGTTGCAACAAATACAATGCACTATTTCTCTTGTTTCACCCATCATTGGATTTGATACTAGTTTAAATGTTACTAAAAATTTCGATTCTTTATAGCTCGTTAATCTTACTCCTTCAATCATTTCTTTAAATTCATCAAGCTTTCCCTCAAAAGCTTGAATGACATCATCAATCTGTGGATTTTCTTTTCCACTTAATTGGAGTATAAGACTTCTCGTCTGATACAAAAACATATTTTTAACAATTAAATACAAATTAATTTTAAATTATTTCTTTTTCTGCAACAAGAAAAACAACAAACCGCACCGAGCCAAAGTCTCGTGTACTTTTTTGCTATGACTTTCAGAAATCAAGAACTTTGTATGTACTACACAAAAGTTCTCTCTCACGACTATTCTCACCAACTCTCTATTTCACAGTTCTCTCACACCAAAAACTCCACTACAACACTTCTCTCACACAAAAACCTCTCTTCAAACGTTCTCTCACACTATACAGAAACACAACGTCAAAACACTATAAACAAATTACTTCTCTCTTCACTCCCCTTTATCTAATTAACTAACAAAACTTTTAATTGTGGTTTCAACAAAAACAACAAACTAGTAAACACTCATACAATAAACAATTATACTAACAATCTCCTTTCACCTTTCTACACTTTCTTTTCCTTAGTAAGTCAACTTGCGTCAATCTTACCTTATTCAAATAGAATGCCTTCGAAGCTCGCTCGTCGAACTTATCCCAAGCGAATCACTTCAAGCTTGCCGGATTTTCGTTGCTTCTGCTCGCAGTTTGGCCGCTGGGCGGCGGTAAATTCGAATCGATTTGATTGGCTCTCTTGGAGCTGCTTGTCGCTGCTTGCTTGCTTGCTTGCTTGCTTGCTTGCTTGCTTGCTTGCTTGCTTGCTTGCTTGCTTGCTTGCTTGCTTGCTTGCTTGCTTGCTTGCTTGCTTGCTTGCTTGCATGCTTGCTTGCTTGCTTGCTTGCATGCTTGCATGCTTGCTTGCTTGCTTGCTTGCTTGCTTGCTTGCTTGCTTGCTTGCTTGCTTGCTTGCTTGCTTGCTTGCTTGCTTGCTTGCTTGCTTGCTTGCTTGCTTGCTTGCTTGCTTGCTTGCTTGCTTGCTTGCTTGCTTGCTTGCTTGCTTGCTTGCTTGCTTGCTTGCTTGCTTGCTTGCTTGCTTGCTTGCTTGCTTGCTTGCTTGCTTGCTTGCTTGCTTGCTTGCTTGCTTGCTTGCTTGCTTGCTTGCTTGCTTGCTTGCTTGCTTGCTTGCTTGCTTGCTTGCTTGCTTGCTTGCTTGCTTGCTTGCTTGCTTGCTTGCTTGCTTGCTTGCTTGCTTGCTTGCTTGCTTGCTTGCTTGCTTGCTTGCTTGCTTGCTTGCTTGCTTGCTTGCTTGCTTGCTTGCTTGCTTGCTTGCTTGCTTGCTTGCTTGCTTGCTTGCTTGCTTGCTTGCTTGCTTGCTTGCTTGCTTGCTTGCTTGCTTGCTTGCTTGCTTGCTTGCTTGCTTGCTTGCTTGCTTGCTTGCTTGCTTGCTTGCTTGCTTGCTTGCTTGCTTGCTTGCTTGCTTGCTTGCTTGCTTGCTTGCTTGCTTGCTTGCTTGCTTGCTTGCTTGCTTGCTTGCTTGCTTGCTTGCTTGCTTGCTTGCTTGCTTGCTTGCTTGCTTGCTTGCTTGCTTGCTTGCTTGCTTGCTTGCTTGCTTGCTTGCTTGCTTGCTTGCTTGCTTGCTTGCTTGCTTGCTTGCTTGCTTGCTTGCTTGCTTGCTTGCTTGCTTGCTTGCTTGCTTGCTTGCTTGCTTGCTTGCTTGCTTGCTTGCTTGCTTGCTTGCTTGCTTGCTTGCTTGCTTGCTTGCTTGCTTGCTTGCTTGCTTGCTTGCTTGCTTGCTTGCTTGCTTGCTTGCTTGCTTGCTTGCTTGCTTGCTTGCTTGCTTGCTTGCTTGCTTGCTTGCTTGCTTGCTTGCTTGCTTGCTTGCTTGCTTGCTTGCTTGCTTGCTTGCTTGCTTGCTTGCTTGCTTGCTTGCTTGCTTGCTTGCTTGCTTGCTTGCTTGCTTGCTTGCTTGCTTGCTTGCTTGCTTGCTTGCTTGCTTGCTTGCTTGCTTGCTTGCTTGCTTGCTTGCTTGCTTGCTTGCTTGCTTGCTTGCTTGCTTGCTTGCTTGCTTGCTTGCTTGCTTGCTTGCTTGCTTGCTTGCTTGCTTGCTTGCTTGCTTGCTTGCTTGCTTGCTTGCTTGCTTGCTTGCTTGCTTGCTTGCTTGCTTGCTTGCTTGCTTGCTTGCTTGCTTGCTTGCTTGCTTGCTTGCTTGCTTGCTTGCTTGCTTGCTTGCTTGCTTGCTTGCTTGCTTGCTTGCTTGCTTGCTTGCTTGCTTGCTTGCTTGCTTGCTTGCTTGCTTGCTTGCTTGCTTGCTTGCTTGCTTGCTTGCTTGCTTGCTTGCTTGCTTGCTTGCTTGCTTGCTTGCTTGCTTGCTTGCTTGCTTGCTTGCTTGCTTGCTTGCTTGCTTGCTTGCTTGCTTGCTTGCTTGCTTGCTTGCTTGCTTGCTTGCTTGCTTGCTTGCTTGCTTGCTTGCTTGCTTGCTTGCTTGCTTGCTTGCTTGCTTGCTTGCTTGCTTGCTTGCTTGCTTGCTTGCTTGCTTGCTTGCTTGCTTGCTTGCTTGCTTGCTTGCTTGCTTGCTTGCTTGCTTGCTTGCTTGCTTGCTTGCTTGCTTGCTTGCTTGCTTGCTTGCTTGCTTGCTTGCTTGCTTGCTTGCTTGCTTGCTTGCTTGCTTGCATGCTTGCACGCTTGCCTGCCTGTCTGCCTGCATGCGATTGATTCGAGATTCGGGGATAGCGCGAGGGATGCCTGTCTGCCTGCATGCGATTGATTCGAGATTCGGGGATAGCGCGAACGCAGTCCCCACTAACAGAAATTATACGACCGAGTTATCCACATTTGGGATAATCGCAGGGGTCAACCCGGCCGAAGTGCAATGGCCGGGCCTCGCCCTGGGCCCACCGCCTACGTGATCACGGTGTAGACCCTCGTCAGGTAAGTATGAGTTGGCGTCGTTGCTAGTTGGCACCTCTTTCGTTGGCAATCGCTCAATTCTTGTGGTTTTCTGTTTTTCACCGCTTGCAATAATTGTCTTTCTGTCTAGCTGTACTGGTTCTTCCTCTTGTTCGAATGCATGGCAGATAAGATACTCGCCAGAGCGAGCGTGGGCCGAACCCGGAGGTACTGCAATACCGGGACAACCCGCGGGTGCGACAAAGCGAGCTTTGAATCGTCACCCCCTGTTCAAACATACGATTAATACATAGAGCCCAGCGATGCTGGGCGTCCCAGGTATTAAACTGAGAAGAACAGATACTACACTTGATCTTAGCTCTTGAGAGCCGAGAAGCGATAAAGATCGAAGCGCAGCCGGATCTTATCGTTGCACGTCCATCACGTCAAGCTCGCTTGCTCTGTGCTCTTTTTTTTACGCACGAGTGGCTTTGGCGAGTTGATGTCGATCGCAGACGATTTCTTCGCTTCGATTTCTTGTACGCCGAAAAAAGGCCCGACGCACGTGAGTCGAAATAGCTCATGCGCTAAGCAACTGACTCGTGATCAGCAGGACACAGGTTCGCTGCTCTAGCTGTTCGAATGCTTACTTGCATGTGTAAGCTTCGATTTCTTGTACGCCGAAAAAGGCACGAAGCACGTCAGTCGAAATAGCTCATGCGCTGAGCAACTGACTCGTGATCAGCAGGACACAGGTTCGCTGCTCTAGCTGTTCGAATGCTTACTTGCATGTGTGAGCAGATCAGCTTTGTTTTTTTTTTTTTTTTTTAACAACAAAGCCTTTTGGCGGCCGCAGCAGCAGTGACACAGTCAAACGACCGAAGAGGGAATTGATGCATGCATGCACGCACGCATGGCAGTGACGCAATAACGCGCTTTCGTCCTTTCTGTTTATTAGCTAGGGAGCGTTTGGAGATAGGTTTTCTCGCGTTCTCCCTTATTTTAAGAAAAAAAATCGTCTCAAAGCAAGACGTCAACTTACCTTATTCAAATAGAATGCCTTCGAAGCTCGCTCGTCGAACTTATCCCAAGCGAATCACTTCAAGCTTGCCGGATTTTCGTTGCTTCTGCTCGCAGTTTGGCCGCTGGGCGGCGGTAAATTCGAATCGATTTGATTGGCTCTCTTGGAGCTGCTTGTCGCTGCTTGCTTGCTTGCTTGCTTGCTTGCTTGCTTGCTTGCTTGCTTGCTTGCTTGCATGCTTGCTTGCTTGCTTGCTTGCATGCTTGCATGCTTGCTTGCTTGCTTGCTTGCTTGCTTGCTTGCTTGCTTGCTTGCTTGCTTGCTTGCTTGCTTGCTTGCTTGCTTGCTTGCTTGCTTGCTTGCTTGCTTGCTTGCTTGCTTGCTTGCTTGCTTGCTTGCTTGCTTGCTTGCTTGCTTGCTTGCTTGCTTGCTTGCTTGCTTGCTTGCTTGCTTGCTTGCTTGCTTGCTTGCTTGCTTGCTTGCTTGCTTGCTTGCTTGCTTGCTTGCTTGCTTGCTTGCTTGCTTGCTTGCTTGCTTGCTTGCTTGCTTGCTTGCTTGCTTGCTTGCTTGCTTGCTTGCTTGCTTGCTTGCTTGCTTGCTTGCTTGCTTGCTTGCTTGCTTGCTTGCTTGCTTGCTTGCTTGCTTGCTTGCTTGCTTGCTTGCTTGCTTGCTTGCTTGCTTGCTTGCTTGCTTGCTTGCTTGCTTGCTTGCTTGCTTGCTTGCTTGCTTGCTTGCTTGCTTGCTTGCTTGCTTGCTTGCTTGCTTGCTTGCTTGCTTGCTTGCTTGCTTGCTTGCTTGCTTGCTTGCTTGCTTGCTTGCTTGCTTGCTTGCTTGCTTGCTTGCTTGCTTGCTTGCTTGCTTGCTTGCTTGCTTGCTTGCTTGCTTGCTTGCTTGCTTGCTTGCTTGCTTGCTTGCTTGCTTGCTTGCTTGCTTGCTTGCTTGCTTGCTTGCTTGCTTGCTTGCTTGCTTGCTTGCTTGCTTGCTTGCTTGCTTGCTTGCTTGCTTGCTTGCTTGCTTGCTTGCTTGCTTGCTTGCTTGCTTGCTTGCTTGCTTGCTTGCTTGCTTGCTTGCTTGCTTGCTTGCTTGCTTGCTTGCTTGCTTGCTTGCTTGCTTGCTTGCTTGCTTGCTTGCTTGCTTGCTTGCTTGCTTGCTTGCTTGCTTGCTTGCTTGCTTGCTTGCTTGCTTGCTTGCTTGCTTGCTTGCTTGCTTGCTTGCTTGCTTGCTTGCTTGCTTGCTTGCTTGCTTGCTTGCTTGCTTGCTTGCTTGCTTGCTTGCTTGCTTGCTTGCTTGCTTGCTTGCTTGCTTGCTTGCTTGCTTGCTTGCTTGCTTGCTTGCTTGCTTGCTTGCTTGCTTGCTTGCTTGCTTGCTTGCTTGCTTGCTTGCTTGCTTGCTTGCTTGCTTGCTTGCTTGCTTGCTTGCTTGCTTGCTTGCTTGCTTGCTTGCTTGCTTGCTTGCTTGCTTGCTTGCTTGCTTGCTTGCTTGCTTGCTTGCTTGCTTGCTTGCTTGCTTGCTTGCTTGCTTGCTTGCTTGCTTGCTTGCTTGCTTGCTTGCTTGCTTGCTTGCTTGCTTGCTTGCTTGCTTGCTTGCTTGCTTGCTTGCTTGCTTGCTTGCTTGCTTGCTTGCTTGCTTGCTTGCTTGCTTGCTTGCTTGCTTGCTTGCTTGCTTGCTTGCTTGCTTGCTTGCTTGCTTGCTTGCTTGCTTGCTTGCTTGCTTGCTTGCTTGCTTGCTTGCTTGCTTGCTTGCTTGCTTGCTTGCTTGCTTGCTTGCTTGCTTGCTTGCTTGCTTGCTTGCTTGCTTGCTTGCTTGCTTGCTTGCTTGCTTGCTTGCTTGCTTGCTTGCTTGCTTGCTTGCTTGCTTGCTTGCTTGCTTGCTTGCTTGCTTGCTTGCTTGCTTGCTTGCTTGCTTGCTTGCTTGCTTGCTTGCTTGCTTGCTTGCTTGCTTGCTTGCTTGCTTGCTTGCTTGCTTGCTTGCTTGCTTGCTTGCTTGCTTGCTTGCTTGCTTGCTTGCTTGCTTGCTTGCTTGCTTGCTTGCTTGCTTGCTTGCTTGCTTGCTTGCTTGCTTGCTTGCTTGCTTGCTTGCTTGCTTGCTTGCTTGCTTGCTTGCTTGCTTGCTTGCTTGCTTGCTTGCTTGCTTGCTTGCTTGCTTGCTTGCTTGCTTGCTTGCTTGTTTGCTTGCTTGCATGCTTGCACGCTTGCCTGCCTGTCTGCCTGCATGCGATTGATTCGAGATTCGGGGATAGCGCGAACGCAGTCCCCACTAACAGAAATTATACGACCGAGTTATCCACATTTGGGATAATCGCAGGGGTCAACCCGGCCGAAGTGCAATGGCCGGGCCTCGCCCTGGGCCCACCGCCTACGTGATCACGGTGTAGACCCTCGTCAGGTAAGTATGAGTTGGCGTCGTTGCTAGTTGGCACCTCTTTCGTTGGCAATCGCTCAATTCTTGTGGTTTTCTGTTTTTCACCGCTTGCAATAATTGTCTTTCTGTCTAGCTGTACTGGTTCTTCCTCTTGTTCGAATGCATGGCAGATAAGATACTCGCCAGAGCGAGCGTGGGCCGAACCCGGAGGTACTGCAATACCGGGACAACCCGCGGGTGCGACAAAGCGAGCTTTGAATCGTCACCCCCTGTTCAAACATACGATTAATACATAGAGCCCAGCGATGCTGGGCGTCCCAGGTATTAAACTGAGAAGAACAGATACTACACTTGATCTTAGCTCTTGAGAGCCGAGAAGCGATAAAGATCGAAGCGCAGCCGGATCTTATCGTTGCACGTCCATCACGTCAAGCTCGCTTGCTCTGTGCTCTTTTTTTTACGCACGAGTGGCTTTGGCGAGTTGATGTCGATCGCAGACGATTTCTTCGCTTCGATTTCTTGTACGCCGAAAAAAGGCCCGACGCACGTGAGTCGAAATAGCTCATGCGCTAAGCAACTGACTCGTGATCAGCAGGACACAGGTTCGCTGCTCTAGCTGTTCGAATGCTTACTTGCATGTGTAAGCTTCGATTTCTTGTACGCCGAAAAAGGCACGAAGCACGTCAGTCGAAATAGCTCATGCGCTGAGCAACTGACTCGTGATCAGCAGGACACAGGTTCGCTGCTCTAGCTGTTCGAATGCTTACTTGCATGTGTGAGCAGATCAGCTTTGTTTTTTTTTTTTTTTTAACAACAAAGCCTTTTGGCGGCCGCAGCAGCAGTGACACAGTCGAACGACCGAAGAGGGAATTGATGCATGCATGCACGCACGCATGGCAGTGACGCAATAACGCGCTTTCGTCCTTTCTGTTTATTAGCTAGGGAGCGTTTGGAGATAGGTTTTCTCGCGTTCTCCCTTATTTTAAGAAAAAAAATCGTCTCAAAGCAAGACGTCAACTTACCTTATTTAAATAGAATGCCTTCGAAGCTCGCTCGTCGAACTTATCCCAAGCGAATCACTTCAAGCTTGCCGGATTTTCGTTGCTTCTGCTCGCAGTTTGGCCGCTGGGCGGCGGTAAATTCGAATCGATTTGATTGGCTCTCTTGGAGCTGCTTGTCGCTGCTTGCTTGCTTGCTTGCTTGCTTGCTTGCTTGCTTGCTTGCTTGCTTGCTTGCTTGCTTGCTTGCTTGCTTGCTTGCTTGCTTGCTTGCATGCTTGCTTGCTTGCTTGCTTGCATGCTTGCATGCTTGCTTGCTTGCTTGCTTGCTTGCTTGCTTGCTTGCTTGCTTGCTTGCTTGCTTGCTTGCTTGCTTGCTTGCTTGCTTGCTTGCTTGCTTGCTTGCTTGCTTGCTTGCTTGCTTGCTTGCTTGCTTGCTTGCTTGCTTGCTTGCTTGCTTGCTTGCTTGCTTGCTTGCTTGCTTGCTTGCTTGCTTGCTTGCTTGCTTGCTTGCTTGCTTGCTTGCTTGCTTGCTTGCTTGCTTGCTTGCTTGCTTGCTTGCTTGCTTGCTTGCTTGCTTGCTTGCTTGCTTGCTTGCTTGCTTGCTTGCTTGCTTGCTTGCTTGCTTGCTTGCTTGCTTGCTTGCTTGCTTGCTTGCTTGCTTGCTTGCTTGCTTGCTTGCTTGCTTGCTTGCTTGCTTGCTTGCTTGCTTGCTTGCTTGCTTGCTTGCTTGCTTGCTTGCTTGCTTGCTTGCTTGCTTGCTTGCTTGCTTGCTTGCTTGCTTGCTTGCTTGCTTGCTTGCTTGCTTGCTTGCTTGCTTGCTTGCTTGCTTGCTTGCTTGCTTGCTTGCTTGCTTGCTTGCTTGCTTGCTTGCTTGCTTGCTTGCTTGCTTGCTTGCTTGCTTGCTTGCTTGCTTGCTTGCTTGCTTGCTTGCTTGCTTGCTTGCTTGCTTGCTTGCTTGCTTGCTTGCTTGCTTGCTTGCTTGCTTGCTTGCTTGCTTGCTTGCTTGCTTGCTTGCTTGCTTGCTTGCTTGCTTGCTTGCTTGCTTGCTTGCTTGCTTGCTTGCTTGCTTGCTTGCTTGCTTGCTTGCTTGCTTGCTTGCTTGCTTGCTTGCTTGCTTGCTTGCTTGCTTGCTTGCTTGCTTGCTTGCTTGCTTGCTTGCTTGCTTGCTTGCTTGCTTGCTTGCTTGCTTGCTTGCTTGCTTGCTTGCTTGCTTGCTTGCTTGCTTGCTTGCTTGCTTGCTTGCTTGCTTGCTTGCTTGCTTGCTTGCTTGCTTGCTTGCTTGCTTGCTTGCTTGCTTGCTTGCTTGCTTGCTTGCTTGCTTGCTTGCTTGCTTGCTTGCTTGCTTGCTTGCTTGCTTGCTTGCTTGCTTGCTTGCTTGCTTGCTTGCTTGCTTGCTTGCTTGCTTGCTTGCTTGCTTGCTTGCTTGCTTGCTTGCTTGCTTGCTTGCTTGCTTGCTTGCTTGCTTGCTTGCTTGCTTGCTTGCTTGCTTGCTTGCTTGCTTGCTTGCTTGCTTGCTTGCTTGCTTGCTTGCTTGCTTGCTTGCTTGCTTGCTTGCTTGCTTGCTTGCTTGCTTGCTTGCTTGCTTGCTTGCTTGCTTGCTTGCTTGCTTGCTTGCTTGCTTGCTTGCTTGCTTGCTTGCTTGCTTGCTTGCTTGCTTGCTTGCTTGCTTGCTTGCTTGCTTGCTTGCTTGCTTGCTTGCTTGCTTGCTTGCTTGCTTGCTTGCTTGCTTGCTTGCTTGCTTGCTTGCTTGCTTGCTTGCTTGCTTGCTTGCTTGCTTGCTTGCTTGCTTGCTTGCTTGCTTGCTTGCTTGCTTGCTTGCTTGCTTGCTTGCTTGCTTGCTTGCTTGCATGCTTGCACGCTTGCCTGCCTGTCTGCCTGCATGCGATTGATTCGAGATTCGGGGATAGCGCGAACGCAGTCCCCACTAACAGAAATTATACGACCGAGTTATCCACATTTGGGATAATCGCAGGGGTCAACCCGGCCGAAGTGCAATGGCCGGGCCTCGCCCTGGGCCCACCGCCTACGTGATCACGGTGTAGACCCTCGTCAGGTAAGTATGAGTTGGCGTCGTTGCTAGTTGGCACCTCTTTCGTTGGCAATCGCTCAATTCTTGTGGTTTTCTGTTTTTCACCGCTTGCAATAATTGTCTTTCTGTCTAGCTGTACTGGTTCTTCCTCTTGTTCGAATGCATGGCAGATAAGATACTCGCCAGAGCGAGCGTGGGCCGAACCCGGAGGTACTGCAATACCGGGACAACCCGCGGGTGCGACAAAGCGAGCTTTGAATCGTCACCCCCTGTTCAAACATACGATTAATACATAGAGCCCAGCGATGCTGGGCGTCCCAGGTATTAAACTGAGAAGAACAGATACTACACTTGATCTTAGCTCTTGAGAGCCGAGAAGCGATAAAGATCGAAGCGCAGCCGGATCTTATCGTTGCACGTCCATCACGTCAAGCTCGCTTGCTCTGTGCTCTTTTTTTTACGCACGAGTGGCTTTGGCGAGTTGATGTCGATCGCAGACGATTTCTTCGCTTCGATTTCTTGTACGCCGAAAAAAGGCCCGACGCACGTGAGTCGAAATAGCTCATGCGCTAAGCAACTGACTCGTGATCAGCAGGACACAGGTTCGCTGCTCTAGCTGTTCGAATGCTTACTTGCATGTGTAAGCTTCGATTTCTTGTACGCCGAAAAAGGCACGAAGCACGTCAGTCGAAATAGCTCATGCGCTGAGCAACTGACTCGTGATCAGCAGGACACAGGTTCGCTGCTCTAGCTGTTCGAATGCTTACTTGCATGTGTGAGCAGATCAGCTTTGTTTTTTTTTTTTTTTTAACAACAAAGCCTTTTGGCGGCCGCAGCAGCAGTGACACAGTCGAACGACCGAAGAGGGAATTGATGCATGCATGCACGCACGCATGGCAGTGACGCAATAACGCGCTTTCGTCCTTTCTGTTTATTAGCTAGGGAGCGTTTGGAGATAGGTTTTCTCGCGTTCTCCCTTATTTTAAGAAAAAAAATCGTCTCAAAGCAAGACGTCAACTTACCTTATTTAAATAGAATGCCTTCGAAGCTCGCTCGTCGAACTTATCCCAAGCGAATCACTTCAAGCTTGCCGGATTTTCGTTGCTTCTGCTCGCAGTTTGGCCGCTGGGCGGCGGTAAATTCGAATCGATTTGATTGGCTCTCTTGGAGCTGCTTGTCGCTGCTTGCTTGCTTGCTTGCTTGCTTGCTTGCTTGCTTGCTTGCTTGCTTGCTTGCATGCTTGCTTGCTTGCTTGCTTGCATGCTTGCATGCTTGCTTGCTTGCTTGCTTGCTTGCTTGCTTGCTTGCTTGCTTGCTTGCTTGCTTGCTTGCTTGCTTGCTTGCTTGCTTGCTTGCTTGCTTGCTTGCTTGCTTGCTTGCTTGCTTGCTTGCTTGCTTGCTTGCTTGCTTGCTTGCTTGCTTGCTTGCTTGCTTGCTTGCTTGCTTGCTTGCTTGCTTGCTTGCTTGCTTGCTTGCTTGCTTGCTTGCTTGCTTGCTTGCTTGCTTGCTTGCTTGCTTGCTTGCTTGCTTGCTTGCTTGCTTGCTTGCTTGCTTGCTTGCTTGCTTGCTTGCTTGCTTGCTTGCTTGCTTGCTTGCTTGCTTGCTTGCTTGCTTGCTTGCTTGCTTGCTTGCTTGCTTGCTTGCTTGCTTGCTTGCTTGCTTGCTTGCTTGCTTGCTTGCTTGCTTGCTTGCTTGCTTGCTTGCTTGCTTGCTTGCTTGCTTGCTTGCTTGCTTGCTTGCTTGCTTGCTTGCTTGCTTGCTTGCTTGCTTGCTTGCTTGCTTGCTTGCTTGCTTGCTTGCTTGCTTGCTTGCTTGCTTGCTTGCTTGCTTGCTTGCTTGCTTGCTTGCTTGCTTGCTTGCTTGCTTGCTTGCTTGCTTGCTTGCTTGCTTGCTTGCTTGCTTGCTTGCTTGCTTGCTTGCTTGCTTGCTTGCTTGCTTGCTTGCTTGCTTGCTTGCTTGCTTGCTTGCTTGCTTGCTTG
Source organism: Diplosoma virens (assembly GCA_963680785.1). Taxonomy (NCBI): domain Eukaryota; kingdom Metazoa; phylum Chordata; class Ascidiacea; order Aplousobranchia; family Didemnidae; genus Diplosoma; species Diplosoma virens. The sequence goes on from CAVMFT010000079.1 coordinate 73,375, forward strand.
CTTGCTTGCTTGCTTGCTTGCTTGCTTGCTTGCTTGCTTGCTTGCTTGCTTGCTTGCTTGCTTGCTTGCTTGCTTGCTTGCTTGCTTGCTTGCTTGCTTGCTTGCTTGCTTGCTTGCTTGCTTGCTTGCTTGCTTGCTTGCTTGCTTGCTTGCTTGCTTGCTTGCTTGCTTGCTTGCTTGCTTGCTTGCTTGCTTGCTTGCTTGCTTGCTTGCTTGCTTGCTTGCTTGCTTGCTTGCTTGCTTGCTTGCTTGCTTGCTTGCTTGCTTGCTTGCTTGCTTGCTTGCTTGCTTGCTTGCTTGCTTGCTTGCTTGCATGCTTGCATGCTTGCCTGCCTGTCTGCCTGCATGCGATTGATTCGAGATTCGGGGATAGCGCGAACGCAGTCCCCACTAACAGAAATTATACGACCGAGTTATCCACATTTGGGATAATCGCAGGGGTCAACCCGGCCGAAGTGCAATGGCCGGGCCTCGCCCTGGGCCCACCGCCTACGTGATCACGGTGTAGACCCTCGTCAGGTAAGTATGAGTTGGCGTCGTTGCTAGTTGGCACCTCTTTCGTTGGCAATCGCTCAATTCTTGTGGTTTTCTGTTTTTCACCGCTTGCAATAATTGTCTTTCTGTCTAGCTGTACTGGTTCTTCCTCTTGTTCGAATGCATGGCAGATAAGATACTCGCCAGAGCGAGCGTGGGCCGAACCCGGAGGTACTGCAATACCGGGACAACCCGCGGGTGCGACAAAGCGAGCTTTGAATCGTCACCCCCTGTTCAAACATACGATTAATACATAGAGCCCAGCGATGCTGGGCGTCCCAGGTATTAAACTGAGAAGAACAGATACTACACTTGATCTTAGCTCTTGAGAGCCGAGAAGCGATAAAGATCGAAGCGCAGCCGGATCTTATCGTTGCACGTCCATCACGTCAAGCTCGCTTGCTCTGTGCTCTTTTTTTTACGCACGAGTGGCTTTGGCGAGTTGATGTCGATCGCAGACGATTTCTTCGCTTCGATTTCTTGTACGCCGAAAAAAGGCCCGACGCACGTGAGTCGAAATAGCTCATGCGCTAAGCAACTGACTCGTGATCAGCAGGACACAGGTTCGCTGCTCTAGCTGTTCGAATGCTTACTTGCATGTGTAAGCTTCGATTTCTTGTACGCCGAAAAAGGCACGAAGCACGTCAGTCGAAATAGCTCATGCGCTGAGCAACTGACTCGTGATCAGCAGGACACAGGTTCGCTGCTCTAGCTGTTCGAATGCTTACTTGCATGTGTGAGCAGATCAGCTTTGTTTTTTTTTTTTTTTTAACAACAAAGCCTTTTGGCGGCCGCAGCAGCAGTGACACAGTCGAACGACCGAAGAGGGAATTGATGCATGCATGCACGCACGCATGGCAGTGACGCAATAACGCGCTTTCGTCCTTTCTGTTTATTAGCTAGGGAGCGTTTGGAGATAGGTTTTCTCGCGTTCTCCCTTATTTTAAGAAAAAAAATCGTCTCAAAGCTTTTTTTTTTTTTTTTTTATAATTTTAGTTATAACACAAAAACACAACTCAATAAATACACAATACAATAAAAACAGATATGTAAACTTTGAAAATCATGGTGAGTATATTGGTTAATATATATGAGGCAACACATAGAGGACAAGCGAAAAAAAAAACTGGCATTGTAATAAGAGTAATAATTAAATTTTTAAGCATATTTTGGTAGACGAAAAGAACACAGTAATAACAATAAATAGCGTATAGAAAGAGATTAGTCAGGAGCGAAAAGTGGAAGACGCAAAAATAAGATACAATTGACAATAGTAGTTTGTTTGCTGTGTGTAAAATAACAAGCGAGAAAAAAAAACAAATAAATATATTAAGTGGAAAAAAAATACAAATGTGCGAAGAGGAAAAAAAGACGTAATATTGAACAAAATATTAATTTGTTCTGATACAGAACATAGCAAGGTGGAAAGAAATAAAATAATATCAATAATAATAATGGAAAGTCAATTGGATAAAAAAAATTTTTTTTTTTTTTTTTTTTTAAATATTTGGATTGACAGTTTAGGTAAGCCTGTATGAAATTGGAAAAAAAACTTTCTAATACTATTAAGAGAGAAAATATATATGTAGAGATAAGAAAAGGGATAGAGGAATTTATTGTAAGTAGTCAGGAAAATGTTTTTCTAGAAAGGCTTTAAATTTTTTTTTTATTTTAAATTTTTCTTCAATAAGGGTAGAAGTAGGGATAGGGGTGTTAAAGGAGGAAAAACTATTTCTTAGGGTGTATAGGGAAAGTCTAATCAGTGAAGCGAGTTTGGATGTAATAATATGTGGTGTACCAATTGAGTTTGTGTAATTGAAAAGTAGTGTGTCTTGTGTAAGAAGGGTGTGTTTTTTTAAAGTGGAAGAGAGAAGGGGTTCTAGAAATGAAATTAAACTGCGGGTAAAGGAACATTGAAAAAAAAGATGGTGAGGATCATCGGAAGAAGTAAGACAGATTTTGCAAAGAAAGTCATTGGGATTACGGGGTTTGAAATTATGCTTGGAAAAGAAACATCCCCAGGTAAAACCTTTATAGGCTGTCCTGAAGGATATTTCCTTTTCCAAGTTGGTGAAAAGAGAAGGACGGGGTTTTATAAGGGTCAATCGGAGCCATGTATGGGGGATAGTGTTGTTTAGAAGAGGAATAGGGTTAGGATCAGGTTGAAGGAAGGTTAGGTAGAGGGACTTGAAAGTAAGGTGTTCAATTTCATGAGGGGGGGTAGAGATCTTTTTGAATAGGGAAAGAGTTTTGGACCAGAGAAGGTTGGGTTTAGGACGGTGGGGTTGAGAGTTGGAATAAAGATCAGGTTTAATAGGTATTATTTTTGTTCCAAGGTTATATATCGCATATGTCATCCAAAAATAAGAAAGGGGGTTGGGGGTTTTGAGAAGATAGATAAATTTCCATAGAAAAGCAGTAGAAGTTTTAAGGCCAATGTTAGGGAGGGCAATGCCACCGTCGGGTTTGGGTAGGTATAAGGAGGATCTTTTAATTGGTTCAAAAGGGGAGAAGTTCCATAGGAATTTGAAAAGGAGGGTGGTTAAGGATTTAATCTGTTTAGGAGTAGGAAGAATG
>CAVMFT010000080.1:0-34930 GCA_963680785.1 Diplosoma virens
AATGAAGCATAATAAATTTCCAAACTTTTTTCATGGTAACCGTTTTTTATAAAAACAATTTTTTTCATGGCGTTGAACCATAGTCGCTATATATATAGTCTGGAAGCTCCTGAATTAATGTTGTCGTTGACAGCGCCATCTAGTAACGGTGTAACACGATTTCAAATTAGCATTAAAACATAATTAAAATAACCATAGACAACTATGGTACTGCTTACAATACTAGTATTCTAAAGTCAAAAATATTGCAGATAAAAAAAATTAAAGTAATATTTTATGTTGTTTGGTGATTAACAGAAGAAGAACATGCACGGTAACGCACAGAAGTTATTATTTTTAATCAGAGTCAAGATGTTTACTGTACTTTTTTTAAACTGCTAGTCTTTTAAAAATGGAGAATATTTCATAGGTGTTATAACTATAAATATTGCTGTTTACTAATTAAATATGACTTAGGATACTTTGATAGGTGCAGTAGATGCCATTGTCACTACTCATTAACTGCTATTTTATTTTTATTTATTTGAGTCAGACACAAAGTTCATAGAAAAGTGAAAACTATATATTTTTATACTTAAAGCCATTCTTTGTTATATCTTATGTGTGCAATTGACAACTTGGAAATACTATATATTATTTTTATTACTTTAATTTATTTTGGAGTAGTTGTAGTACTGAAAATATTTTATGGTTTTGGATTTTGTTTGCAGTTTATCCTTGATATTTGGTATTATAATATATTAATTAATAATTGAAGCTGTTATGTCAAAACTTTCAGGAAGAGGAGGCAAGTATTGTTGTTTGCCGCAATGTAACAGTTCAACAACCAAAGGATATTCTTTATTTAAAGTTCCAACTGGTGCACAGAAACGTACTGGGGTAGTTACTGACCAATGGGCTCAAGATTTTCATCAGGTAAATAAAACTAGTTTTGCTAGTTATTTTTGCATGTTTGAAGTGCTGGCCAACTATATTTCTACAGTTTATAATTACAATTGCCAAACTTTTAACTTTTTGCAAAATGTTTACTTTAATTTGTTTAAATAGCATAATTAGTCCTACACAACAAAAACAAACTGCATGACTATGCATTTTTTTTATTAAAATGTATCTTGTTTTCTTGGTTGTATTTGTTTACAAACAGCAGTTTTTCTAATTTTTTAAACCTAATATTTTATTTCTTAATCAAACCCCATATGACTGATGTAACATAACTCACATTTTTAACTTAAAACTTTTATTAGAAAAATTTTAAAGTAAGAGCTTTAGTCTTTAGTTTTCATGTGATAAACCATCCAGTAGTGATATTGAATGATGTTGTGTTTTAAGGCTATATTTCTTTCATTTACATAATATTATTTATCTTTTATGATTATTTTTAAAACTGTATATTATCAGTTATATGTGTCAGATTTGCAAGTACAAAGTTTATGTAACATTATTATCTCATTTAGGTCATTTTATCCTATAGAAATGACAAAGTTTTCAAACAAAGATTATTTGATGGAAAAGTTTTTATTTGCAATAAACACTTTAAAGAAAAAGATATTCTACAAACAGCCACTAAAAAGTGCTTAAAGTTGGGAGTTTTGCCATCACAAAATTTGCCCGTAAAATCACATCCTAGCAAAATTCCTCAAGAACGAAGGAGTATCATTAGACATTCCCAGCCATCTTTAGCTAATTACTCAAAATCTTTTGCTCAACAACCAACATCACTCAATGATATTTCTCAGCAATTTTCCCAAATGAAATTGTCTAAGTGGCGAATTTTTGTTGCAAATGACTTTGTTCATTTTACATATTACAGTAACATAGATCATCACCATATAGCAGATGTAAGTTTGCTAATTAAAGACAATTCAGTTGATAATTCTGGCTTGGATTTTTCTACTTCATTTCATGGTAGATGTGCAGCAGAAATTACCAAACAACTGTCATTTGAAAATTTTAGTTTATGTGAGATGTTGGAGTTTTTAAAGCAACAGTTGATCTGCAAAGGCTATACAAGTGTTCCTAATCAATCTCAATGGATATGTTTGAATGGCTGCATTTCTTACCCCTGCAATGATAGAAGTTCAAAGTTTGTCTGCATTTATATTTGTACTCCAAACTTTAAATTATTTCATCTAGCAACTGTAATTTCTGTGTTTAATAGCCTACTAAACATTTTAAATTTTTTATGATGTATTGAACTTGTTTTGTAATTTCAAACCTAGCAGTTTTTTCTCACCCAAAAATATTCAAGCTTAAAAAACAAGCAGAAGCCAAGCATCATAAGCAAAGTTAATTAGCTTGTATGTACATGCATAGTTGAATGAAGCAAAGTAGGCAAAATGTTTGCTTGCTTTCAGCTGACACTAAATTGCAATATTGATCCACCTTTAGATGTGCCAGTGAAATATCATGTTTTTCTTGTGTTGCTGGATAAAAATTTACTTAACTGAAAACGCATTTAGAAAGTAAACAAACTGGTGTGGTTAGTATTGCATAAACTAACGTAAAAGTTTTGTTAGTAGCACTTCAGGAGCACAGCAAATTTAGTTTTTTTTGATTTGCTCTAAACCATTTTACAGCTTATAACTATCAGTAATATTTTCTACTTTAAACAGGTTTTTCAGCAAAGATTGTCAAATTGTCTGTGATAAAAGTAATTCTGTATGTCAACAGTGCATGATGCTTCATGTGCGTCAAGTAGATAATGCAAAGCGCAATTATAAGAGGATGCAGCAAATTCAGCATAAAGTACTCCCAAGTCACAGTCCAATTACCACTGCTTGCATTCAACGAGTAAAAGCAACCATCACTGCTCAGAAAGAAAGGTTTTTTTTTATTATCATACGTTAACTTGTGTATAATAAATTGTGACCAGCTGCACTACCACCTGAAGTTTTTAATACATTCTGTAAGATATCACTTTTTAAATTGTCTCTCCTCATATCCTTATATACCTGTGGTAAATATTCTCTTACATATACATCCTAGAACCACAGTTTAGACAAAGAAAAAGAAATTTTGGGCTGAAAAGGTGCAAATAAACTCAGAACATAATTTTTGATTAAGTTGTCTAATAATGCATTATACAGTGAAGACCTGGCTAACATATTTGTTAGCCCATTGCTGAAATTGTTCCTCTGCAATAGAAGGCTGAAAAGTAGCATTTCGAGTGTAAAGAAGATCCTACTGTTTGTGGACATTTGTTGCTTTTTTTTGGCAACAATCAGCCTTCAACTCAACCATTTTATTTGTTAGTCATTTAATCACAGTGCTGTTGCAAAAGACGTGATAAAAATATATTTACGGTCTTTTTCACCTTTTTTATTTACAGAATTGGCAAATTAGAAGAAGAGTTTTTGAAGAAAGGTATTGATGTGGATGAAAATATATGCTGTATAGTAGAAAACTTAAAAGATGACCCTGTTGCTTCAAAGAATGACTTTCTCCGAGAATGGTGGTCTAAACAAAAAGAGTTGCAATCATTGGACAATAAAAGTAGTTATCGCTATCCACCTTCAATAATCCGGTAAGCTTGCTGTTTAAAATGAATTTTTTTTTCAGATTTTCTTGTTTTCTTACTTTTGCTGTTAAGGTATTTGTTCACATATTGTCCTTCGTTATATGGCAGAGTACCTTCTCCCGGCTAATGCATTATTACTCAGGGTACCCGATGTGTAGGACACTTTGTTTATGGTCTTTGGTTTGTTCATAAGCGCCACAATGACAATTCGGGGAAGGAGGGAGACTTCATTAGTGCATGAACCAACAGAAGCGACCAACGCCAGATCGCAAGCCATTAAGTTTAATCCCAGTTGCTCTGGGTAAACCCCAAACCCATTTCAATAAGTCTGGTGCTGACCTTGCAAATTGACGTAGGAAGTTCGGGCGTATTTTTTGACTAGCCTTTGTTATAAGCTTTTAGTTCACATTTGGCTTCTCGGTTATGAAGTTAAAAAAACGTTTCTGCATGGCTTTAGCCTCCAAGTCAGAAGGTATGTAGCAAGATTAGTCCTGCCCTGGCTTAAAGTGTATTTGTATGCCAAAGCCAAAAAACCAAATTCTTCAATTTACCTATATTAATTGCCCGCTACAAAGAATGATATTATTTTTTAAATAGATTTTGTTTAAAACTCCATGCAAAATCTGCAGCTGCTTACAAATCGGTACAAGAAATTTTGGTTCTTCCTTCTGAAAGAACTTTGCGACAAGCGCGAAACAACAATGAAGGCGATAAAATAGGCATTCAAACAGAAGTTGTTCAAAGAATCAAAAATGCAATTCATCATTGCACGCTCGAAAGTGATCGACTTGCTGTTCTTGCATTTGACGAAATGGCAATTAAAGGTAACCGTTGCATTTTGTGTTTGTTTTCAACAATTTTTTCTTTTACTTGAATAGTTTTACTGTTTAGTCATTATTACTTTGGGGCTACATACACAACAGCAGCAACTAGCACGACTATATGACATCGCTAAAAGAACTTGCATAATCTTACGTGCAATGTGATTGATTTTCAGAAGAGCTAGCGTTTTGCTCTGCTTCCGGTAAAATTGTCGGCTACGTTGACTTCGACGATGAAGCTGTTACAAGCTTATCGAAATCATCCGACGCAATTGCTTCAAATATGATAGCTTTTTTTTTAAGAGGTGATCATGGTTTGGTGCAAGTTTCTTTTGTTGAAATGCTGACTAAACACGTTTATTTAATAGGAATTACAAACAGCAACATAGATGGCGTCGTTGCTTTTTACCCCACCAAAAACATAAACTGCAGTGAGCTTTTTCATCTGCTTGTTGATGTACTCATAGAAATTCCGTTTCAGACTTCATGCATTATCACGGGTCTTCTGTGTAAGTTTTAAATAAATGTAGTTGTTAATTGTAGTTTCTTGAATTTATTATTAGTATTTTTTATTTCTACATTATGTATAGCAAATTTACATTCCATAAGTGTCCATTTCTTTTTTTTTTTTGTAGCGTTTGCATTTTAGGCAAAATGTTTAATTGTTGTTGTTCTATTAAACGTATTCGTAATTGTTGGTTTTATACTATTTATCAGCTAAATCATTTTATATAACATTTTTACAGTTGATGGTCTTTCTGCAAATCGAACGGTAATGAAGCTATTTTGCAATGAAGATGATGATGTACCTTTTCGCATGAAAAATCCGCTGAATCCCGACAGGCAACGTAGCTTGTTGTTGCTTCGTAACGCATAGTACTTAGATTTTTTTGTTTTCTAGATACATTTATTTCTTACCAGACCCTCCACACACATTAAAGTCATGTCGCAACAATTTGATTAATCCTAACAAAAGCTTGTGGAATGACGGAGATATTTGGATGCAACCGCTTAAAGATCTTATTCGGGTATTTCGTAGAAGCTATCAGCCACTTCAAGAATATTTATTTATATCAAATGTTCGATTGATTTTTAGGAGGATCTTTCTCGTGGCGAGTTACGGTTGTACCATAAGCTCACAGAGAAGCATGCCACTCCAAATTCTTGGGAAAAAATGAATGTCGCAATTGCTGCGCAAACAATGTCGGAAACAGTAGGTATGATTGAAGCCGGCATTATTTGTGCTTAATATTTCTAGTTTGTCTAAATTATACTTGTTTTCAGGTTTGGCATTACAACAAAAAGGTTATCCTGCCTTATCGACTTTTATCCTTTCTATCGATAAATGGTTCGATTGCATGAACGGAGGTTGGTACTTTTTAGATTTTATGTTAATGTTTTTCGTTTGATTTGTTACGTTGAATGTAACGTCGTAGCAAAACTTTTGCAATTGGGTTTGGGTTTATAATAAATAGAAGCCTTACTCTCCAACAACTGAGGTTGTTTAAAAGTTTTAGCTTGTTTGCCTTATTCTATTGCGTGCACTATGTTTTGTATTTTTTTTTATTTTTAGGTTTTCAAAACAGAAATTTCAAGGAAATGCGAAAGCCTTATTCTGACATTAATGATCCACGTTTGCAATGGCTGGAGAACGATTTTCCCACGTATCTTAGGAAGTGGAAAGAAGTTGTCGACAATCGACCTCTTGTGGGCAACGTAGACCGAAAAAAAATGTTCCTAACTCAGAAAACTGAAGAAGGGCTACTTGTGGCGTGCTTCTCTATGAGCGCTATTATCAAATCTTCATTAAACGCCGGCGCAAAATATGTTCTCGCTCGAAGAATTAATCAAGATCCATTAGAATCATACTTTGGGCATCAGCGCCAAAGAGGAAGACGTCACGATGCTCCCACCGTTCGAGACTTTGCGAGCAATTCAAGATACTTGGACATATTGAAACATACGCACATTGCTGGCTCTAATGTTCATGTCGAATAATTGTTGTTTATTGGTTCTTGGATGCTAAGGGGGATAATAGCTACAACCTTTCGCTTTTGTCTGCAAACTCATTTTTCTATATTTTGCTTAAACAACTTTGTTAATTACAATAAGGTTCAGCATGCCCTGTTTCTGCGCAAGTTGTGCATTAAAAAATAAACTGTATTGTACTTGAATTTAGTATCATAGCTCAAATGTTTAAATAAATATCAGGATTTATTCGTATTGCTGCAAAAACGAGATGTTTAACAAATCTATGCGATATAAAAAAACTAATGCAGATAAAGCGGGTAAATAGGCACTCTACGGTACCCGACACAACAAATAAAGCAAACGAGTACTACCGCAAATAGTTTACAATAGCAGAGAAATTGCGTGCATATATGATTTTGCTAGATTTAACTTAATATTTAGCTACAGTACTTATTATCAAGCGCATTTAGTCAGCTATAAATGCCTGCTAGCATAGACGTCCGCTGACCTGTTTTCAGGGGGAAGCAAAATTTCAAATACAGCAGTTTTTTTAATAAAGCCAATGGAAGCTTGAAGTTAAGAAACTCACTTCAGAATAAAAACTTTTTTTACTCATTTAGTAGCAAAACATGAATGGACGAAAACAACACAAACGAGTATTGATGAAGTAGACTAACTTTTTGCGAGCATAGTGTATAAGTAGGCTGTTGAAGCAAATTGACAATTTAAAAAGTTTACCTTTTGAGTTGCAATTATTTTTACAGGTATATTTAATTTTTTAGAGTAAATTTTTTTCTCTTTTGAAAGATAGGAAAAAAAAAACAATTACAAATCAACGAGTATAACGCTTTACTTTTTTGGAAAACTACGCTTTAAAGCTCGGCGAATACTTCCGTTTTTTTGTGCCAAACTTAATTTTTTTGTGATTTGATAAAATTGCAGTTTGTGCTTACAGGAAATGTGGCATCGCAGTCGAATATAGCGCTGCAGCAAACTGCTAGCAGTAGCTGCGTTTTCCGGATGTAAGCCAGCAAAAAATGAATGTTTTTGCTTAAGAGCGTTAACAATAGTACTAACATCAACACTACGAAGACACCGCTGTTTTCGCAGTTCTTTTTCACAGTCTAAAATCAAATCGTAAAAAATTAAATTTGGAACTATCAAACCCCTGTTGGTTGTAAGAAAGCGAAAATGATAAACTTCAGGAAAGTCTGAGGATTCTGAGGAAGTATGACTTTGACAGTAGCTTCTTTCTTCACCTTTAAATTTCGTTATTCCCCACTTCAAAACAGCCCCAGCAAGATAAAACACAATTGACTTGTCTGTGTCAGTAAGAAAAACTTCTTGCGAAAATTTTCCATCCAAAACATCTATTTTTGAAAGGATTTTGGTAACTACAGCTTTTAAAATGCGCTTTATGTCAGCTTCTTGTAGATTCGTCCCTGAAGTGTAAAACTTTTGCAAAGTAGTAGCATACATTTTCAATCTAGTTTGTCCTGTTTTATATATAAACAACTCAATATCAGGAACAACATGGTCCATGAAAAATTTAAAGTTGGCATTTGAATTAGAAATCTTCACTTCATTAATAACTGTTTGCACAATTTCAGCAATATCAAAATCTGGCAAAGGCTGATGATCACACTCTGATTCCTGAAAATACAGTAACAACCAATAAAGAAAAAAAGGAAGTAGCAAATTAACAGTTTTGCAACATTCATGATTATTATTGATTGCAGGTAATGTCCTCTATTTTGCATTATAATCATAGCAAAGTACTTTCCATAATGACTACCAAATAAACTTTACATATAAATAAAGTAGATGATATAAATATATATATAGTAGAAGTGGAAAGACTGGCAATAAAGAGCTCAATGAAAACTCTGAGCAGTAAATAAATTAAATTACAAGAGCCACTTAGAGAATTTATTTAAACTCTAATTATGCTAAAATATAATTAATGCTAAAATAAATTTTGTGGTCTGAAATTTAATTATATTTATATATACATACAGGCCTATATATATTGCAAGAGTAAATCGATCTTCCTTGCAGAGTGCTCAATGAAAAAATCAGAGCAATTTAATACGAAATTTATTTAATCACTGTTTAAAAACCACAACAGTCTGTTTCATCCTTAGAATCATCAGGTGGTTACTTTTAATTCTATTTGAATAAGTAAACACCTGACGATTCTAAAGATGAAACAGACTGTTGTGCTTTTAACTTATATAGTGTAGTGTTAAATAAATTTAATATACTTGCTCTAACCATGTGTTATTGAGCACTGTACCGGCAAAGTGAAACATTACTGGTTTATATATATATATATATATATATATATATGTAATATAAAATTTATTCAATTACTGTTATAACACCACAGAAGTCTGTTTCATCCTATAGAATCATCAGGTGGTTAATTAAAAGTAATTGAGCACTCTGCAAGAAAGATCAATTCACTCCTGTAATATATCTATATATATATACAAAATCACTAAACTATTTTATAGGCCTAATTGTTTTAGAACTGCAAGGTATATTTAGATATATCAGCATAAAAAATTGGTTCTTGATTTCATTTTTGATGTGAATTACATACAGAATTGTCTTATGAAATAATGTAACTGTATTGGATGTACTTACATTACTGTTTGATGGAAGTTCATCAATTAGAATAAAAATTTCACTTACATCCATGGAAAGTAATTGGTGTAAATCCATTAAATCATTGTTTTCAACCATGATTTTAAACAATTTAGATTATATATCGCAATCAGTTTCAACCAATAGCCTAAAGTAAAAGCAATTAAATTAAGCAAACCTGACATATTAAGCAGGGAAATAAATAATTTGTAACTAAATGAAATTTCAGGACTAATTTTTTTTTAACACAAATTATTCTAAAAACTCATGTCAATATTATTTCAAATGCAAAAATTTATTCAAAAACGATTGAAATTTTTATTTTAATATTTAGCATATATTCTGACAAATTTCTAAGCTTAATATTGGAAAATATACTCCTGCACAATGTTAAAAATTAAGCCGCCTTATCTCCTTTTTTGTAACAAAAACATGAAAACTTAGCTTACTAACAAGAAAAAAATGCATTTAAACATAAAACTGCAAAAATATACATATGCATTTATCAATATTCTTTTCAATTCACGAGCATAATTTAATAATTGCCCATTTCATTTTAACATGTAACTTGACTGACTTATTTTGTGTTACACCGTTACTAGGTGGCGCTGTCAACGACAACATCGACAAGATTTCCTATTGAGCTTCCAGACTATATATATAGCGACTATGGTTGAACCGCTTAAAATAACTTTACGATGCAGGTACAGGCAGTGGTGGATATTGGGTGAGGCGAATGAGGCAGTCGCCTCAGGCCCCCCCTTTTTTGGGGAGCCCCCCCTCGATTTTAAGGGCCCCCCCTCGAAAACAGCATATACAGTTTTGGATTCGCTCAGTGGACGATTTGGAGTGAAGACCTTTTTTTTTTTTTTTTTTTCGAGGATACCTTGATTTTGGAAGAAAAAGAGGGAAATTAGAGATGAAATTGAAGTGAAGACCTTTTTTTTTTTAGAGAACACTTTGATTTTGGGAGAAAAATATCCAAGCCCAGATCAGACCTCTTTTTTTTCTCAGACAACATAAATTTTTGAAAATTCTTGCCTCGGGCCCCTAAATTGGAATATCCACCACTGGGTACAGGTTCGGCAAATTTTATTTTTAGGGCTTCACTTCTGGTTCAGGTTTAGCAAAATTTTTTTTTCTGGTTCAGCAAAAGTTTTTTTCGGGTTTAGTTCCGGTTCGGGTTCAGCAACTTTTTTAGGGGTTCGGTTTCGGTTCAGCTTTGGTTTGGGTTCGGAATATATCTTTTTTGTCTATTTCTGACAAGCCTTAGGACTGTAAACATAATTTGTAACCTGATCTTATTATGGGCGTCCACAGACGCGCTTCCTGGAGCAGTGATGGCAAACAGTCGCAAACGCAAAAAATATTTAAAAAAAATTCTGGTATAGGTTTTAAAAAAATTAAAGATTAAACTAATTCACCAGCATGGGTCTTAGTTGTAAAACCAAATCTTACTAACAGGTACTTGCCGTCAGGGGAGGCAAGTGAGGCAGTTCCCCACCTGTGGAAATCAAATAAAGTAGAAATAAGATTTTGAAGTAACAGTCTTTGTAAAATAGATTAAACTTGCTATTAGTTGAAAAAAATTAGTAAAAATTGTGTAATTAGTTTTGCTCTTTAATCCTAATTTTTCACCGTTTACTCGTTGTATTTTCAGCGCTTTAATCATTTTGTCAAGCGTTCTTGTCGATAAAATTGAAAATAGGGGAGACCGGGGCAAGTTGTAACATTCGTATTTGTCGAAATCTAACATAAACTAACAAAATTTTAAATAGCCCCAAATAACAATCATATTAAGACCGGATTGCTAGCAAATAACATTGTTTAGTTCCAATGACTAAAAATAAGCTTACTGTTAAAACAAGCTTTTTGAGTAGGCAAAGTAAATTTTTCGAAATTTAATTTTTGTCTTCTTGAGAGATAGCGGGTGAGGTTTTATTGAAATGTTTTATAACTTATCAGTCGAAACACAAAACAATAGGCTATTAAATGCCTAACAAGGTTTAGCCACTAAAACTTAACTCTTTGAAATATTAACAAAAACTTGACTACATGTAAGTATGAGGTGGGGTAAGTTGTAACATAGGCTGATGGGGTAAATTGTAACACATATTTTTGTGCACAGATTTAACTAGCTTTTATTAAAAGTAACTTCGGCAACAACATTTTTGAATAATATGAGAATTTATAAAAGAAAGACTAACAGAAACACCAGCACATCATTACAAGACAACTTAAGAGCTGCTGCAGCATGCAGTTGCTATAATTTAAAAGAGATTAATAAAGGGAGTAGCAAAACATTTGTGTTGGCCATGTAAAACTCTACAGAGTGCTAAAAAAACTTAAAGATAGGCTAAGTCTTTGGTGCAAAACAAGAAAAGGTCTAAAAAGTGTGCCATGCGAACGGACACACCAGAAAAGAAAAATCTGTTACAACTCCAAACGAAGAAAAAACAATTTTTGAAAAAACACTGTAAGCAAAGGAGTAGTTTTGCATTACATTTTTTGAGCCCTATTTTAACAGTCGTCCTGATGAGGAGTGGGTGGTACAATGCTATATTTACCTAAAGAGGTCACATTTAGTTTGTACCGAAAATTTGAGTACTTTTGTCACAAATGTGATTCTGAAATTTATGATTAGGCTAATTCAGCAGTAAAAAAACTGTTTTAACATTTTTAGGCAACGGCCAAATACCTCATTTTTTGTGCTTGATACTCATATCTATGACTAGGCTATGTGTAATTTCATCGTGTTTATTTTTTCATATTGTTATTTTCTTGAAGTTACATTTATATTTAAACATTTATTAGTGATTTTGTTGCTGTTACAACTTACCCCATTGACGGGGCACATTGTAACGCTTTTTTTAAATATTTAAATCGTAATTTTAACCACTAAGCTTTAAAAATTATTAATTTATTTTTTTGATATTAGTTAAACAGTGCTCTAAATTTTTCATATTAAACAAGAATTTTGAAAAAAAATTAATTATGGGAGAAATAGCAAAAAGAAAAAAAGTGTTACTACGTGCCCCGGTCTCCCCTACACGCTAGTGAGGCAGCTTCAAGAATGCTTCACTTCAGATAAAAAAAGAAACAAAAGTGGAACAATATAGTGTTTTTTTGTCTTTTAGTGAAAATAACTGTTGAAATGAGAGAATTTTGAGGCATGCCGCAATTGTGACATCGTAGGCTAGAAAAAACTTTTTACGTACTTATTCCCGAAATTTGCTAAAACAAAATAAAGCGATTTTTTCTCAGGAAGTCGAAATACATGCATTATGCAACTGCAAAGCGATAAAATTATTGTAAGTATTAGGAATGGAAGATCATTTAGTATCTACGCTAAAAAAATTTTCAACATTAAGCTTTCAATCTAATTTTGGTAGCTATGTTTATAATTCAGTGTTTAAACCTCGATGTTTAGCAGCAATTTCATATTTATAGCATACATTTCCAACTAATACTAATTTATAAATTATCCCTTGTCTTAACTTGTAAAAACTGTTTCTGAAATTTTTTACTTTTAATGTGAAGACAATTGAAACTAATAAAACAATTGCCATTGTGAACGACAATAGCCCTGTAACTTTCAGTATGAAAATGTAGAATATCTGGCTGTATCTTTGGTCGACCGTCGTCTTACAAGTATTCTTATGCTTATTATGTCTGAGCAGATACCTATTTTATGGGGGGAGACGGGGGGACATGTAATCTGGAAAGGGGAGGATAAAATACCTTTTGTCCCCCCAAATTTATGGCAAACTCAAAGACATTGTCCTTATTGTTTGAGTTTGCTGCAGATGTTTTTTCAGAGATTATCATTTAGTTGGGACGAAAAGTGGTAAATAGAAGATCGATTCAAGGTGAATACCTTGTTTTTTAGAGATCATCATGATTTTGAGAGAAAAATAATGAAATCGGAGACGAATTGAAGCGAAGACCTTTTTTTTTTCTTTTTTTTTTTTTTTTAGAGATCACCATGATTTTGAGAGAAAAATGGTGAAATCGGAGACAAATTGAAGCGAAGACCTTTTTTTTTTTTTCTTGATTTTGAGAGAAAAATGGTGAAATCGGAGACAAAGTGAAGCGAAGACCTTTTTTTTTTTTTTTTAGAGACCACCATGATTTTGGGAGAAAAATAGTGAAATCGAATGAAGAAAAATAGAGAAAAATGTCCGGGGCCCCAAAGTTTGACTGCCTATAGGCTCCAGGGTGCTTAATCTCGCACTGAATTTATTAGTAATCAAATATTAAACATGTCGTAGTCACACAAAATTGTCCCCCCAAAATTTTCTAGCAAACTAGGTCCTTGTGTCTGAGGATAGCCGTGGCAGTGCACATCGAACACTGTATAGTCAGTGATGGCCTTACAAAAAGAGGAGCCCGGTGCAAGCAAAGTAAGAGCGAGCCACTATTTTGTGTTTTAAGGCAAAGCAATCTTTAAAAAAGGTCATTGTCTAGGGCAGGGGTTCCCAAACTGGGGTACATTTTGACTTTTCAAGGGGTACATTAGATTAAGTATAAAAATATTCTTTCCATAACTTGTAATCTGCATTAAAATATTTTTTATCACCTGATGTTAATAATTTGAAGACCTGAGTTCAAGAACTCTTGAGGAAGTCAGATTTTCACCCCAGTAAAAACTTTAACTGCAACTACAGTAACTAGCAAGTCCACTTTCGCAGTTCACATGACTTATTTTGTCCAATGACGGCACGCAAGACAAAACAGCTGATTGATTGCAAGAACTGTAGTTACAAGAACCGTAGTTGCAAAGACTAGAAAGCAAATACAGTCGACCCCGCTTATTTTAAACAACATTTACGTCTCTTCGCCATTTTGAAAACAAAATCAAATAACAGCGTAACGAAGTTTGAAACCGTCAAATGCAAGACAAAAAGTGTGGGTTATTAAGCGAGGTTTTGGGTTTATAGGGCGAGTTTTTTATTACAGGAATAAATGTAGTTGTCACGAATAAGGCCCTTTTTGAAACGCAAAATACTCTGAGAATCATTTGTATCGCATGGTTTTATATTAAGCTAAGTCAACATAAGAAATATTCGGAATTTTGATTGATACATTCATTTGCTTGTGACGTAATAATGTTAATTATTTTGTCTTGTTATTTTTCTAGTAAATTCTCATTGTTCCTCGTTTAATTTAGGATTTTCTAGCTCTCTCTCGTTTTTACTCGTAAAAGAAAAAAAGTTCTAGGATGTTATAAGAATTGTATAAAAGGCGATAATTTTTGAAGTTATTCATTCGAGAATGTAAATTCAAAATTCGAGATTTGTGATTCAACGTAAAGTTGTAATTGTGAATTAGTGATTAGTTGTAATTGCAGCTTGATAGAAGTTGGAGTTTTCTTCATTGCTTAGCAATAAAGTTGAGATTTTATCTCTCTGTCTGGGGTTTAGACAGCGGTTGAATTTGCTAAGTTAGCGTAACAGAAATTAGATAGCCTGCTATCACTATTATTTGGCAAGATTAATCGTCGTATCAAGGTTGAAGATTTGTTGGATCCACTGCTTTAAACTATTCGAATTGAATACGCGACAGTAGTAATTCTGAACCGGACAGTTTTGGGCTTGTTAAGTGGGTGAGTTTATTAACCGTGGGCTTAATAAGGGGGACTACTGTACTGATAATAATTGCAAAAAAATGAAAAGAAAGCCTAAGGAGCAAACTAGAAAAAAGACTGCATGAGTTTCAGGTGTAGCCTAAGCCTACCTTAGGATAAGACTGAAAAGATTTAACATAAGATTGAAGTAAGTTTGCAATGTTTTTCAAAACTTCAATTTTCTTTTTTTCAAAAACTTTATTTTGTGATTAATGTAGTTTTTTAATTCAGGTCTTCATTTGCTCTTAGGTTCACTGTGCAATGTAAATTCGCTTAACGATTAGCTCATGGCGCTGCTGAGTTTAAAAACTTCTATAGTTTTACTTAAAATTTTTGTCTATTTTCGGACTTTCTAAAAAGCTGTGCAATGAGTCTCAAAAAAAGAAAATATTCAGAAACCTACTTAAAGTTCGGGTTTACATTTACGATAAACAATGGTTTGGATATACCAGTATGTGTACTTTGTCAAAAATCATTGGGAAATGATTCGATGAAACCAAGCCTTCTCACTCGGCATTTGGAGAGAGCTCATCCGGAATTCAAAGACAAAGAACTTGACTTTTTCAAGCATAAAGAACCAGTGTTTAAAAAACAATGCTTGGATAAAAGTGGCATGTTTTTTCAACAAACCAATGCTTCATTAAAGGCATCTTATGAAGTTTCTCTCATAATCGCCAAGCAATAAAAAGCACATACCATTGGAGAAAATTTGGTCCTACCTGCTGCAAAAGTAATGGTACGTTGTGTCTTTGGAGATGAATCAGTGAAAAAACTTAACTCTATCTCCCTGTATAATAATGCAGTCCAACGAAGAATTGAGGAAATGTCAGTGGATATTTTGCACCAAGTGATTAGTGATATTGGTAGATCGGAAAGTGGATTCGCAATTCAACTTGACGAGTCTACAGATGTAACAAACTGTGCTCAGCTACTAATTTTTGTTCGATATATAGGAAAAGAAGGCGTTAAAGAGTTCTTGATGAATGCGGCAATGGAAGCAATAACTAAAGGAGATGATATTGTTCAAATGGTGAATTCTTTTTTCAACATGGTTTAAAATGGGAAAATCTAAGGGGCTGCACAACGTATAGGTGCCAGCTATGGACGAAAGTCTGGTTTTATAGCTCGTGTCATGGAAGTAGTTTCTCATGTGAAATTTTTGCACTGCATGATCCACCGGTTTGCATTGTCATGAAAAGTCCCTCCTGCTGAATTCTTTGAAGTTTTATCACTGGTGATTAAGATGGTCAACAATGTAAAAGGGAGTGCCCTAAACAGCCGGTTGTTTAAAAATCTCTGTGAAGATATAGGTGCCGATACGAGATAATGTAATAAGAAAAATATGAGAAAATTTTGGAGGTACACGAGCGAATCTATGATTGTCCAAAGGGTACTCATAAACACATCGGAGATCACCCACCGACACACACCACCAACATCGGAGATCGAGTGGCTGTGTGTGGACGTTGATGGCTATAAAATAGTCAACGTCTACAAACCACCGCCAACGCGATTGCGAACCCTGGATCTCCCAGTGTTTCCTCACCTCTGTCTTTACGCTGGCGATTTTAACTGTCGTCATGCTGACTGGGGTTATGATGACAACAGTCCGGACGGTGAGTGCTTGGCTGGTTGGGCAAGTATTAATTGTCTTGCCCTCCTATATAATGCCAAGGACGCTGCCAGTTTTTATTCCGGCCGCTGGAACACTGGCACCAATCCAGACCTAGCTTTCGCTAGCGTAGGTCCAAACAGTCGCTTACCGGATAGATGTGTCCTTGAGAAGTTTCCCAGGTCACAACATCGACCCTCGCTTATTACACCACCAAGGTTTGCTATGGCAGTGCCAAGCATGCCTGTTAAGCGATGGAACTTCCGCAAGGCCAAATGGAGTCACTACATTGCTTTGACGAATAAATTCGCAAAGACTTTATTGCCGCCTGATTCACTTGATACCAGGACTTCTGTAACACCATTAAGAAAGCAGCCAAAAATACTATCCCACGCGGGTATCGAAATAACTATATTCCGTGTTGGGATGCAGACTGTGAATCCCTCTATAAAACCTTTCTGCAGTCTCCTCAGGGAGACGACTCAAGTTTGGCTGCTACAGCTCTGCTTGCCACGCTTGACAGAAAGCGGAGGGATTGATGGTCCGAAGCAGTTTGGAGCATTGACTTCTCACACTCTAGTCGAAAAGCATGGAGTATTTTGAACAACCTTACTGGTAGGTCACGACACTCTCCTCGTCACTGTCCCGTTTCAGCCGATGCTATTGCATCTCAGTTGGTTAGAAATGGGAAATACGAGGCTGTTGATCGCAAGTCATCTCGACTTGTCTTTCAAGAAGTGTCTGACCTTTGGAGGACCACAACACCAGACGCAGTAAATATCTCTGACAATTTTTCACAGAGAGAATTTACTGCTGCCCTTCAGCACTTAAAACCAGGTAAATCTCCGGGTCCTGATTCCATCTGCTCAGAGCTTATACTCCATGCCGGAGCTGCTTTGAAATCCTGGTTACGTGACTTCCTTTCTTCCTGTTTGCGCCGACTCAAAATTCCCAAGATCTGGAGAAGAGCGCTTGTGGTCGCGATCCCAAAACCCGGAAAGCCCGTGGGGGACCCAAAGAGTTAGCGACCGATATCTCTGCTCTGTGTCCCCTACAAGATCCTCGAGAGGCTTATCTACGCCCGCGTTAAACCATTAATCGATCCACTGCTCCCTAAAGAGCAGGCTGGGTTCCGACGCGAGAAGTCAACCGTAGATCAAGTTGTTCTACTAACCCAGAACATCGAGGATTCTTTCGAGGCTAAAAAAAAGGCCGGTGCTGTATTTATCGATCTGACAGCTGCTTATGACACTGTCTGGCACCGTGGCCTTACCTGCAAGCTGCTGAGACTACTTCCGGATAAGCACATGGTCAAAATGATCATGGAGTTTGTCCGAAATCGAAGTTTCGCCCTTACCACCGGTGACAGCAAGCAAAGCAGACTACGCCGTCTTAAAAACGGCGTTCCTCAGGGATCGGTCTTGGCTCCCCTCCTATTTAACATCTATATGTACGATCTTCCTTCCATGATTTCCAGAAAGTTTGCTTATGCTGATGATTTAGCATTGTTGCACTCTTCTGGAAACTGGAAGGACTTGGAGGAGATATTAAGCCAAGACATGTCCACACTGTCAGCGTATCTACAGACTTGGAGGTTGAAGCTCAATCACACTAAGACGGTGACGGCAGCCTTTCACTTAAATAACCGAGAGGCCAAACGTGAGCTAAAGGTCTACAACAATAGTAGACGTTTACCGTTCTGTCCAACCCCTACATACCTTGGGGTAGAACTGGACAGATCGCTCACGTTTCGTCACCATCTAGTGGCATTGCACAAAAAACTATCATCGCGCGTCACACTGCTGAGGCGACTCGTGGGCTCGAGATGGGGTGCTGGTGCTAAAACACTACGCATAGCCACCTTGTCTCTAGTCTACTCAGCAGCTGAGTACTGTGCGCCAGTCTGGTGTCGCAGTGCTCACACTCGCCTCATTGACAATGTCTTGAATGACGCCTTGCGCATAGTTACTGGATGCCTGCGTCCCACTCCAACGGAACACCTACCTATACTTTCAGGCATCCAGCCAGCTGAGCTTCGCCGACTGGGAGCGACACTCTCCTTGGATCATCGTGGATCTCTGGACCCCGATCATATCTTGCATGGTCTTTTAAGTGGGTCCTCAGATACTGGCCAAGTGAGACTAAGATCCAGACGCCCGTTTGTGCCAGGTGCGCGGAATCTCTTGGACAACTTTGCCAGACTTGGCATACGCGCCTCTGAATGGACAAATCACAAATGGAACGCGGAGTACTGTGAAAATGCTTCCAGGCTCCGTGCTTTTGTGCCCGAGACCAGTGTCAGGCCTGTTGGGATGGGCTTACCCCGAGCAGCTTGGGTTAAGCTCAACCGCCTGCGGACTGGTGTTGGGCGATTCCATTCGTCCATGCACAAATGGGGTCTCGCTCCTTCACCGAATTGCGAGTGTGGCGCCTCTGAGCAAACCGCAGACCATGTACTAACAATGTGCCCCATACATCGGGCACCACATGGAGCACGAGGTCTAACGGTTTTGGATGACGAAACTCGATGCTGGCTTAATAACATCACTGCCAGCATCTGATCCAGGCAGTGCAGCAGTCTGGGGTAGTAAAAGGATAAACCCTCGGGCCCCAGTTCTGTTTGTGTCTGACCTGGAGTGGATGCTCTTCAAACGACGACGACGACGGTACTCATAAACAGAAAGTTTGGGAAACCCTGCATTAAACAATGAATATGATGAGCCAGTGTCGATTAAAAAAAATGTTACTAATAAAATCATATCAACAATTTGCAATTTTGACTAGTTCGCGGCATAGGAAAAGAATGCAAATTTACACACAAGATACGCTGTGTGCTGCAGAATGTCCGATAATTCGGCTGAATAGCTAATGCAACAGATTTTGCTTCCAGCCTCCTGTGTTTAAATGATTCATTGGCCGATTGGAATGAATGCGAGGGTCAAAAAACTTGCGTTGAGGACCTTTTGATTTCCATTTGGCAAAATTTTGTAGCAAATATAACCTCGGTTGCATAAATAAGTATAATCTCGGCCTTGAAATTGCGAGTTCTCTGGTGCTGTTGAATTGCATGTTCAGTAGCGTACGGAGAAATTTGTGAAGGGGGGGGGGTTTGGAACCGAAAAAACGATTGCTCTAAGTGGTCCTGGTAATGGGAAAAAACTTCAAAAATTAGGCCTACATTCAAAAATAAAGTGTTATGCTTTTAAGAACATCTTGCAGTAGCATAAATTTCTTTTTACCAAACCGTAAAACTAACTATTGAAAAGGCATGAACGCAGCCTAGTCATGCACTGGTTATTTAATTGTTCAGTTTGTTTCATAATATTATTTTTACGTATTTATTTATTTATTTTGTTTTTTTTCTTTTTTCACTTATGTCTTTATATGATTGTTACGGCTAATCCGCTAATTTGGTGGTCCCTTTTTTATTTTCAATATAATTACTACATCCGGGTCACGTACATAATTTCAATCAGCGTTCGTAACTGATTGCTGTATTTTTGGAATCACATGCTTGTAACAGGACCACATGGTTATCGAAGGTAATCAATAATTTAACTTTTGGATTTTATTTGTATAGATCGGTCTACCTTTTTGTTAAATCGCTACTTGAGTAGCCTTTGGTAACTGGAATAATTTGTGTACAGTATATAATTAATTTCTGTGATTTTACTGCCTTTTATTTCAAATTATATAATTCTCCCTGGTGGATCAGGTGGCTGGTGTGTCTAGGGAGAGCTAGTAGGCTACTTTAGTGCGCATTTACTGCCCGACCTATCGCTTATTCTTATAGAATTCTACGGGCTGTTGGCTTGCTCGTATATTGCATTTAACAAAAAGTGGTTTGGTCTAGTATAGGTTAGGCCGTACTGTCTTTAGGCGCCTGTGTTGGGCCCAGTGTATGTTTTGTCTTTGTACTTAATTCTTGTTACTAGTTACTACTAGTTTGTTGTGTTTTCTTCTCTTGTCATCATGCTTGGCTCTTCAGAGCTTAAGCCAGCTTCAGCTGGTGACTTTGATAAACGTGAACTTGATTTGGCTCATAGGGAGTTAGAACTTGAACGTCGTGAATTAGAACACTTAAGAAAGTACCAATTAGGCTCTTCTCATAAAGTTGAGACAGCTCCTGCATGCTCTAATGCTACTTCCTTGTTTGCGTTAAGTGCTACCGATTCTTCTCCTTTTGTAGATCAGAAATTAGTCTCTGACTTATGTGTTAATGAAAATCCCTTTTCTAAGGACATGCATAATCCCTTTTCATCCAACAGTTTTGCCAATCCTTTCCAACTGCCATTTCAGCAGTTAGGGCCTGCCCCTAATCCATTTGCTACACCTGAGAACAGGCATAAATGTGGAAGACCCATGTATCATTTACCAGCACCTGCTGCAATGAATGACCAGTCAAGGGTTTCTGAGCTGATAGATGCCCTTAGCATTATGACTAATTCTATTAACCGATCACAAACTAGAACTGTGCGAGGTGATGATCTTTTTTACGGTGACCCTATAGATTATAGACGTTTTATTCGTTACTTTGAAACATACACTATTAGGGGTGTACATGACTCAGCCACTCGGCTAAATTTACTAATCTCTTCTTGCGCTGGTGAAGCCAAGGAATCCATTGTCAACTGTATTATGTGTGATTCCCCTGATGTGGGGTATTGGAAGGCACGCCATATCCTGGAAGAAAATTTTGGACAAATTGGCGGCATAATAAACGCGTATGTAAAAAAGCTTACAGAGGGCCCTCCTATAAAGAACAACGACTCAGAGGGCATTCTTAAATTTGCGAGAGACCTCTATAATTGTGAGCTTACTTGTGGTAGCAGACCAGAGTCTGGTCTCGATTCACAACATGTGGTTGGCAAAGTTTTTGCTCGTCTGCCAAAATCTCTTCAAGAAAAATTCATTACGTCTGTGTCTTTTCAGTTGGAAAACGGACATCCAATCACCTTTTCACAGCTTTCCCAGTTCATGCAAAAACAGTCTCATGTTGAAAGAAGTTTTTTAAACCAAATTGTAAAGAGTAAAGACCCTAACACTACTAAATTCAATTTTTCTAAAAAGTCCTGTAATAAGCCTGCCATTCATTCCACACAAAGTTCAATTGCCCCATCCCCCGTAGTTGAATCTGCTTTAGTAAAAACAAATCAATTTAAAGAAGTAGATAGTAAATGTAAGTCTTGTCCTATGTGTGTTCAAGCCCATCCATTGTGGAAATGTCTTAAGTTCCAAAATGCTACCGAAAAGCAAAAATGGAATACGGTGTGGAAAAGTGGATGTTGCATTAATTGTCTTGGTGACCACTTGGTGCGACATTGTCAATCTCCCCAAAGGTGTAAAATGTGTCAAGACAAACACCACACCTTGTTACATCATAGAGAACACAATCTCGAAGCATCTACCTCTGCTAACAATAAGAGTAGTGGTAGTGATAATGGGGCCGGTGTAGATAATCCAGTGAAGGTTTTGCCCAATTGTGTACAAATTGAAAATCATGTTAACCAAGTAAACTCTAATGATCAATTACTAGTTAAGTCCTCAAGTAGTCAAGTTACCCAGGATAGTAAATTAAATGTTAGATTGAAAGTTGTACCAGTCACTGTTTGGTCTTCTTGTAGTGATCGATGCCTTAACACTTATGCCTTTTTAGATGAGGGTTCTAATGCCACTCTTTGCACTGAAAGTTTAGTAAAGGATTTAGGCTTGATAGGACATAAAGTGGAGTATTCTATTTCCACTGTCTGTGAGACCAAACAACAACTTGGGGTAAAGGTCTCATTACGTTTTCGTGGAATAAATGAACTTGCAATTTTTGAGGCTCCTGATGTGCTGGCAGTCCCTCACCTTCCTGACTTAAAAGGCAGCATTCCATCTAATGCAGATACTAAACACTTTGCTCATCTGCATGGCTTGAACTTTCCTGACTTAGGGCACAAAAGAGTTGATATCTTAATTGGTGCAGATGTCATAAAAGCTCACTTAGCTGATCAGACCAGGTCAGGTCTTGACAATGAACCTGTTGGTATACATACACCACTTGGGTGGAGTATTGTTGGGCCCACTCTTGCAGCCACTGGAACTGTTGGTCCCACTTCTTTGGTTGTCAATTTTGTCAGGGTTGACAATGATACTTTACATAAGCAATTAATGAAAATGTTTAGACATGACTTTGAAACTGATAATGGTGCAACAGAGCTATCTGTTGAAGATAAAGAAGCACTTGCTTCTATGCGTAGCTCTATTAAATTAAACAATGGACATTATACTGTATCCCTCCCATGGAAGCACAGTAATGCTACTTTACCAAATAACCGGCAAGTGGCTTTAAGGCGTATTACTCATTTGCAAAAACGTTTCTTAAAGGATTTTAATTTCTATAAGCTGTATGAGGCTAAAATGAAAGAGTATGTGATTAATGGTTATGCTCGTAAAATTCCAGATGGCAATTTGCAAACAGGATCTAAAACGTGGTATCTTCCCCATCATGCAACTGGAAACAAATTTAGGATCGTGTTTGACTGTGGGGCTAGCTTTAAAGGGACTTCCCTTAACGATAATCTTCTTCAGGGGCCCGACTTAACTGGGAACTTGCTTGGAGTTCTTACTCGCTTTAGGGAGGGTCCCATTGCTGTCATTGCTGACATATGTGCCATGTTTCATCAGGTTAAAGTTAGTCCTGAAGACAGGGATAGCTTGCGTTTTTTCTGGTGGGACAATAATGATATTGCCTCTACCCCTAAAGAGTACCAAATGCTGGTCCATTTGTTTGGGGCCACATCCTCCCCAAGCTGCTGTAGTTTTGCTCTTCGTCAGGTTGGCATTGACAACTTGGCTAATGCAGACCCTGATGTTTTAAGTTGCCTTAAGAGAAATTTTTATGTTGACGATTTTCTGAAGTCATTTCATAACAAAGGTGATGCTCTTCGCATTATTGCACAGTTGACAGCCTCCCTTGAAAGGGGAGGATTTCATCTGACAAAGTTTTCATTTTCTCATCCCCGAATTCTTTCTGTGTTACCAGATTCTGATTTGTCCTCAACAATGTTGGACTTAAATCTTGACACAGCTGAAACAAAAGTGCTGGGATTAATTTGGAATCCCACATTAGATAAGCTAGAAGTCAAAGTGAAAGTAAAGTATAAGCCATTAACTCGTCGTGGCATCCTTTCTATGATCAGCCAGCTCTTTGACCCTATTGGTTTCCTGCAACCATTTATTCTTCCTGTTAAATTACTGATGCAAGAGTTATGTCATTTAAACCTTGGTTGGGATGTTAAAATTCCCCTAGATAAGAAAGTGTCTTGGTGCAATTGGCTTGATATGCTAGGCTCTTTGGAAAAATTCTGTTACCCTCGATGTTTTAGGCCACATTCTAGTAAGGTACTAAAAAACTCCAGCCTTAGAAAGCTTTGTCCCTTTATTGCCCATGGGGTGCTCCGAGTGGGAGGCCGCATACATAAAGCATATATACCTTATGAAATGAAACACCCCGTCATCTTGCCCCCTCATCATCATGTCACTAAGTTAATTATCCTGAGTTACCATCTGCGTAATGGTCATAGTGGAGTACTTCACACTCTTTCTGATACTCGAGATAGGTTTTGGATCATTAATGGCAATGCTGCTGTTCGTAGAGTTTTGCACGATTGTTATAAATGCCGTCTATTAAACGCTGCTCCTGGTAAACAAGTAATGTCCCACTTGCCTGAGTTTAGGGTATCTTCCGGGTGCCCGGCCTTCACTTGTGTAGGTTTGGACTATGCGGGTCCTATTTTTTCTAAGGTCGGACGGTCTCTGGCCAAACGCTATTTATGTGTATTCACTTGTATGGCTACTCGCGCGGTACACTTAGAGATTGCTCACTCGCTTGACACCCAGTCATGCCTACAAGCTCTCCAAAGGTTCATTGGCCGCCGCGGTTCGCCTAGGGATGTTTATTCGGATAATGGCAGTAATTTCGTTGGAGCTGCCCGCGAATTAAAAGAAGCTATTTCGAAGTGGAACCAGTCTCTCATCAACAAAACTATGTGCCAAAAAGGGATTTCGTGGCACTTTAATCCTCCGGCTGCCAGCCACCAAGGCGGTGTCTGGGAGAGAGTTATTCGTTCTGTACGACGCATCTTGACAGCGCTGGCAGGAGAACGTGTACTCACCGATGAATGTTTGTCGACTTTTGTCACTGAGGTCGAACGCATACTCAATGATCGGCCGATCTCGGCAGTCAGCTCTGACTCGCGTGACTTAAAGGCGCTGACGCCGAACTCCCTCCTGTTGGGCAACATTAATCCTGTCGTTCCGCCTAACGTTTTTATCAAAGCTGAAGGTTACCGCAATTCGTGGAAACTGGTCCACTGGCTTGCGGATGAATTCTGGAGAAGATGGCTCATGTCCTACCTTCCTCAACTGCAACAGCGCCAGAAGTGGTTAAAACCACATCGTAACCTCGCTCCCGGCGACCTGGTTTTGGTATGCGACGAACAGTGTAGAAGAGGCCAATGGCCGAAGGCCATCGTAGAAGAGGTCTACCCAGGAGATGACGGATATGTCCGCGTCGCGAAGGTCAAGACTGCATCGTCGGCGTTCAAACGTGACGTTCGCAAACTGTGCCTGTTGGAAGGCGCCGAATAATGGACGCCTAATAATTTGTAAATTCCGACACGAAAACAATTTCTGTTGATACGTTGTGTAGTTCTTGTGTATGCAATTGTTTGCCTTTCGTGCTTCGATTAGCCTTTCTTTTTGAAATAATTACTTAATCGCAATTATTTGGGGCCGGTATGTTACGGCTAATCCGCTAATTTGGTGGTCCCTTTTTTATTTTCAATATAATTACTACATCCGGGTCACGTACATAATTTCAATCAGCGTTCGTAACTGATTGCTGTATTTTTGGAATCACATGCTTGTAACAGGACCACATGGTTATCGAAGGTAATCAATAATTTAACTTTTGGATTTTATTTGTATAGATCGGTCTACCTTTTTGTTAAATCGCTACTTGAGTAGCCTTTGGTAACTGGAATAATTTGTGTACAGTATATAATTAATTTCTGTGATTTTACTGCCTTTTATTTCAAATTATATAATTCTCCCTGGTGGATCAGGTGGCTGGTGTGTCTAGGGAGAGCTAGTAGGCTACTTTAGTGCGCATTTACTGCCCGACCTATCGCTTATTCTTATAGAATTCTACGGGCTGTTGGCTTGCTCGTATAATGATTAAGGTGTTGCAGCCATGCTTTATACTATCTTGTACTTTTACTTTGTTTGTCATATGCATGTTTTAACGTCTGACGTTGTGCTGCTTCTTCCTTTTCTTGATCTTTTTAATGTTTATAATTTTTGTGTTAAACTGTTTAATAATGATCGAGAATAAAAAAAACACTGACTGACTGACTGAGTACGCAAATTTAATTCAAATATGACAAGAAACTTTCCAAACTAAAAGCAACATAAGCAACTCGTATAAATGATGAGAACAAAAGGTGAAAAATCAAATGAACAAAAAAATAACCTTACTTAACAAATATTTAAAGTTTTTTCACAGGCTTATATTCAAACGCCTGTTTTTTTCACTTAATCTGTTAATTACGTCATCAGGGCAAGGCGTGTAGTTCCTATAAATGTTTAACAACGCAAGTCCATTCATTCGAGTGGTGCCAGTTGTGTTTCGTAAGTACGTTTTTAGTCTGCGCAATGTGGAAAACGATCGTTCACTAGTGCATGTTGTCACTGGAAGAGTTAACAAAATGGTCATTAATGTAAATATGTTTGGAAAAGCATCGGAACTGCATTCCTTGATGCTGCTCAACGCATCAGTTGGTCTTTCTGCTACGTTCAACCGAGAAAGTTTCCTGTACCATAATATCAGTTCAGGTACTAGTTCTTCCGAGGATTTCGTTAAATCATTTTCGTAAAATTTTCCCAAAACTTGAATACTTTTAATTTGTTGAGGAGTTGGTCCAATGGTTGGATCAGCAGGAATTAAACACTGAAATTCACCAATAATCGATTTGTGGGCAGTAAATCGTGCTTCGAGAGTCACAATAAAGTTATCAAGAAATGGAATAAAAATTCCTACTCTAAAATGTTCTTCATCTGTTTCAGCAGCAATGTTGCATCGATTGGTCTGTCTTGAAGTAAGGCGTGGTGTTTTTAAAATAAAATTTTGGGTTTTGGCCGTTTCTTGCGCAGAAATATAGAGCTGGAGAAATTCATCTTCGGCTTTTTCTCTAAGACACTTCAATTCATTTGCAATATCATGTGCAATGTTGACGGCCTCAAGAAGGTTTATCGACTTTTTTTGCATCACTTTGCACAAAACAACACTGTATCCAAAAATCTTTTTTAAAACTAAGAGAACAATGCAAAATTCACTTTGCCTAATTGTCGATAGCAACTGTAGAGCTCGTGATGAGGTTTCTCTGTCTGGCCATGTTGAAATTTCTGTCAGAGCTTCTACAACAGCAAATTGTAAATTTGAAAAGACACTGACACTCTCGTGTCGATCGACCCATCTGGTAGCACAAATTTGAACAAGTTTTTAAGCTTTTGTTGTTGACGAAATCGTGTTGATAGATTTGCGTAAAATGTTTTGACGTTTTGGAGCATTGAAAAAATTGTAAACTGAAGCTATTGTTCCCATGCAGTGACGAACCGGCGAGAGATCGCATGAATTAGAGACAGCCAAATTAAGACTATGGGCAGGAGCCAGGAGCATATGACGTCATCGCAGGAGCGGTGGCGCTAGAGAGCAGTGGCGGATCCGAATCCTATTTTGAATCCTAATCCTATTTTAAATCCTAATCCTAATCCTAATCCTAATTCTACTCCTATTCCTACTCTTATTCCTAATCCTACTCTTATTCCTAATCCTACTCTTATTCCTAATCCTACTCCTATTCCTAATCCTACTCTTATTCCTAATCCTACTCCTATTTGTAATCCTACTCCTATTCCTAATCCTACTCCTATTCCTAATCCCACTCCTATTTCTAATCCTACTCCTATTCTTAATCCTACTCCTATTCCTAATCCTACTCCTATTCCTAATCCTACTCCTATTCCTAATTCTACTCCTATTCCTAATTCTACTCCTATTCCTAATCCTACTCCTATTCCTAATCCTACTCCTATTCCTAATCCTACTCCTATTCCTAATCCTACTCCTATTCCTAATCCTACTCCTATTCCTAATCCTACTCCTATTCCTAATCCTACTCCTACTCCTAATCCCATCCTATTCTTAATCCTAATTCTATTCCTAATCCTACTCCTAATCCTACTCCTATTTTGAATCCTATTTCGAATCTTACTCCTATTCCTAATCCTACTCCTATTCCTAATCCTTTTCTAATCCTATTCTTATTCCTAAACCTAATCCTATTCCTAATCCTATTTCTATTCTTATTCCTATTCCTAAGAAAGACGATGATCCTGAGTTCAATTCTTAGCCAAGACAATATAAAACCTAAACCTAAGACATACAGTAGTCCTGAGTTGGATTCCTTCCCTAGATAATATAAAACCAAACCCTAAGAAAACCAGTAGTCTTGAGTTTGATCCCCAACCAAGACAGCGAAGCTGTAAATCCTAATCCTAAGAAAGGTCCTGAGTTAGATTCCCACCCAAGACAATATAAACTCTAACCTTAAGAAAATTAGTAGTCCTGAATTGGATTCCTTCCCTAGATAATATAAAACCAAACCCTAAGAAAGACAGAAGTCTTGAGTTTGACTCCCAACCAAAACAGCGAAGCTGTAAATTCTAACCCTAAGAAAACCAGTAGTCTTGAGTTTGATCCCCAACCAAGATAATATAAATTTAAATCTTAAGAAAGGCAGAAGTCCTGAGTTAGATTCCCACCCAAGACAGTATAAACTCTAACCTTAAGAAAGTCAGTAGTCCTGGGTTTGATCCCCAACCAAGATAAAAGAAATCTTAATGCTAAGAGAAACAGTGGTCCTGAGTTGGATTCCTACCAAGACAATACAATCTCTAAGCCTAAGAGAGACGGTGGTCCTAAGTTTGACTCCTACCCAAGATAATATTAAACCAAACCCTAAGAACAGCAGTAGTCCTGAGTTCGTTTCTGGTCCAATACTTCAAAACATAAGGTTATTTCAAGACATTCTGCAAGATTTTAAAGCAATAAAGCAAAGTTTTTCCTGTTTTTAAGCGCACAATAGAAAATTTCTTTAACCAATTTCCTATTTTTAAGTGTACAATAGAAAAGTCTCTCAATTGGTTTCCTGTTTTTTAAGCACTCTGTAGAAAAACCTGTCAAAGCTTTTATTGATTTTAGCTATACAATAGAAAATTTCTTTAACCAATTTCCTGTTTTTAAGCACTCTATTTTCTGCAAAGGGCAAGTCAGGACACATCAAGTCAATACTCGGTTTTTCCATGGGGATTTCCCTAGGTTTTTACCGGGATTGTTTGTATAGGTTTCTTTGTGCATTGCAAACTTTGTCTTAATTTTTTTTATATTTATGTTTAATTTCTCAATTTTTCTTTAAAAAACTTTGGTTTTTCGATATTTTTATTCAATTTTAAAACTTTTTTCTAAAAAACCTTGATTTTTATTATAACTCTGTTTAATTTTTTCTAATCGATCTTAATTTTTTATAACTATCTTCAAATTTTTTATAGGCGAGCTTGATTTTGTTATACTTATGCTCAATTTTTCAAAAATTTTTCAAAAATTTTTCTTACACAACCTTGGTTTTTGTTACAACTATCTTCAATTTTTTCTAGACAAATTCGATTTTTATTATACCTTTGTTGAAATTTTAAAAGTTTTCTTTAGACAACTTTGATTTTTGTTACACATTTGTTTAATTCTTCAAACATTTTCTTAGTCAACCGTGATTTTTAGATACCTATTTTAATTTTTTTTTTTTTTTTCTAAACAAGTTTGATTTTTGCTATACCCTTGTTGAATTTTTCTTTGTCAACCATGATTTTTATTATACTTTTGTTGAATTTTTAAAAGTTTATCTTGATTTTTATCATTCCTATCTTCAATTTTCTACTATTCAAGCTTAATTTTTGTTACACGCTTGTTGAATTTTTCAAAATTTTTCTTTGTCAACCATGATTTTTATTATATCTTTGTTGAAATTTTAAAAGTTTTTCTTTAGACAACCTTGATTTTTGTCATACTTTTGTTTAATTTTTTCTAACCAACCTTGGTTTTTGTCATACCTAACCTCAATTTTTTCGTACCAACCTTGATTTTTATTATCTTATCTTCAATTTTTTTCTAAACAAACTTAATTTTTTACAACTATCTTCAATTTCTTTCTTGACAAACTTGTTTTTGTCATACCTATCTTTAATTTTTCTTGGCAACCTCGATTTTTCTCACATCTATCTTTAATTTTTTCTTAACAATCTTGATTTTTGTCATACTTTTGTTTAATTTTTCTTGGTTACCTTGATTTTTGTCATATTTAACCTTAATTTTTTCTAGACAAAATTGATTTTGTTATACAGTACCTTTGCTTAATTTTTTCTAAACAACCTTGATTTTCCGATGCCTTTGTTTAATTTTTTCTTTGATTTTTGTCGTACCTATCTTTAATTTTTCTTAACAATCTTGATTTTAGTCATATCTTTGTTTAATTTTTCTTAACAATCTTGATTTTGTTATATCTAGGTTTAATTTTTACTTGGTAACCTTGCTTTTTGTCATACCTTTGTTTAATTTTTCTTAACAATCTTGGTTTTGTTGCACCTACCTTCAATTTTTTTCTAGACAAACTTGATTTTGTTATATCTATGCTTAATTTTTTCTTGGTAACCTTGATTTTTGTCATACCTAACCTCATTTTTTCTTGGCAACCTTGATTTTTAGATACCCGCATTCGATTTTTCCCTAAGAAAGCTTGACTTTTAGATACCTTTATTCAATTCTAAAACTTTTTTCTCTAAACATCCTTGTTTTTTGTCAAACCTTTGCTTAATTTTTCCTAGGCAACCTTGATTTTTGTCACATCTACCTTCAATTTTTCTTGGTAACCTTGATTTTTGTCATATCTAACCTCAATTTCTTCTAGACAAATTTCATTTTTGCTGCACCCACCTTCAATTTTTTCTAAACATCCTTGTTTTTTGTTATAATTATTCTCAATTTTTTCTTAACAACCTCGATTTTGTTATACTTTTGTTTAACTTTTCTTAAAAAACTTAATTTTTTTATAACTATCTTCAATTTTTTCTTGACATCCTTGATTTTGCTATAGCTACGTTTAATTTTTACTTGGTAACCTTGATTTTTCTCATAACTTTGTTTAATTTTTTCTTGTCAACCTCGATTTTTGTCACACCTATCTTTAATTTTTTCCTAACAATTTTAATTTTTTGTCATACCTAAACTCAAATTTCTTTCTAAATAACCTTGATTTTTGTCATAACTATCTTCAAATTTTTTCTTAACAACCTCGATTTTTGTCACACCTATCTTTAATTTTCTTAACAATTTTAATTTTTTGTCATACCTGAACTCAAATTTCTTTCTAAATAACCTTGATTTTTGTCATACCTGAACTGAAATTTCTTTCTTAACAACCTCGATTTTTGTCATAACTTTGTTTAATTTTTCTTGGTAATCTTGATTTTTGTCATACCTAACCTCAATTTCTTCTAGACAAACTTGATTTTGTTATATCTATGCTTAATTTTTTTCTTGGTAACCTCGATTTTTGTTATACATAACCTCAATTTTTCTTTGAGCAACCTTGATTTTTGTTATACCTATGTTCAGTGTTTTTTTTAAGGTGTTTTGAGGAACCGAAACGGTCTCTCAAAATTGTCCAGCGGTCTCTCAAAATCTGCTACTACCATAGCCGTACCTGCCGGGGGTGCAGGCAAAGTCAGGAAATTTAGAGAGGTGATGATGAGGAACTGCAAGAAATAATAATCCAAATTTAGGTGAAGACCTTTTTTTTTTTTAGAGAACACCTTGATTTTGGGACGAAAATCGAAAATTAGGAGACTGAATTTAAGTGAAGACCTTTTTTTTTTTTTTTTTTAGAGATCACCATGATTTTAGGACAAAATTGGTTTTTGTCTGAGAAACTCAGACAATTTTTTGTCATATCCGATATGTACTCTAAAATCATGATTTGGGCAAACGTCACAAAATTTGGGCAAAACTTCATTGCCACCCCAAAATTTTTTGGGCTGGTACGGCTATGGCTACTACAATAGTGTAAACAAAGCTAAGTATGCTCAGGAACAATAGGAAAAAAATTAGCGCTTTTTCAAAATTGCTTAGAGGTTCCTCAAGCCAAACCTTAAAAAAAACACTGCCTATGTTTAACTTTTTTTTCTAAACAAGCTTGATTTTTTGTTACACCCTTATTGAATTTTTTTCTTGACAACCTCGATTTTTATTCGCAGTCAAAGTAATTCTTAAAAGTTTTAAATAAAAATTTTCATTGATAGGTTATTTGTGTTCAATAAGCAGATGTTTCATAATAAAAAATTCGTCTTTTTTCCACTTTAGTAAATCAAATTCAAACATAGTTACTATTTTTATGTTGTATGAATTTAATTTCTAGTGTTAATATTTTAATTGTTTCAAAAATGAATTCAGTTTTAAATGTGTTTAATCTTTTGGTCATTTTTAATAATAAAAAAGCTACCCGTAATCTCTGCAAGCGTGACCATATGCTTTTGATAATTGCGTCAAATTCTCTCTCTTACACAGAAGCTGGCCGTATCCTGTTCATAGC
Organism: Diplosoma virens; assembly: GCA_963680785.1. Taxonomy (NCBI): domain Eukaryota; kingdom Metazoa; phylum Chordata; class Ascidiacea; order Aplousobranchia; family Didemnidae; genus Diplosoma; species Diplosoma virens. The sequence continues at coordinate 31,940 of CAVMFT010000080.1, forward strand.
GTATTTCGTTTCCTGACATATTCATAATCGGAGTTTGAAAATCTGGTTACCTTAATTTCCAGAGTAAAAATAGAGTAAGCGAAAATTTTTATAATACACCTTGAATTTTATAGTTTTTAACAATTTTCTGTAAAAAGGGAAATTTATTACAAACTTGTCCCAAAAAATTTGATTTCAAAACACCGACTTAAGCTTAGTTTAATCGCCAGTCAATGGCAACTGTTTATGTTAAAAAGTTTTACATTTTTTCACTTTTAATAAGAAAATTCATCATAAAACTGAACATTTTAATTCATTTTACCAACTAAATTTTCTAAACTTAACATAAAATTTGAAATCAAATAAGACCAACGTAAGTTTAAAAAGTTTTGTATAAGTAAGATCAATTCCAAGAGAAATCAGTTGTATTTTGAAAATATAATAAGATTTATTCTAGCAAGTCCTATTACAGATAATTCTTATGTCTAAATGAAAACAAACCAAGCTGAAATTATTTAATTAACTTATTGACTAGTTCGAAATCTAAAAATAAACTCTTCAAAAATACCTAAAACTTTGCTTTCAGGATACGGTTTTGCTTGGGGTAACAAAGAAATCAACAAATTCACTCTTTTATCTTGAACGTTGCTAACCTCTAAGAAAAAGGTGTGGACATCAACCATATCAAAGAAAGCGTATACGGGTATTAAAAATTAAACTTTTAAATATTATTTTCCGCAACAACGTTTTGTGGTCAAGTTTTAAATTATTGCACTAGTTTAATCAAAAATATTTTAGTTTTTCTTCAACCCAAATAAATGTTTTAACCAAAAACTTCATTAATTGATATTAACAATATGATCCACGAATATAATTTTATACAGTTTTCACACGGAGGTTTTGTGGTCAGGTTTTTAAAATTATCACTATTTAAAGATTTCCTCAAGAGCCTCACATTGTTAAGATTTTAGTATGGAAACAGTTGAGTCCTTTTACGTAAAAAAATTAACTTTTCGAAAGGCCAACCTTTCTTCCAAGTGTCTTAAAAGTTACGGAAACACTAGCTTAAAAAATCTAAAAAATTTCTCCTAAAAAGTGTACGTTTCTTTGTCACAGAAGTTTGTTAGTTTTTGGAACCAAATCCTAAAAAAATTACTTTATGTTAGATTTTTGCCAGTTTTTCAATGGATAACAACAATTTAATCTCAAAATTTTTATCACAATTGTTTTCTTAATTGCGCAAATGTTGTAATTTTGTCAAACTCTTTAATTGTTGCACAGAGGCAAATATTTCGATTTTTGCACGGTTCTCATTTTACTTAGTTTTTTCTTTCCAAAGTGAAATGAGTCGCATTAAAGCCTTTAACAAAATATCGATTTGTTTGTTTTAAATACTAAGCAACAACACAAACATTTTAAAGTAAACTTACAATGAGTTGACTAGTCAAGTTTATTAGACTCATTAAAAGATATCAATTTTTGACTTAAAGAGTTTTTTCACCTTGTAACTTAAATGTTTTCAATCTACTTTGCATTAAAAAGGTGTTTAGCATTACAAAATTTCACAAGATTTTCTCAAGTTGCAACCGTCTTAATTGAAAAATAGTAAATTTGGCGTTAAAAGTTGTTCGATTTACAAATCAATATCTGTTTTTAGCAACTGTTTATTCCTAAATGTGATGCTTTAAATTAACTTTATGATAAAAATCAGTCAACTTCACAAATTTTAACTAGTTGAAACCGTTTGTGTCTCAAAAAATCAGAAACATTACGTTTCAGCATAATTTAATTTTGCTTTTTTACAAGCAAACTTTTCAAAACAAACCTACATTTTACTTTGTTCACGTTTCACTAGCTAAGTTTGTTATTTCAAAAGTAAAAGCCAAGAAATTTTTTTTTTATTTTTCAATTTGAAGTCACAACTTGTGTATTTTGATTTATAAACCTAAACTTTCTTAATCTATTATGCATGTAAATTGTAGAGCATATCAATTTCTATGTTTTCAACTGATTCAACTGATTCAACAGATTTTTATTTTAAAAAATTCTCTCGACTTTACGTATTGTTGTCTTTAGTTATAAAAAAATTATCACAATTTGCTAAAAAATTTTCTTTTATCATCATTTACAGTATAAGTTCGTTTGATGGTAAGATATTAGATAAAAGTTGCAATTTGAAAAATTTTTATAATAGTGTTTTTATTGCTTTTGAAAACAAAAGTTCATGCATTGTCTATTTTACCAAGTTTTTTGTATCATTACAGCAATAAACCTATTTCTCAAGTCAACTGTTGAACTTTGCGTCATAATCACAGTTCTTCTTCTTTCTGTTATATTCGTTTTCAACACTATCTTTGTCATTTTTGATTATTTTCTTGTGTTTTTTGCTCATGCCATCATCACCAACCCATAATTTCATAACAATTTTGTTTATTTTTTTTTTTTGACGTTCACGTGTCTGTTTTTAGCTTTTGCTTAATTTTTTTAATTTTTGGCAATTTTAAAAGGTTTCTTGTTTTATATTTTTCGAAATTATTATTATTTTTTTAAATGTGAACTTTTGACGGTTTTTTCTTGGTTGGTTGGTAGCACTAATTTTGTTTGAGAATAAGAAACAAGTGATTTAAAAATATTCTTAAGTGTGTAGAAAACTTATGGTAAGATAGAACAAAATAAAGTAAAATAATTCAATAATGACATAAAAAAGTGCTTTATTACCAAAAGCCCATTGCTGTCTTTCAAACCATTTTTATTCTACGTGACAATAAAAAATTCGCCCACACAATTTGTCCACGTCAAAAGTTCACATTTAAAAAAATAATAATAATTTCGAAAAATATAAAACAAGAAACCTTTTAAAATTGCCAAAAATTAAAAAAATTAAGCAAAAGCTAAAAACAGACACGTGAACGTCAAAAAAAAAAAATAAACAAAATTGTTATGAAATTATGGGTTGGTGATGATGGCATGAGCAAAAAACACAAGAAAATAATCAAAAATGACAAAGATAGT
>CAVMFT010000084.1:0-106797 GCA_963680785.1 Diplosoma virens
GAAAGTTTAGCGTATTCGGCTCTTTTGCAGAATTAAGCAGATAGGCCTATGGTGTAAAATTAGCGGAATCGGCAGTTTAAAACGATTTTGATTCAGTACTAAAAAACAATATTATAAACAGAAAAACAATTGAAAATAAACTAAAAAATTCTTCCAGCCGTCAGAAGATTGAATTGAATGAGTTTAAGAAATGATACAAATGCCGTGGACGGTCAGACAAAACGATGCTTACCAGAACTTTACTAAACTAAGATTGCCCTTGTGGCAATCGCGATCGATACATCGCGGAAATTAAAAAGGAAAAGAACGCAAATAGACCATAATGGAAGAAGAAAGAAAAGTAATGGATGCAAATAGATTACGCCACAAAAGTTGAGACAAGCTAATTCTACATGACTGTTTTACACTTCCTCATGCTAAAAAAACGAAAATAAAATAATATAGTTTATTCGCGCTTTTAAAAGCCAAACGGTCAAATGCAGTGTTTATTGTTTTTTCCAAAAAAAAAAAAACTTTTTGGGGTTTAAAAAAAATACATATGCAACAAGCTAAATCAAAATGTGAAGGATTGGACATTTTTATTTACTTTTTTGATTCAGATTATTACAACTTAGATTTACTTGATTTTCTAAAACATAAAGTTCTTGTGAACAATTTTTTTCTTTTTGTTTAATTTTAATAGTTGACAGAGCTTTTTCCTGTTTATTCAAACGATTTATTAAAATTTTTTTACTTCTATTTTAAAGTTAAACAAAACTGTAAATTTTTATTACTTACATCTATCAAGATTTTTTAAAAGAATTCCATTAACAAAGACGATTACTTTAGTTTCGTTATTTGGATCAACAAGAAATTCGACCTAGAAAAAGCTGTTGTATAAAATCTTATTTTAGTTGTTAAGTATATTCTTATTTCTCCAATCGTAAAAACCTGAAAATAACATGAAAATTTTCTATCTAATTTGGATAATCGATACTCAATAACTATGATTTATTATCATGGTTAACTTACAATTTTTTAATTACTTTGTGCAACCCCAAAAATTTTTTTTACGTAGCTCAAAGTTCTTTAGTTTTTGGCTATATTTTTGGCGCTGAATTCAAAGCTGTATTTTATTTTTCTCTATGACGTCAGGTTTTTGACATAAACATTGTTTTTGCCTATCAGTTTGCTTAGAGTTGAATCATTAAATTGGAGAAATATGATAATTCAATTAAAAAGTTGACTGCCACTTACAAAACAATGTACACGCTTTGCACTGCAATAATTATTTTCTCTGTTTCTGAAAAAACCAATAATAGTCTTCTAGCATACTAGCATTTACTTTTTTCTTTGCAGCGTTTTTTCACAAAGGCAATGTCCTAGTAAATTCTTTAACAGTGTTCATCATTCACAGCTCCTAAATTCTCTAAAAAAATGCAATGTGTGAATGCAAGAAGTGCAAATTTAAACTCATGCTACTACAAACACATATGAAAGTTTTCATCCAATTTCTACAATTTTGATTTAAGTTTTAGCGCTGTGGTTTTGAAGAACTTTTTCTGCAACCAACTGAAATGTTTTTCAAGTTGCCAATTCTTTTACACTAAAATATCAGGGAAAATTTTTGAATAAATTTTTTGTTATACAGATTTTCAAAGTAACTAGTGTCATGGAATGTCTTTAAAAAGATTGTTTTTCCGAGAATTTTTTCGCCCAACTATCGTCACTAGAAATTGGTGGCAAATGTCGAACTACAAAAAAACCGTGGTTAATATAGGATTCAAAACATTCAAAGCACAAGGTTGCTGTTTGGTTAAAGAAAGCATCTATAGAAAACCGTGCTTTATATAAGATTTTCAAACATCGAAAGTAAGCCGGATGCTAATTGGTTAAAGAAAGTTCGACAGAGGTTCAATAACGAACAAATCAACGAACACAACAACATTATCAAATTACAACTATCAAACTCTCTACGATCTTTAGACTTGCTTATCGTATAGAGTTTGTCCGAAATTTTTATTTTATCCCATGGAAAAATCGAAAGCAAGGCCCACTCCCAACATCGAACGTACTTTTCTCAATGATGAAATGCAGAGCAATCAAATAAAGTACAACAACCTCATCTCTATTTTCCGTCAAACTTTAATTCAAGCAAAAAATTTCTTGACGTATTTCGATTTCATCAGGTTCTGCAAACTGTTATCACAAATTGATCAACGCAAACAAAAAGAAATTGCAAGCAAGCACTTTTTCAGTATCAGATGGATGCGACAACAACAATTTGGAAATTCTATTTCTGCTTCTGAATTTAGCAACATTCATAACTTAGCTAATTATAGTCTTTTTGAAGTCGAAAAACTTTTTCTCACTCACAAACTTGACTTCTGTCTGCCACTAATCTACATCAAACAAGAAGAAGCATTAGCAGAATTCGAAGCGCTAATTGGTCAATTACAAAATTACTCACCCTCAAGCAAAACTGATTTTGTAGACTATTAGATAAAGTAAACAATTTGACCCATTCTTTCTGTGGCTTGTCCATTGACAAATCTGCTTAAATATGCAACTTGAATTCTGTAAAACCGTCAAGTCATTACATGTTAATCCCAATATACAGTATATATCAGGAAACCGGACAAAGGATCTGATTTGGCTATTCTCAACTGTCGTGACTACATTGAGAAAAGGAACAAAATTTAATCTGACGATTCTAAATTTAAATGCTTGGGTACCCCAACCGAGAACGACAACACTGTAAACATAGAAACTAAACTCCAAAGTCAGCTACTAGAACTTACCAAAATAGATGAAACACCCCAGTCTGTTTACGAAGTCATACGTCCTACTGGCGCTCAAAGACCAAGAATATATGGATTATACAAAATCCACAAAAAGAACGCACCACTTCACCCTATTCTCTCAATGACTGGTTGTGTGTGCCCAACATGAATTCGCCAAATACCTATCGTTGATTCTTCAACCTGTTTTGGATTTATATTCCACCAGCTGCGTCGAAGACTCCTTTACCTTTACTCAAACTCTCCGTAATCTCATCCCGGAATCTACTTTTCTCTGTTCATTTGACATCAGCAGCTTGTTCACTAATGTCCCACTCAATAAAACTATCAATATCTGCGCTAAAGCTTTATATAACAGTGACTTAACTCCTCCAAGCTTTTCAAAGGACACATTCTGCCAACTTATGCACAGTGCTACCAAATCTGTGGAAGTTAACTTTGATAATATCATGTACCAACAGATTGATGCTGTTGCCGGCAGTCCTCTTGGCCCTGCTCTTGCGAAAATGTTTGTGAGATTTCATGAACACCTGCTTTTTAAAAACTTCTCTAAACCATTTTTTTATTGCAGATACGTCAATGAAACTTGTCATTTTCAGCAATGACACAAAATGCTATCAGTTTTTTTCAAAAACTGAATGCCTTACACCCACCCTTGGTCTTTACTCAAGAAAAAGAAATTAATAATTTACTGTCATTTCTTGATGTTTTGGCCAAAAAATCTAGCAAAAAGTTTCTTACCTCAGTTTACAGAAAACCATCATTCACAAGACAATATACATGCTGGGATTTATTTGGACCAAAGAAGAGGAAGACGAATCTCATTGGTACTCTTGTTCATAGAGCTCTTGAAATTTGCTCACCGGAAAAGCTTTCACATGAAGTCAACAAAATTAAAAAATATCTTAAAACAGAACGGCTATTTAAAAAAAGTTATTAATTTCGGAATTAAAAAGTAGATTCTAAACTTTCAAACATCCAAACGATTCGGCCCTGAAAAGTGTCCGGTGTATCTAACATTACCTTGGATTAGAAATATTTCCCTCAAATACGAAAAACAAACAAAATCCGCAGTCAAAAATTGTTTCGATCAGTGTCGGCAAGAATTATTTTTTCTTCAAAAAAGATGCTATCTTTTTTTCAAAAGAACGTTTTACCTGCTCATAAGCAAAGCAATATTGTATACAAATACTTGTGCCACTGCAATAGTGTGTACGTAGATAGAAAGTCCGACTGAAAGAACGAATTCGACAACACGTCCCAAAATTTAGTAAAATCAAGTTAAACCTCAGATTCGGCTATTGGTCAACATTTGCTAGATAACAAAGTCTGAGCGGAAAAATTCGACATCAACTGGTTTTCAATTCTAGCTGTGGGACGATCTTCTTTTCATATTTCTATTTCATATATCTTCATATTCATATTTCATATATCAAATATATCAAATTCATATATACATATTCATATTTCAAATATCAAATTTCCCCAAACTTTAAAAAAAATTTAAGTTACTGAAGAGCGTTAAACAACAGCCTCATTGTTTTATAAGTTTTTCTTAGTTGTACTGAATGTGCTACAGGTATGGACGGGTGAGTATTACCATTATGAAATTACACCTCTTTTAGATTTTCTTTGCTCAAATCAATAAATAATCTCCTATCAGCACACGTGTCTTCACATTCTAAGTTCATCATACCGTTCAGCCCATTCGCAATCATTTTGTCAATAACAAGTTGGAAATTTAATAACTTGATTCTCAATAAAAATTAAATGAATTGAAAATTTTTGTTTTATTTCATTATTAGTTGATTCCATTTTCCGGCATAGTTCTTTTTGGTACTGCTTAGACATGCAGTCAACCTGGCGTATGCGGTCTGCCAAGCTAAACGTTTAAATATTAAACAAAAGTAAAATTTATTGATTAATATGAGATAAGGTTTATTTTAAAAACCTAAATATGCATTCTGACTTAAGAATACTTAGTATTACGTGATTAAGAAGCTTTCCACTAAAATGTGCGTTTTTCCGAAGGTGGTCTTAAATTTTTGTCCCCTGTGTTAATATGGAAATTGGTAAAAAGCGAAGCGTTATTCTGTAACTTTATGCAAAGAACAGGAACATCAAGAAAAATAAACACAATTAGTTTACCGAACAGTTCAAGTCGGTGCTGACTTATGAAAAATGAACAGTGAACGGGGATTATGACGAAACCAATTAGGAATACTTCGTTAACTAATTCTCTCAGTCTTCAACCAACACTGTAATTACTGCAGCTAATTGCTTCACAAACTGAAGAGTAAACACAGAAACGTAAACAAAATAGCATCGAATGACCGCCTTACAGAAAAGAAGGTATTGGATAAGTATGCAGTCACTAGCAAACTTCTTGTTAAATATATGGTCTACCATCTGTCAAAGAGCAAAATAAATGTTTTTCTTAACTTCGTTCTTTTTTGGTATTACTCATACTAAATCAGAGTTAAGATGTAGACCGTATACTCAACCGGATAGCAGACCGCTTAAAAAATACAAAAATTTAGAGCCCTGAAAATTAGCAAAAAAACTAGCAGTCAGCGTTGAAAAACGGATTCAATTTACCAATTTTTGTACAATGAAGTCTCAGACCGCAAAATATCTAGGCAGATGAAAGTTAGCAAGACTGTTGAACCTAACATCATTAAAATTTCTAAAAAAGTACCTTCAAGGGCAGCAAAAAACAGGCCTTCCGAGGATTTTTTAGCAGTGAAAATAAGCGTTTTTATCAGAAAGAAGGAAAGTCCATTTCCTAAGTGCTCTGCTAAAAAAATACAAACTAAAATGACATAAAAAAGATTTAAAATTAGTAAAAAAATAATTTTACTAATTTTGAATCTTTTTTTATGCTATTTTAGTCTGTATTTTTTTAGAAGAGCTATTAAGAGATTGACTCACTTTCTTCCTAAAAAAACGCTTATTTTCACGCTAAAAAATCTTTGAACGAACTGTTTTTTTGCTGTCTTTGAAAGTACTTTTTTTAAAAATTTTTAATCGTGTTAAGTATCTTGCTAACCTTCATCTGCTTTGATATTTCACGTTCTGTGACCTTCTTTGTGCAAAGACCGGTAAATTGAATGCGTTTTTCAACGCTGACTGCTAGTTTTTTTGCCAATTTTCGAGGGTCAAATTTTATATTTTTTAAACTAAATGTTTAAAATATTAAACAAAAGTAAAAGAAAAAAATTAATATGTGTTAAGGCTTATATCCAAAACTTAAATATGCATTTTGACTCAAAAATACTTATTATTACGTGATTAAGAAACTTTCCACTAAAATGTGCGTTTTTCCAAAGGTAGTCTTAAACTTTTGTCCCCTGTTATATTTTTTATTATAATTTAGTTTTCCGAAGACCATGCGCGTAGTTAAATTCTTTATTTTGGAGGTTATGCTTTGGTACAGATCATTGTTAAATTTGCTATAATTTTTACATTTTATGTTTCGTTAAATAATCTAATTTTGGTTAGGGTTTTAAAATTTTAATAATGTTGATATGGTTTTTATTTTCAAGTTTAGATAAAGTTTACTAATTTCAGATCAGCGTATTCTTTATAATTGCACTATACGCTTATTTAGAAAATTACAAAACGGTGATTTTGATTTTACCTTAATAAAAAAATAGCACATTTTACTGTTTATTGCCAGCTTTTTCAATTTTTTTGTTATAGCAAAAACTGTATAATTGATACAGCTTTAATACGTAGAAAATACCGTTTTTAGGGTAAAATTGAAACATTTTTAATGATGAGGTTAGTAAAAATTGGCTTTTTTCTTTTTTAAAACCGTAAAAGATTTTAATTTTAGCTATTGATAAATTTTTATCAAAAAATATTTATAGTTTTTTTTTTACTTTAAAAAAATTTTTTCCTGCAAATCTTATTGAACAAATATAGCCAGTTATTTAATGCAGCTAACAATTGACATTACATGTTTTCAATCGAGAAAATAGTAGAATAGGGCTTTTCATCCTTTTTTTGTGGCCACTCAAATCTTGATTTTTGTCGCAAAAACGAAGTGACTTATAAAAAAAGTCTTTACTTTGAATGTATTTCCGATTTCTAGATTTTTATCCCTAAAAAGTGCCAAACTAACTTTTACACAACTACAGCTCCGCTTTCGGGTTGCGACCCAAAGGTTGTGTAGCACTAAATTAGAAGGATCTTTAAAAAAAACAAGTCAGTACAAGCATATCACAACGTTAATTTTTTTTTATTTCCACTCGTAAGTAACAAGTAGTAGATTTATTATTATGTTCAAAACTGCCTCAGAACAAATAAAAAACGTACTGTTTTTTTAAAAACGTATGATATTATATATTAAAACGTAACAATTATTTGATGTATGGACGAACCATGAAATAATAATGTATTAATAGCTAGCTGACATTTTTTAACTTCGTGTACCGTAATAAATCGAAAATTGCTGGTAGCTGCAATCAGTTTCTACCAAAAAAAAGTATCACAAAACTAACAAAATGTAGGCGGCAAACAAAAAAATGTGTAAACAAGTTGGCACACAATAATTGACTTTGTATATGACAAAAAATTGTTATTTTAACTAAGCTAAATAAAATTACGCAATTTTGTAAGGAAAAAAGTACTGTTAGACCACAAAGAGTAAAAACTTGTGTGCTTTTTTCAAACCCTCAGAATTTTAAACTTACAGTTCCTGATGGCGTTGTTTTATCTTGTGCCACGAAGGCAGTAAATACAGTTGCTTCAGTCATAGTTCCATTTGTGTTTATGGCTCGTTGTGTGCGACCTTGAAGAGTGAAGACTCCTGGTGCGTATACCAAAAAATATTCTCCCAATCCGTTAAAGGTATATGAAACTCCATCGAGTGTTGTAAAATGAGGATCACCAAAAAAGAAACCTAAGCAAGTAATTTTTACTTGAGAAACTATTCTTGAAGACTTGCAGTTTTAGACTTGGTCAGTACAACGTATACGCTCGCCATAAATCTATTTTTTTGATTAATTAATTTATTGGCCATAGGGGTTTGAAATTCAATTAAAAACAGATGCACGCAATACATAGAATTTAGGTGTAACGAGGGCTTAGTCAAATCGTAAAATATTTTTTCGCTGTAGTGTATATGCAATATTGTTAAATTCCAAAAAGCGTAAAAAAACATTTAAAAAATTGATTATATTTTTATAAAAGAAATTTATAAATTAAAACCAATTTATCAGATTTTCTTTGTTTTAAAATTTCATTTTGACTTTAACTAAGGTTAGAAATAAAAATTTTAGCAAATACTATTCTGCTGTCAACCTTCAAAACTTTTAAAGAAATGGCAGTTGGGATAAAGTTAAATCAAATTTTAAACGAGAAACTACAATATGAAAATTGATTAAACAACATATTTTCAAAGTTCATAGAAATGTTTTATTAAAACCACACTTTATCAAAAAACAGTTAAAGGAACTATTTAAGTTCCTATTTGCCACACTTCAGTCACAACTTAGTCTTAATTTTATTAACCGGTATTTAATTTTCTGTTTTTTTCAGTAGTTTTAAACTTTAATATGACGTAATCCTTTTTATATTCATTAGTAATTGCTTATTCGGTAAATCTCCATTTAATTTAATTTATTTGTAAGTTGTTTTTTTATGTAGCCCATAATCAATCATTTTCTTGTTTTAATTCTGATTGCCTAATTTGCGCTCTGTTTTCTGTTGTCTGCACAATTTTATTTTTCATTTTTGTCTCTTTTATTTCGAGCGCTCATTAACGGTTTGAAACTTTTTAGTTTATTGTATGTTACGTAATCATTATTTTTTGTCTTACTTCTGATCGGATCTCGTAAATAGTGACCTTGATTTACGTAATTGTTATTCAGAGAAATCTTTGTTATTCCAAATAATTCGCCTAAATCAGGCGCCACATGACGTGATCGTATATACGCGTAAGCGTGCATTTGGTTTTCATTTCATTCTACGTAAAATTCGAGACGTAATTTCATTCAGTTATTTCAGTGGTTGGATTGCAGTTGAGTCGTTCGTGCTTTTGTGGCTGTGTGCCAGAGTTGTAAAGGATTAAGTGTTGGCGCCTGGGAGATCAATTCTACAAAGATGTAGAATTGTTTCGTGTAGCAAACGAATTATTAAGATTAAAATTAGCCATTGGGGAGCAAATCAATTCTTTAGCTCGCTCGTGCAAAGTTGTTGAAGTAATTATTTGCAGTTTTGGAGCTGGAATCGTTTTGAAGTTTGGTGAAGCTTTGAAGCCAAGCTTTTTGTGAAATGATAAAGTTTTGTGAATTTTGTAAATATATTCTTTATAGATCTTTGGTTTTATGGCAAGCAAGAAATTTACTATAAAAAGATGAGTGTAGGGAATCACTCCTAACTCTGCCACTGCTTTAATGAATATAACCAAAATCACTTTTGGCCTGCAATATATTCAATTGATCGAGAAAATGCACACACAGGGACCCCTGTGTGTGCATTTTCTCGATCAATTGAATATATTGCAGGCCAAAAGTGATTTTGGTTATATTCATTAAAGCAGTGGCAGAGTTAGGAGTGATTCCCTACACTCATCTTTTTATAGTAATATTCTTTATAGTTGGAGAGAGTAGTTTTGGTCTGTCTGAAAAGAAGTTTTCTAAGGAATCAATTCGAACCTAGCAGGAACTAACTGTATTAATAATCTCAGTTATGCGGCAAACTATTTCTTAAGCCGAAATAAATAGATAAAAAAAATAGACGAAGCTGTACTTCATGCGCCGGTATTCGGGTTATCAAGTTCTAGTGGTCCTTTTGGATTCCCGAGTAAAGTTTGTGACCTACGAATGAAGTACCTTTTTGTTATTTTAAAATACATTTTTTTAAATCAGAAAACAGCCGCTAAAAGCTAGTGTGGGAGCTCAGGGTTAAATTTCACTCTCATAAATTCCACCGTGAATTTGAAGAGGTAATTTAACCCATTTAATACGATTTCTGCTGTGATATAAAAAAAACCAGCAGTGTTATTGAAAAAAAAAACGTCGAGACCGAGACCGATATGGAGACCAAATAATTTGTTGACGATTGTGACGTCATCTTTTCCAATATTACGTGGCTATTCCGTAGTCGGTACACCATTCCACTACTTAATTTATTTTGTCTTCAAGATGTTCTTAAAATTAATTACAAATAAAGTCGTTTTACTGTTTTAATCAAAACACATTGCTTGACTGAAGTTAGCATTGTGACGTTGCGGCTTTATCATTAATAGGTAGTTTTTTTGGTGCGGGAGGAAAGATTGGTAAATCCGTTTGATGCTAACTTACCTACAGTCGTGACTTAACCGAAAACAGAAAGCTGCAACTAGACCAATACGGCTATGCAAGGATAAGAACATCGGCTCACGCGTTTCTACGGCATTATGCAATATATTTCTGTTCATAGTGGTTGTTTCGCAATTGGCTCTTTCTTGACGTTCTAATTTCGTAATTGGTTATTGTTTCTGTTAAAGTTATTATCTTTTTTGTTCAAGCTCAGACTATTTAAATTTCATTAGGATTGTGTTTGCTTTACACTTTTGTAGCGCTTTGTGAACTATGTAGAAAAAAATTGTTATTGCAAGGATTGCAAAATGCCTCAACGTCACTGATAGTCAAATTCTTTATTGTTAATTGCCACGTTTTAATTGTAATGTCCATTATATAAAAGCTTGCTTCTATAACTTTACAGATCATAGCAGAGAAACTCAGTCAGATCAAGTTGTTTGGAAGGCTGTTCTACGCTGTTTTTTTGTAGAAGGGATTCTAAGTTCTTCGAATCGCCCGGAAAAGTCGTAATTTGTTAGTTAAAGTACAGTCGTTATTATTGATTTGAATTTATGTCGCACTGGAAAAAATTTCCGTCAAAAATTCTACGCTATGCGGGCCGATGATTTGTACTGCTATCATTTGAATAGCGGTTATATTTTATTTAAATCTGATTTGGTAAATTATAGTTAGGAGCTGGAATTGGAGAAAATCATCTAAAAGCCTCTCCCAAAGATTTTCTTAGCATGGAAGATAGCCTTCCTAATCAAGAGAACGATTTAATTCCTGTGTTGGCAGTAACTCAGCCACACATAGTTCTTGATAATCTCAAAGTGCCGTTGGAAACATCATGTTTGGCTTCGGAATCATCATTTTTGACATGGTCGCTAGATTACATCAACAACATTATTTTTGACGGCATTTTTTGACGTTGAAAACATATAGATTACATCTGTAAACAAACTGTTCTATTTTATTTTATTGTACTATACTCGCTTAAAGCAATATTTCGACAATTAATTTTTTTTCAATTTTATTCATAACATGACAATATCATTATTGGAGTGTAAAAACCCTTTTCTACTACAAGGTTTGGCGGAGTTATTTTTTATCTATTATTTTTTTACTTCTCTAACGTTTAAGCGTAAAAATATCAACAAAAAACAAAGAAAAAATCCCGCCAACGCTTGTAGTTGAAACGGGCCTTAAATATAATATATTTAAAAAATTTTTTAAACTGGATATTTAGAGAGTTTTATCTTCAAGTTAACTTTAATGTCAATCAAGCAGAAAGCGTAATTCTCTGCTACTTTTTCTGCTTGCTTTTTATAACACCGTCTTTACTCTGTATCGACTTTTATTTCGTCTTTTATTACTTCGAATTGCAACAAAAAAGGTTAAATAAATATCGTTTACAAGCAAATTGTAAAAATTATCAAAATCACACTGCCTTTATCGTTGGCCATATGGGCTTCTATGCTGCTTTCTGTTCAAGCGAAGTCACTATTGTAGATAGTCAGCGTGACCTTATCGAAAAATTCATTGTGAAAATTTTTTCCCAAGGAGAAAATAGAAATCACACAGAGAGACTAAGCATTGAACTCGCATTTTTCTGCTTGCAAGTCAGAGTGCAATTACACTGTGCCAATTTAAAAAATACGAGAGCAAGATCTCATCACCTCAAGACCGAGACTATGAAAAATTGGACTTGAGACTTATCCCGAAAAACTTAAACCATACTTTATGATAAAAATAACAGTGATGAAATTCACCAATTACTGTCGTGCCAGAATTCTATGATAGAGTTCGATAAAATGTTGTTCCCATAAACAATTGGGTTACAGTCGAATGATTATCTCGACCTGCAACCGGAGTTCTCAAGTTATTAAGTAAAACTACTGATATTTTTTTTACTTAAATTTTTTAGATTTTAAAAAATCTAAATCCAAAACAAAACATCTTTCAAAAAGCAGTACAGTAATTTACTTTTACATATTAACGTCGAATCTACAGCTGCAGTTAATACGACTTCAACCAAAGGGTTTTATTTTTGTTTTTTTACTTGGTGTAACATCGCAATTCGCTTTGTCGGCAATCCGTAATTTTAAATAACTCGCTTTGTTTTAGCGACGTTCTAAAACGGTCGCCTAGTAAACGGTTCGTTGATTTTGAAGACAAAGGAATTAACTGCAACCAGTGAAAGTTATAGACAATGCATACAAGCAGTAAAGTTTGACGAAGATTGTGTTGAATTGAGTATATGTTGTAGCGTCAAATATTTAGAGTATAAAGAATTGCCAGTGAAGAAAATTCAGGCGAAATTTTATCGTAATGAAGTTAAATGTTTATTTTAATAATTTTAGCTGGTAATTAATTCGGTACAGATACAGTATTTAAAATTAAATTGTAATTAAATTAAATTCTAATTTTACTATATTGTTTAATTTTGTAAGTCTGCTTTACTGCTTAATGATGTGCACTTGTTGGTTTATCGTTATTTCATATGCTGTTAATTTGGTAATTGTTTGTTGTTGTTTTATTCTAAATTTTCTCTCCAACTCTGTCTTTTCTGTTAACAGAAAACCGCAGCGTTGGACCGTTCTGTAATAAAGAATTTGATAGAAGAACTCTGCTGCGCGTTCTCCCTTGTGTATGTCTCGCGTATCACTGGGCGCGTTTTAAGACATTACACTTGGTAACGAATTCTGAGTATTTTACCCAAAAATTAGATTTGGCGAGATGATGAAAATTGTTTTTTTTTTGGACCTTTATTGCCACATTATTAAAATTCAAACATGTGCAAAAAAATTTTAGTGGATTCAAAAATATGCTAAAACGATAAAATTTGAATTTAAACATGTTACTTATTCTAGGTCCAATATATCCTATGCTTCGAGCAGTTGGTCTTCGTGATGAAAAAAGCTGACAGTAACTATCAGAATCACTTTCTATACAACATTGTCTTCGAGGCACCAAATCATCATCTGTTTAAAATAATTGCAATTAATAATTCTAGATATTAATATTTTATAAAATACTTTTTACTTAAAAATAATTTACTTTTTTAATATACAACGAAATGCTTTACAATACATTTTCAAAAATGGTGATAAATATAAGGATGGAAATATCTGAACAACTACAATTTGAAACAGCTAAACAAACATTCAAAAAAAAGATTTGCCTAAAACTATGGCAGTATTACGGAAATACTATTTAAACAAAGACTGCGACAAAAATTTACGCAACAACATTAAAAAAACGTAACCACATCACTAACAGTGCAAAGTAGATTTTAAAACACCTTTGTTTTCAGTTTTATCAAAAACTTTATTAATTTCTCAGGTAGTACTATTCATGCAAAATTATAAAGCAATGTTCATTATAAGAAAACTATAAAGTTTTATGACATGTAAAATTTTTTGAGATTGCTGATTTACTAAACAGTTTTTTAAAGTCAAGTACTTGTTTTCAAATCAAAATATTTTAATGTAAGACATTATAAATGTTGCAAATTATCTTGACTTTAAAAAAAAGAAAAGTGAATTATATGCTAAAAATATTATTGAAGTAAAAACATAAATATATGTACTTATAGCCCTGTCAATTTGCTCCAACAATAAATTTTTATTTCTAAAGTAAACAAAACGTTCATTAGCAATTAAGGGTATTTGTGAGCGTTCGTAGAAACTGGCTCTTGGACCTTCACGTAAAGGACCAAAAATTAAGGTTCGAAACCGAATTCGAATAAAAATTAAAGTGTAACAGCATCGAGGTCCAGTTCCAAAAGTTGGTTGAAAACAATTCCATGAGGGTACTGTAAAAATAAAACAAATTTTCAATCAATCTTGGATTTTTTTAGAAAAAAGAGGTGTTTTGTTATAGCCGAAATTAGTTGAATAATATAAAAATTTTAGTAATTACAAAAATATTTAAATCTTTTTTTTATTTAAAAAGTTTCTTTTTGAAGCTTAGTTACAATTGGCATGTATCGTACTTTTATTTTATTATGTGCTTATAGTGATTCGGTTTTGCTTTATACACGTGCATTGTAAAATAAAATGGTTTTGAAGTTTTAAAACGAACGTTTTTAGATCATTGTTACCTTTGAATCTATTCTGAAGATAATTTCTGATGATATCACAAAAATGTTGTTTTATTACCAACCTAAACTGTTTGGTGGATTCCATAATGCGGTGTCGGTAATTCCGAAACGGAAGTAAGAATCAGCGGAAAAATCAAATCTATTATCCGACCAAGCTTGAAAAAAATTTGATGGACAGGGAATACTTGTATCAACAGGTGGTAAATTAACATCTTGTTGGTACCATCTTAAACAATTGCATTTTGCAATTTGAGATGCTGTTTTAGTTCCGGTGAGTTTATAAAAGTACTGACCCTTGAGCACCCCACCTAAAATAAATAATTGTTTTATAATTATTAGTTTAGCGAAAATAAAAATAGAAAAATTTATTTGCTTTTACGATCGAATTAAAACCAATTCCATATTATCAGTGCTTGATGGGAATTAAGTTGGTCATGTAAATGTATATTGTCCCGTTGTTATGAATAAAGATATCACGAGACAAAAACCAAACACCGGTATAAAAAATACTTTGTTAAATAATTCAATATTTGGGATAACCAAATAAAGCTCAAGCTGTCGCTGTGTGATAAATTTATAGCAGATTACTTTTATAAAAAAAATTTACTTTTTTATTTGTTTGCAAGTAAACAACTCAGAAAAACAGCGCAACTTACGTTCATTCAACTTGGTCAGATAAAGCAAAAAAGTAATAGAAGCAGAGAAATTAAAAAAAATCAATGAACGAAAAAAATTTAACCGTTCTTGAGGAAATTTTAATCGCGCTATATTTCTATTCTTTTTTTTTTCAAATAATAGTATAAAAATATTGCAGAAATTTAACGCATTTAGATAATAAAAAAATATACTGCCAAATAACAAAAATGCTTAACTTTATACTTGTTAGACTTTAATAAAAAAAAAACAATCATTACTAAAAAATATTTTTTAGTATTTAAGGTTCTGATTCTAAACTTTAGCTGAGTATTGGAAAAATTTTATTTTTATTCTATTTCTGTGGGATCGTCATTTTTTAGGAAATATTTAAAATTTTACTTAAAAAAAAACTTGAATTTTAGAGAGGCTTCTGTATTACATTTCCCCATATTAAATTAAACTTTTAATATTTAATACCTTTTATATTTGCCTTATCTTTTATAGCCTGTACGTACAAATGTTAATACATTTGTTGACACTAGAAAATAAGTAACAAAAATACAATCAGCAAATTAATTATAAAACAATTTTCTGTAATTAAAATTTACTACTTTTTATCAACTTTTACATAAAACGTACTTTAAAACAGAAACAAACACGGTCAAAATAAGAGCCTGTTTTTGTAAAATTCAAAAACAATTAATTGTGTAAAAAAGTCATACCGCGTTTAACCTAAAAATAAGAGCTAGTTTGAATTTTTATGTTGATTTTAATATAAGATTTACCCTTAAAATAAGCCTTAGTTGATAATTGGAAATTATGACGTGATAAAAGTTAGAGTTAGTTGTAAATAGCACGCTGTAGCACCAAGAAACGTGAACCAGGTAGCAACATTTACGTGATAACTTGATTTTTATATAATCAGTTTAGCATTGTCGTATTGGATAAGAAGTATTTTTTTTGCGCATTTTCATCCTGATTCAAAAGAGGTTAATGGTTTTTAAATATAAAACGTATTATTTTAAAGTAAATGTAGATGGGTTTTCATTAGGACCGTAACTATCGTGCAGCCAGTGCAATGCACCGGGGCCCCAGCACGAGGGGGCCCCGAATTGCTACGTTTTATTGTAAAAGATTTTCATTAAAAGCTCAAATAAACTTATTATTATTTAATGTCACACTTCATCAATAATTTTAATTTATATTTAACGATCTAATGTATTTGTAGTATTTCTTAATATATCAATATTTAAAGTTTCGATTGTGACGTATTTATTTTAATTGTGACGTAGTCATGACTTGATCGGTACGCTACCCCCACTCAAGCTTGTTTATTAAAATAGGTTTAAGCTATAATGATCATATAAAATCATATTTATCCGCTTTATTTTATCTTGTAATTGTTAATAAGTTTTGCTTTACGACGTACAGTCAAACGTAATGTCACACGTCATGGTTTCGAGATAATTCTACAATTTTCCACTATAGTCCATTAACTTAATAGTATCACATGTTACATAACTTATTTACCAGCCTTTTAACTTAGTGCTTTGTGACGTAACAGTAACTGTCTGGCTGGCTTTTATTGTCGTAAAATAATTAATTAAGAAAATATAGTATCTTTTCGAAGTTACCACTTTTTTGTGGTAAATTTCACCCGCTTCATTTAAATAGGTAAATTTGTAATTTATGCTGTGAAAGTCAGCGTTTTGTTGTGTTACTGTTTTGCCTGTGTGACAAGAGTTAGAGTTTTAAAGTTTAGTGAAATCTAACGCCTTAGTTTGCGAGAATAATGATTATTCTACAGGGTGTTTTATTTCAATATGTCACTTTAGAAAATTTCATATCTCGGTAAACGGCAAAAGTAGCAGGATAAAATTGGTTTTGTTGGATAGGTAAAATCTCCAATCTTTTTGTTTTGTCAGACCATTGTTATGTCACAATCAAAATTTCAGCTTTTTGCGTAAAATATCATTTCCATCAATTTGCCTCTTTGCTTAAAATTTTTTTATTGGAAAGGAGAAAGCGTTTTGTGTTTTGAAATTTGACAAAAAAACAACTCGTGGACATGTGTTCAACGTAAATTTTGGACAAAATTTTCAAAGAAGCACCAGATTTTGATAACGATCGATTTCGATATGCTTGTTCTAGTTTGGCAAGAAATGGAATACCGTTTTGATGTGTGCCGTGTAACCAAGGGCTCGCATATTGAGCATTTCTAAAAAATTTAATAAAACGTTTATTTCTTTGAGTTTTGGGTTTAAATGTTTGCTACGTAAACTTAAGAACATTAGTTTTCAGCAAAAAAAGTTTGGTTTTCATATCTCCAACAGTTATTGAGATATAGGTTATCATAAAGTGAAATATTAAGATGAAACACCCTGTATTTGAATAAGCGAAGTAGATTTAATTTAGCCATCTGGGTGCTAGACGTAATTCTATTAGTCAGTGATCAGATTTGTGATTTCTATCAATAAACTTCTTTCGTTCAAAGAAGTTGTGATTTGAGTAATTGAAAAGTAAGGTTTGAGCTTTCTATTTGAATCCTTTTTGCTAGACATACCGTAGTCCTTTCGCTCGCAGCATTACCATTTCATCAGCCGGAAAAATAATAACAAAGAGAGTTTGTTACATTAAGCTTTTCTAACCGTTGTATAAATTTTATTAAACTTTTTAGGTTTTGAATAACGACATTGTAAAACTCTAGTTGATTGTTATTTAAAATGAAAAGAAATTATCAAAGCGGAACAGAAAAGAGACAAACAAAGAGGATAAAAATATCTGAGGCAGCCAGAAACTCTCAGCGACTGAGTTCGTGGCAAACTTGACCAGAAATATCTAAAGCAGAGGAGCAAGACGTTAGCATTCGTGAGACAGAATCTACTTCCCAACTTGCTGACGTTAACAGTTTCAACAATAGTACCAATGAAGAAAATTCTTGTACTGCTAAAGATAGATCAGATGCAAGCCAAGAATGACAATTTTTCCATCATTATTGTAAACTTAGAGATCAAGAAAGTAATTATTGCAGCAGGTTCCAAACAACCTGAAGGACTTTTCCCCAAGGATCCGCTCCAAAGCGGTCGTTTATTTTCAACAAATTATTACCATTATGTTATAAAATCAGGTTTAAAACTACAGAGATATTGTTTATGTTATTCATCAAGCATGGACCGTGTTTACCGCCAGCCCTGCTGGTTATTTTCTTGTTAAAATGTCTCTCCAGGGACTTTTTACGCACTGTAAAACCCTTGAGGTAAAACAGGTTTAAATAACTGGAGGCATTTATCGCAGCAATTTCGAAGCCATGAAAGCTCCGCACATCATGCGGAGGCGTGTGTCATATGTGAGCAATGGAGAAAAAGGGGTCAATAGAAGAAGCATTGCGCGAGTCTTTGCGGGAAAAAACAAACTTTTGGCAAAGTGTTTTGGAAAGACTAGTGGATGTTACGTTGATGTTAACAAATTGCAACTTACCTTTTCAAGGATCCGGTGTAAAACTTTTGAAGGATAACAAGGGCAATTTCCTCCTTTTCATACGGCTTGTTGCCAAATACGACACTGCTTTAGACAAACTTTTACAACTACCTAAAGGTTCTCCAAAATATCTATGTTGTTTGATACAAAATGAACTAATATCAGTATTAGCTGAAGAAGTTCTCCGTGATATAAAAAGCGAATTACAAAGCGCTCCTTTTTTTTGCCATTATTCTTGATACCACTCAAGATGTCAGCAAAAAAGACCAGTTAAGTAAAATATTTCGTTACGTTAAAATCGATTACCACGATGATGGAAACCCATCAGAACTGAAAATTGTTGAAGGGTTTACCTCATTCATTGAAGTTGAAGATTCATCTGCTATTGGATTGCACAAACTGATAACGAATTCCATTCAGTAGAAGGGACTTGACATGAAAAACTGTCGTGGACAAGAATATAATGGCTGCAATGATGAGCGGGAAGTACTCCGGCTTGCATAAGAAAATCCAAAATTATGGGTCCACGTGCTTAATATGTGCATTGTGCTTCCACAATTTAAATGTAATGTTAAAAGATGCCATGGAAGCCATGACTACGACTCTTCAACTTTACCCGTCAATTAGCATAAAGTCGGTGTATAATTTTTTCGGATATAGTATTGTGCGGCGGCAAAAGCTTTAGAGCTTCCATGATCGTTATTGCTCAAATTCTCCACTAAAAACGTAAAATCCAACTCGGTGGTCTGGTCGATATGATGCTGTCTATGCTTTGAAGAAAAGATTTTGTAACGTTATGAAATGCTTGACTCACACAATACTTATCAGCACGAAACCAAAGGAAAGTGATGAAACTATGGCAATAAAGAAACAAATAGATAACTTTGACTTTGTATGCATGCTGGTTGTTCAATAAAAGAGTTTGCAGATTGTCAATATTTCTTCAAAAGCTATGCAGTGTAAAACAATTAACTTAATTTCTGTCCATAAACTTCTGCAAACTGCTGCTAAAGATATTTTAAGATAAGATCGTAATTTTTTTCTTTTTTAAATAGATGAAACCTGCTTCTAAAACATTCAAAGCTTTCAGAACTCTCTTTTTTCGAAGGAATGAACCAAGTTAATTTTGACATTCAAACAATGATAAAGAGAATTGATTACCCTCGATTTGGGCAGTCAAAGCCTTAACCAAAAGTTAATAGGTTAAGATTAAGTCTATTGTACGCTCAGCGTATAAAGAAAGTTCTGGTTTTTATGTATATATTGTTCTTAGTTTCAATTAGAGCAAATCTTATAACAAAGAATGAATTTGGAAACACAGGGTTTTTCAAAAGAATTTGATATTATTTTGCAATCGACGTAATAACTTTGCCATTCCCCACTTACATGACTTTAAATTTTGCCCAACACTTGTTGAAACAAATCAAAATTTTGTTTTATTGTTTAATATGTTTATATTTTTAGGTCTAGAAATTTGTGACTGATAAACTACTCACGCTGTGTTTAAATGGTATTCTGTATCATAGAAAAGGCATTTTGTGTATTGAAATATGCTCGAACAAGACTGTACAGCGTGAATTTTTAAAAGAATTCTCCAAAAAGTCACAAATTGTAATGAAAATTTGGACTTATCAACAAAATTTAAAGACTTAAGAGTGTCTGTGCAAAGTAAAAAGATCTGGAAGACCAGCAACATCAGAAGATAAGGTCGAGAAGGTTCGCTGAAAAACTCGTTTGAAGCCCCAAAAGTCCATAAGAAGAACAAGTCTGGAGGCCCTGATTCCTCTAACGATAGTTTGGCGGTTGGTAAAGAAATGCTTGATAATGAAACCTTCCAAAATATAGCTTTTTTAGGCTATAACAGCAGATGACAAGCAAAGGCACAAACCATTCTGTGTTGATACATAAAAAAAATTCAAAAAAGAAGAATTCAATAAATTTGTTATGTACAATTATGAGGCCACATTTCATACGAACGGCAGAATTAATAGGTATAATGTTCGCATTTGGATTGAAGAGAATTTACATGCCACTATTGTGTATAAGAGGCACTCACCAAAAGTGGAAGTATTTTGTGCCACCTCCAAGACCATATTCATGGGCCGTGTTTTTTTTTTTAGGAAAATATGACGGGCGATATCTATATGCAGACGAATTAGTTAATTGTCGGGCTTATTGCAAATGAAAATAAAGATTTCATTTATTAACAGCATGGTTTTCTACTTTACTGAAAGCTCACTATAAGCAATTATTTCAATGATAACACTGGGGAACAAAATTTTTGTTGCATTGATACCGACAGTTGTTTTTACCTAATTTTGTGGTGCTGAATTCAAATATGCAGTTAGTTTTTTTCTTAAAGCTACAGATTTTTTGCAATTGAGCGTTTTTATTTTTAGCGAATTTTGCACTCCTAACGTAAAATGACAGGGGTTATTTTGTAATAGCCATTTGCACCTAAGGCCGCATAAGGAACTTTGAGTTTACCAGACACCAATATTCAAGTCTCATGCATTTAACCAATATGCAAATAAGAGTATGTGAAAATCAATGTGCACTGTCGATACAGACAAAATACAAGATCAAATTTGGCCCTGTTCAGGCAAGAATTTGTGCTTGTAGCTCCTGCGCTTGTAGACTTCCTCGGGCTCTCGCTTGATGCTTTAGCAGTAGACTGCCATCATGTTTCTGTCCCATCTGCCTTGGTAGCAATGTTGCATAGTCACGAGGTCTTGATGAAACCGCTCCCCTTGTTCATCACTAACAGCCTTGGGGTTACTGGGAAATTCATCAAAGTAATTATAAAAGAAATGCAGCTTGATTCTCATTTTACACCCAAGGTCGCGATAAGCTAACAGCATTGTAGTGACCAGAACGTGGTAGTTATCTGCCTTCTTGTTACTAAGAAAGTTTTATGTAACTGCTACAAAAGATAGCCATGCCGCCCTTTCCTTGTCATTTATCTTGTTGACAAATTCTTCATCACCTACAAGGGTACGAATCTGAGGCCATCGAAGACGCCAGCCTTGATTTTGTCAAACAACAATTTATGAAAAGCAGAAACTATGTGCTGAAAACACTCACCATCACTATCCAGTGCCTTCATAAACTGCTTTATCAAGCCGAGTTTTATGTGTAGTGGGGGAAAAACTACCTTGTCTCTGCTTACTATGGGGTCGTGCACAATGTTTGGTGTGCCTGCTTCCAAAGTTTCATGAATAGGCCACTCCTTCTGGGTCCAGTGTTTCTCTCGATCTCGGCTGTCCCACATGCAAAGATGACAGGAATTCTTTGTAAAACTTCTCTGTTGGCGAAGGAGAAAGCTGACCATTTTAAGGTCTATGCAAAGGATCCGGTTGTGCTCATGATATTTGAGTAAGTTGATGACCGCTTTTATGTCATCATACGTTTCTCTCAAATGTACAAAGTGACCAACGGGAACTCCTCTATAAAGGTTGCCATTGTGTAAAAGAACACATTTGAGGCTCTGCTTAGAGCTATCCAGAAACAATCTCCATTTAGTTGACATGTACGAGGCAACACCTAATTGCCTGAGTAGACCAGGGATATTGTGACAATAAACAAACTGTTTCTGTTCTGAGAAAAATGTCGCAAAAGACTGGTCTCGCTTTTGAAAATATGAAACTTTTGCAGAGTCATCAAGTAGATGTTTTTCTTGCAGCCTGGAAGCTGGTATCTCTTCAGCTTTCTTGGAGAGTCCCAAATCACGAACTAAGTCATTCAATTCCGTTTGGCTAGACAGCTCAGGGGCTGATAGCCGATTGGTGTTATCTGAAAAGGATTCAGATTCAAAAACCTTCTTGTTATTGCAGCCCTCATGCTCTCGCTGATCATCATCACTGTCTGCACTTAAGGAAAAACCACTAAAAACCGGGACTGCAAGTTCTTCAAATGTGGAACAGGCCTAATGGCTGAGGAAATGCTTGGATAGGAGATCTTATGCCGATTTTCTTGCCAACATCTTTTATGTTGACCATGCAAAAATAGCAGTTAGTCACATGATCTCGGGGTTTCCGCCAAACCATGGGAACTCCAAAAGGCAGTCCCTTTTGTTTTCCTTTTGTCTAATCGCGAAGCATTTCCTCATAGTTATGACACACGATATGGGATGACCATTTCTTGTCTTGGTCACCAAGGGCAATTTGAAAATATGCTTTGTAGGTATGCTTCACAAACAAAGTGATGTTACGCCTTTGATGAGGCGGTGTATAGCACCCACATACATAACAGAAAGAATCAGGTTTGTTTTTACATTCACGTCTATAAGAAAAAGCTATGTTTACACCTTATATAACAAAACGTTTTGTAAGTCAAATAACTCAAGGAAAAACTATAAATAGAACAATACCATAAAATTACTTTAATATACAAGTGTAAAAGATACGGTAGACTTAAGACCGTAGTTGGCTGAGTCTTGATGAAGAGCCTAGACTAGTTTACAACGTGTGCAGTGCTGTGCACACTCTCGACTGATAACGCGAGGAGTTTCCTACAATCGCACACTTTTTGGCTGCTTAGTAACCTGATAATCTTACATGACCGCGCACAGTCAGTACTTCTTCCAGGTAGCCTACTTCTATTTGTATAGCTGCTGAGCCTTATAACAGAACGTATTGATGCTCTGATTTGATTTTTTTGATTGCATTTCCAGCACTTCTTGCTGTCACCGACTGGCACATGCTTTACTACAGCGAGATGCTTGACCTTTATTTGCACTAATTGCATGCTTCACTGATTGTACTGAAGGTGCCGCAGCTAGAAAATCTGCTAATTTGTAATGGGGACAAAAGTTAATTGAGCATTTGCGACTGTCAGCTGGTGCGCTGCTCTACTCGTGACTTCGAGACCAAGGTTAGGTTAATTACGTATACAATATAGGTATGCATCGATCCGTTTTTGTGGAAATCCGGATTCTCAAATTGCGCAAAAACTAGAGCATGTAGACGAAAATCGACTTCAGATTTGGAATCAGCGTCAAAAATCTATCAAGAATCATTTGAAAAATCTCATGCAACACAACATGAAAAAAAAATTGTTCCCCTGTGTAATCTACCAGGGGGGTGTATCGGGCATGCTGGTGAGAAAGACAATGTGATATTAAAATGGCCTCGACATTCACCTAACCTGAATCTTGCAAATTTTTTTCTTCAGATACGTGAAGAGCTTGGTTTATGCCTCCCTCTTCCAGAAAATATACAAGAACGTAAACAAAGAATCACAGCTGCATTGGAGACAGTTACCCAAGGCATACTGCAGCGTGTTTGGGAGAAGCTGGAGTACGGACTTGACATGTGCCGTATCACAGGCGATGCGAATATGTAATATTTGTAAAACTTGTCATGGAATTTACTTGCCCTTGTATATTTTATTTAAATTTACAGAAATAAATCTTCTTTAGCTAGCATTAACCCTGTTCAATTTTATTTGATTTGGCCATGTAGTTTCTGTGATATTTACATGTTAAATGACTTAAAAATTTTGAAACACACTGTAAAATAAAATTACTGCTTGGTTTCCATAATACACAATATAGACCTATTGTGGACAATCTTTTCCATTATTAAAAAAACATTTGAAGCGAATCTAATGAATTTTATTAAGACTGATTTGTCCCAATTACCGTTCATCAGGTGATATGATTTAATTTTTGGTCTAATGTTTTTGTTACGGATTTCCTATCTGCGTTTGTCTTTTCAGTGGTCACATGACTCTGTGTCGGCGTACCTTATCAGGGAATCACCTTTTTAACGTTACCACCACCACGTTGTCGTCTTTTGAGTAAGTCTTTTTTTTTAGTAGTTGTTGTGTTTTGTAAAAGAGCTTTTGTCGCGAGAGTTTGCCCCGCGGTATTGTTTTATTTATTAACAGGTCAATTTTTTTTTAAAGCGTAATAACCGTTTTGTGAAGTTGAATTTTCCAGTATTATCTTATTGCTCTAGCATACATTTATTTTTATAATTTTAATCAATCGGTTGCTGCTCGATTTGAAGACCAATTTTTTTTTTTTTTTTCTTGTCACTTCGCACTTTGCATACGTTGGGTATTTTTTTTACGTTTAACAAATTATGTCAGTAAAATGCCCTCTTTTTCTTTTTTACTATTAATTCTACTATTATTGTTTTGTGAGCATTGTTGTATTTATATTAAATCGTATGAAATAAATTTCTCTGTTCTGCTCTATTATACAAGCATTAATAATATTGTGATATTCGACTGAAAGGTTGGATAGGTGGTTGGACATGCTACATCAAAGCATCCCATATAATCCTAGATATTGAGTCCAATCTATTTCCTTTTTCAAGCGTAATAACCATTTTGTAAAGTTGAATTTAATACAAGCCCATAATATTGTGATATTCGACTGGAAGGTCGGATAGATGGTTTGATATGCAACACCCAATCATCTCAAAAAATTGAGAATGGCGCTTTTTAGAGCAACTACAATTTTTTCACAGTTTTTCTAATTTAATTTTTGCACTAAACAAAGAAAATTAAATACACCAAAATATAACCTAAATAACAAATTTTTAGGCAAAAATTACGCTCGATTGTAATTTTATTGTAGAAAATAAAATAAAATTGGCCTGTAGATAAAAAATAATCAAAATTGACATAACTTAGATTATAGGTTACTGGTTATTAAAAGTAAACAAATAACTTAGAACTATTTTTGAAATTAGGCTATTTTCAAAGCTTATCTATCAATGATGTAGTCCACCCACATACTTGAAGACCAAGAGTAAGACCGGATGATTTGTTTTTTACGATCAAGACTGGCAACTTTTGAGACCTTAGGTCCGAGACCGAGACAACAACCATCGAAAGCAAGATCGAAATTGGCATATTTTACGTAAAATTAAGTGCGTTTTTCATTATTTCTCATGCAATAATTTTTTTATCTAAAAATGGAGGTTGCATATTAACTCATTAATGTGCAGCGCATGATACATCATTTATCATACGTTTAAATACCGGTTTCAAAAAATCATAATAAAGTATGAAAGTTTTAATATTTTGGTTTACTAAGCTTTGTTATTGTAAGACCATCATCATAAAGTTTTTCTGTTGTGCTTCGCTGTTAACGTTTAGAAATAAGCAGTTTTTTCAGACCAATATTTTTTACTTACTTTTTAGCAAGTGTGAGCTATACATGTATATCCTTAAATTTTAAAAGCTTAGTATTATGAAATGAAAAACGTTTTTGATTTATTGTTAGTGGAGTCATTAGTGATCTTTTGCCATTAAAGTCATATATAAATGTTTTTTGTTTCCACATAAAGTTACTTTTTTTTGTTTTATTGCGTATGATAAATCATACGCTGAGAAGTAACGTGTACACTGATTAAAAAAACCCGCAACTAAAACAAAGATGAAAGAAGAATAATATACAGGATGTGCCAAAAGTAACCGAATCGTAAACTTAAATGAAATTTAGATATTAAAACCAACAAATGTAATTTCTTTTTTATGTCTTTGTATGGTATTTTCTTGCTATTGCTTAATATCATTGCTTAATTCCTGTTCAATGTGCGCTGCTGGTACCTACATTTTTGAAAATGCAGCGAAGGATTTTAGATTTAAACGAGCGTGTCGGATCAGGTCTAATATCTGCCCGGCCGGGCAGTTATTAGACCTGATCCAAGAATTCATGTGGCGAGACAATGTTCTAATTGTTAATCCGGGCAGATATTAGACTTGATCAATTGGTCGGCAGTTATTAGACCTGATCTAGCGTGTCTTCGTTATTAAAAATTGCTGTGCAACTACGAGCTACAAGCATGTTAAAGAAAGATGGGAAGCAAGCTTGGAAACACAGGAATGTAATGAAGTTCAAGGTGAAAAATTGTAAATACGAGATTGAGACCGATATCGAGGACGAGACCAAATAAAATAGGTTTTAAGACTTTCATCACTGTTATTTACAAAAATGATAAAAAAATAATTGTGATTTTACTTGGTTTCCTTAAAAAGCCAGCGATTTTGAATTGCCATTTTACTTGCTAAATCTAATTTTCACCTGCGTCTAGGGATTTTAGAGTAATCAAGTACACTAGAAGATACTATTATTGTGATAGCTTTAAAGTAAAGGTAGGATTATAATAAGAGATAAACCTATGGTCATGTTTCTATTTACTAGAATCAAATGGAGGGTTATAATTAGTCGCATTTGAATTTGTTATACATAGATTATTTTTAAACTGTTGAAATACTGTTAATAGTAAAAGTAAAAACTGTTCTTAATAGATTACTGTCAAGATTGCACACCAAAACATTACAAAACAAAAAATTTTTAAAGAAAAGCAAAAAACAAACAGTTTTTATAGTAATGATTTCATATGCTAAAGCACGCTGCGAGTTGGCAGTGCTCTTTTTAGGACATTGCTCATCAACAATGCACCTGTCATGGCAATGGTGAGCTCTTGATATTGCATGTTACGAGTTTGTCTTCTTAAGAATCAAACTCATAGCATTTACACTAAAATGCTAATTAATACAAAAAGTATGCAAAAAATTGATGATCAAGTAGAATAAAGATTTGTTTTGACACCACTGGGCTATATTTTACAACCGTCAAAAACCGATAAGAAATTAATTTAGCAATGTGATAATATTAAATTGATTACCATCAGATTGAACACGATCATCCGGACGGTAGTCGCCCTGAACTTCAAGTTTTCGAAATCCTTGTCCATTCGACCAGCCAATCAATACGTTATTAGCTATGCGTAATTGGGTATTCCAAAGCATACCTTGTGGTTGGTAGAGAAACATCACATAAGTGTCACATCCATCCGATAAAAGAACTGCTTGAAATGTGCTCGGCTTGAAAATAAAAAAAAGTTATTTTTGTTTTTGAAAATGCTGTTAAAGGTATATAACTATTTATGGTTATTTATTTGTTTATTGTTTTTAGTTTAGAAAAATCAAAAAAACAAAAATCTAAAAAAACTGTAAAGTAGAAAAAAAATGTGAGGTTAGAAAAACTTTAATAACAAATATTTGACCAAAATGTAACTGAATTTTTAGCTTTTTGTTTGACTTTTACACTTTATCTAAAATCAAAGTAAATCGATAAACGCAGTATCTGTTATATACTTACTTTCTTATATTTCCTTTATCAAGTAAAACAAACTCCACAAGAAGAAAACAGTTTTCACTGTGATATAATTTTAACAACGAAATCATACTATTTTAGTTTTCCTATACGCAGGGTTGCCATCCAAACCGCCCAAAATAAGCACGGCCAACAAAAAGAAACAATTAAGCCTAAAATGTCAATTGTTTTATCTTGTGCGTAGTAAAACCTTCTTTGGTCTTTGCTTGATTTTGAAAAAGAAAAAGTTTTCACTACACAAAAGGCAAAGCAATTGATTTTTTTACCCCTGTTAGTCGTTTTTGGGCTTTTAAAATAAAACAAACAATTAAAATAAAATAAAAAAAAAAAAAAGGTTTTTAATTGATCTTTAACCCAGAAAACGTTTACTTCAAACATAAAATAAAAATCTCGTAAAAAGTAAATTTTCTAGAAATTTGGTAAAAACTGTAGCAAAGTGAGGAAAAATAAGCGTTTAATTCTAAACGAAGCACGTTTCTTAAAAATAAACACATTAAAATTTTTCAGAACAATGTTCCTAAAAATAAGCACAAATGTTTAGAACTAAGCAAGAAATAGTAGCCCTACTTATACAAAATTGAAATGAACAATTGAATGATGAGAGATTTTTAGACAATAAAATTGGTAATAATTCAATGCCATAACAGCTTGTATTTAATCTGTACTCTGGAATAATCTACAATAAAATAAAATGAAAAAAAAAAAAGATTAATCTAAGACTTCTTGTTCGCTATTGTAACTTCAATTTTTATTGGGTAACTTTGGCTGATTATATTTAACGTAATAAATTTTATCAATCAATTCAATTCATTCATTCTAGTTGAGTTATTTCAGTTCAGCATTTTAATCAAAAAGTGCTTGAAAATCTTTTGTATTAGTGTTGCCTGTGTAATATTGTTTAAGTTTATAAATAGTCAAAAGTCAGTATTGACGGTTTGTAAGTTATTTTTAAAGTGAGATAGAATTTTTTAGCCTGTTTGGCAAACGGAATTTTATTTTCGCGTTTACTGGGGTACTTTCTCGGTTTTGAGCTTGGGTGTTTCAGATACTTTTTTACAATTTATTTTTAATAGTTTTCGTGGGTTAGTGACAAAAAAAACAATTGTGGCAGGAGTAGCATCAGTTTTATTAACACTATGTCGAGTTGTTAAGAATCGGCCCTGCGATGGGCCCTTTAGATTTGTGCTGTGTATAGGTCATTGTATGCCACTCTGTGGTAATTTGATTCTGCATAGTTGTTGGGCTAAATATTACAGTGACTTTGTTTTGCTCCGTAATTGCAACAAAAATTCCTATAGCTTCTCGTGGTCACTTCACTCGGTTATTCACGTGGCTTTTTGTGAATATAGATACTGAATTAAGCAAGTGAATGTATGTCTTATTTGAATAAATGTTTGGCTGCAATTTACTAGTTTGTTGTTAGTAAAACATGGCCAAACATTTTTAATGCTTGATGAACTGATTACTTAATGCTTGATGAAGCTGAAAATGCAGTTAACCAGGATACTCTTAGCTTAGATGAGAATTCGGAGTGTTCAAAAGATGAAGATTTTGAACCAATTGCCAATAGCGTACCTTCATCATCTGCGAGTTAGAAGAATCAAGCAAAGAGTATTCTAATGAAGTTTGCTGAACAGCATAGAGGAGCTTTGGACCCAATTGGTCGCAATGGCATATATGGGATTGCTGATGCTCCTACCCCAAGTAGGACCCTGAGTTTCCCTATTTTGCGCAAACACCTAGGCCCTAAACGTAGTGTGGTAGTAAATTCTCTTGCACACGCTTTGGAGTTGTTCTTATCAGAAGAGATTGTAGAAGAGTTGTACAAGTGCACTAACTTATAATGAAAGAAAGCATAACTAGTAGAAAAAAGCCGTGGAAAAATGTATCCAAGGAAAAATTGCTTATTTAGGGGTTGTTTTTCTTGCTGGCTGCAAAAAGAGTTGGGATGTACCAATCCGTGATTTGTTGGGAAATAAATTTTCTAACCCTATGTATAAAGCAACCATGTCTGCAAAAAAGTTTGAAAAAATTTGGCGGTTTCTAAGATTTGAAAAAAACGACGAGACGAGAGAGTTCCGTCTGCAAATAGACCACATGGCAGCATTTAGATACGTTTGGGATCTTTTTATCTCAAATTGCAAAAAATGGTATAATCCATGTGAATCTGTGACAATTGATGAGCAGCTGATACCTTTCAGGGAAAGGTATAAATTCATTGAGTATGTTCCGAGCCAGCGAAGAAAATACAGTATAACAATTTTCTGGTTATGTGACTCCACAACTTACTATGGCTTCAACGAAAGCATTTATACAGGAAGACAACCAGGCAAAGAAGTTAAGAGAAATATTGGAGTAACACTGTACTTTAATTATGCACTCCATTACATCACACTGCACACTAATAGCAATGTAAAAGCAGAGAATTTCTTTACTAGCGTTCCACTGACTGAATTACTTCTGAACAAAAATTTAACTTTAGTTGTGATTCTTCGACAAAATAAAACCGATATTCGTCCCATTTTGAAAACGGCTAGAAATCGGGAACAATACAGTACTGATTTTGGATTCAAAAGAGACATAACAATGGTAAGTTATGTACTCAAAAAAGAAAAGGCAGTTATACGATTGAGTACTATGCATCATGACAAAGCCATTGACGAAAAAAGTAAAAGAAAAATAGTTGTGATACAATATTACAATGATACCAACTGAGTGTGGATGCCTTCCATCAGAAAATTTGCATAAACTGTTTTAAACAGCAGACAAAAAGATGGCCGTCGGGAGTATAGTACAACTTGCTGGATGTTGCAGCACAAAACGCCTTCATTGTGTTTTCAGCCCAAATTCCGAAATTTGAAGTTAGAAAAACTTACAAGCGACGTTCCTTCCTATAAGAACTGGTCAAGGAAAAGATAATTTCTCATACGAGAAGCCGGCTGAGAGTGAGCATAAACCTACGATCAACTTTACTTGAGGCAATAAAACACTGCGAGGTCAAAAGGGAAAAGATTGTAGAAAACGCTTTGAAAAAAACAATGGCAAAACAAAGACGTTGCTATTACTTCCCCTCCAAAATAAGATCGCAAATAAGCGTAACAATATTCCAGAAATGTAATAAAAATATATGTAAGGAGCATAGTCACGTCGTTTGTGTGAATTGTCTATAAAATCCGTATTAAAAATTGAGAAGTGTTTTAAAGCATATTGACAATATTTTAGAACCTTTCAATTTAAATTTGAAATTAACTTAGCTTCATTCAACCCTACTTTTTATACTTTTTGATTGTTTAAAAATAAACTTGTCTAATCCAAAACTTCTAAAGATGCAAGGCAAAGTTAGATTTTAGATTTAAGAACTGTACAGTATGTAACTAATTAAGACGGTCATTAATGCTTTTTTATTGGGTAGAGCATGAATTAATTTTCTAAAGCATACTAATAGCCTATTCTGACACAAATTAAAAAATACCTTCAATCTAAATATTCAACTCTACTATTCTTTATGTGTGCATTGAAAGTCAAACAAAGTTTAAAATTTGTTAAACTCAAAAGCTATACAATAGTTGTTATCTCCCTATCACTGAAAATCTTAAAAATAGACTGCGAAACAAGTTTTTTGGTTCTTTTAAAAAATGTTACAATACGAGCATGACATTCCTTTAATTGGAAGGTTACTTTTTAAGTTTTCCTAGCTGGGCAGTAAATATTTACTTGATCACTTACAAAATTGTAATTATCATCGTTGCCGGAGATAGTAACTTGACTCCAAGTCACTTTGTACATAAAGAACGGTTCAAAGTCGGTCAGGTTGAATTTGTTTCTAATGCGATTTACGCCTTCATCAAAGATTTCTTTGGAACGCTTATTCAACGTTTCTCGCAGTGTATTAAAAACCTGGAAATTAAAATTTAAGTGAGAATTTTGTAGGCGGCATTGAGTGCACAAATATGACCCCAAATAAAATGAAAAAAAAACAAACTTCAAATTGATTCAAGTCAAACTTATACAATTTTTAAAATCATTTAAAATATTATATAGCACGTCTAATGATACTTAGTTTACCTATTTTAACTGGGGCTTTACAGGCTGGAGGAAGTGTCAAATTACCTGAAATGTTAACCCTTGTACCTCAAAAACTCTATAAACTATTAAAACAAATTTGTTGAGGATGATTTAAGGTTTTTTCCAAACATAACAAAACTAATTTACTTTTTTAGCACTTTTTTTCACCCAATTTAAAATATACTAAAAGTTCATATTTAAAAAACAGTTTTTTGGCAAATTTCTCCAATAATGTTTTTATGACAAATACAAAAAAAAAATTAATTTTTGTACGTATCACTTAAATCAAAAAAAAAAATTAAAGCTACCTGATAGTAGACTCCTCCCATATTTGGGATTGGTACAAAATTATCCCAAAATGGACACAAAATAGCAAGATTTTTTATGGTTAAAGATTCCTGATTGGGTCTGAGATAGGAATTTGACGGTAAATTATTGCTTCCCAAAAAGATTATTCCATTTTGACGTGCAAAAATTGAAGTAAAAGACACATTTCCAAACGGAATGGAACCTTTGTTCAATCTAAAACATTGGATTAGTAGTAGCTCGTAAAAATTAAAAAACTACAGCTAAATATACTTCCAATAAAAAAGTAAAACAGCTATAATTTCTATATAGATTAATTATTAACGTATTATTATATATATTATTTTTATGCAGTTTTTCTTCAGCATTAACAACTACTCTTTGGAATTGCAATTTTTATCATTTGACAATCGCTCTGTGGTAGCTTGGTCAAGTTTGGAGGAGCACTATTGTGACAGCTGTCGCGAGCACAAGAGGTTTATAAAAAATAAATTTTTCTTAGTGAGATAATACGTGTTTTTTTCAATTTTGCTCACTACAAATACGTATCTCACAGTAATCAGTTATTTACATGTTTAAAAAATTTTTTTGTTATAGATTATCACTACGGCTTTAAAGTCCTTGCTTTAGTATATTCTGGGAATAGTCTCCTAAATCTTTATAATAAATTGCTTAAGTTTTAAATCTTATAGTAGCCTATAAAATGTTTAAAACGATATTAAATACACACCGCTTTATTGCATTGAAAAAGATTCTTTTTTGGCATGAGTATGTAACATAACGCACCAAACTAAACTTAATTAAAATACTTTACTATTAAAACTTACGTTTCAGTTTCAGAAGTGCTATCGCTCAACATCATTGTATCTCCTTCAATTTCGCCATAAGGTAGCAAAACGTGTTTGATGCATTGTTGTAGATCATTATTATAATATCTGTATGAAAAGTAATTTATTTGATTTAAGCTATACATTGATATATCTCTATATAGATATTACAATATTTAAATTGAGCTAAATTCAAATTAGAA
Source organism: Diplosoma virens (assembly GCA_963680785.1). Taxonomy (NCBI): domain Eukaryota; kingdom Metazoa; phylum Chordata; class Ascidiacea; order Aplousobranchia; family Didemnidae; genus Diplosoma; species Diplosoma virens. The sequence goes on from CAVMFT010000084.1 coordinate 32,825, forward strand.
ATTTAACATTATTAAGTTCAAAAAAATTCTAGTTTCTTTTGGAAGGAACAGTTCAGCGTAATAGAACAAATTTTTGAGCCAAAAAAGATGATTCGATAAAAATCTATCTGATTATTTCTATTGTGGTTTTTAAAAAAAGATACTTCAACCCTTTGTTAACTGGGGCTTTGAGTTGGATCTACATTTTGTTGGGAGTGTCAAATTATACAAAAGATTAAAGTTTTGGATCTAAAAAACGATGAAAACAGAAACACAAAAACTTTTAAAAATAATTATTCTATCTAAACACAATTTAACTAGTTTATATTATAACACATCTACTTAACAATTCACGATGAACTAAGAGCAATTTTTAAAGGTTTTTAACTTCATATGTCAATCACCTACACTAAATGCAATAATTTCGTTTTATTTGACATACAATAAAGAACCCCAGTTCACGATTTAATTTTAGTAGTAACAAGATGTTTCGTAAATTTATCGTTAGTGATTATGCTGATATTTCATTAAAAAATTTTTTTGTGTCAATTCATGCACGCCTAGTTATGACAAAAAATTAAAATTAGGTACCCTGCCTACCAACAGTCGCGATTCTGCTTAAAAGAAGAAAAGTAGCAACCAGACTAATACTGCTAAACTTAAAATAAAAAATTTATGAGCCTACAGGATCTTATCCTACACCCTACAGAATTTTTAGCCAAGAAAATAAACGTTTTATCAGGAAGAGAGTGAGTTAATCTTCTAATAGTTTTGCTGAAAAAAAATACAGGTTAGAATTACATAAAAAAATTCAAAATTAGCAAAATTGTTTTTTTTATTAATTAAACAAACGATGTTAACCAACTCTTAGCTTTGAACATATTTTTTTCTACATCTGAAGTTTAAATGCAGATATCAAACATGAATTTGAAAAAAGCGATTAAAACAATAATGTAATGAATTTGTTTTAAAATAAATTATGTAGAAATACCTGAAACCCTCTATACAAGTACAAGCGCCTTCTTCAGGTGAACAAATGGAATTTGGTCCGCATTCAGCTTGACTAGAACATCTTTCAAGTTTTTTCTCACATGTATTTCCTAAATTATTATCAATGTACAGTAGTTGTAATAATATTAACATTGTAATATTTTTATGTACTTTGGCTATTTTTCAGAGTTTTTTCAAACACTGATATATGGTTACAAACCTATGGCCATTTTATTAGTTTAAGTCATGCTATGTTTAGTTTTTTTTCACTAGTTTTTATCTATACAATTGCTATATAATCAATGTACAGTAATTTTAAAGAAAATCACTTCTAGCTATTAAAAAAAATTTAAGAATTTTCTATATAATAAGCAATAAACTTATATATGTAATAAGCAATAGATGTAATAAACAATTTTCCAAAATTATGCAGAATCCTGCACTGTTAATGGCCCCGTTGTAAACAAAAAGGCAAATCAATTTAAAGTATTTTTGACATTTATCTAACACAGAAAAATCTGCGCATTGAGATTAATCGAACATTTTTTCACTTGATTCATCTTGTTCTCATTTGTTCATAGTCCAGATTCTTGATAATGTACAGTGCATGAAGAGTAACGTGGGTATAACAAATGAAGTTTTATAATAGTAAATGATTAGGAAAATTCTCCCCCAACCAATTTGGATGCAATAAGCGGTTGGTTATGATAACCGAGGAAGAATCAGCCAAATTCTTCTATATTTCTTTTAAATGAGCAGTGAAAATTTTTAAAGATTGTTAAAGACGGAGCTAAACAAAAAAAGTTTTTTCTTTTTTTAAATTAGGTTACGAAGTTGTAAAAGATAAAAAAATTACTACCTTTATTTTTTATGGTAAGGAATCACAATAAGTTATTTTTTGAACCATGGATTAAAACTTAAAGTTATGTGGTACTATAAATAGATCACCCTTTTATGAAACTAGTAAAAATGAAAAATTTTTAATTATGTAACATTTATGTCTAATACAAATAAATAAAATAAAAAATAATCTCTCTTTTCTAATTGGAGACTTTAATTATAATTTGCTTGACAGTAAGAATACAACTGTTATGAAGTTGGTTAACTTGTTATTTGATAATTCATTTTACTTTGTAATTAATACATTTACACATTTTACTAATTCAAGTGCTCTTATACGTGATCAAATATAGGATAACGCTTTGTCAATATTTCTTAAATCAGGGATTTCTCTTAAATCAGGGATCAGAAATCATATTGAGGTGACAAATAAACCCAAATATACTAAATATTTTAGTCAAAATAGTTGTCATTGATTTATTCAGTAATTTTCTGAAATTGATGTAGAGCCTATATTAAATTTAAATGATCCAAATTTAGCAGAGAACTTAATTATGAATATACAGGTGTTTCAAAAAAATTGACGTCATTTGACATGTAAACCTTACAGAAACTACATAATCGAATTAAATGAAATTCAACAAGTATAATGTTGATCAAAACAATATTCAATCGTGCAAATATGAATAAGAAGTTTAAAAGCACATGAATACCACGAAAGGTTTTACAAATGTTCAATATGCGCACCGCCTGTGACACGACACACGTGAAGTCGGTACTCTGGCTCCTCCTAAACATGCTGCAGCATGTCTTGGGTAACAGTCACCAGTGCGGTGGTGTTTCTTTGTTAACTACCTGTATTACACAAAAGTTAAACTGGAGATTGTTACCCAAAGCATGCTATCCTTAAAAAAAGGTACTCCATTAGATCTTGATAATTGCAGACCAATTAGCCTTTTTCTTGTTTTATCACAAATTAGAAAAGAATTATATACAATTGTATATATTAATATTTTAATAAAAATAAATTTTCTACTAGTTACAGTTTAGGCTTAGGAAAAATTATTGTACTCACGATGCTGTTACTAAATTTATTGAAACAGCAACAGATGCATTTTAGCAAAAAAAAATTGTAGTCGGTGTATTTCTTTATTTGTCAAAAGCTTTAGACACTATTAACTAAGACGTTCTTTTAAGTAAATTACATTGCTGTGATATCAGAGGTTGCGCCTTAAATTGATTTTAAAGTTGTTTATTAAATCGATCGCAATAGTAGAATGCAGGGGTAATTAACTCTTATGACTCTGTACTCGGCCACCTATTGTTTTTGACTTATGTAAATAACTTTCAAAACTTTCCGCAGAAAGGAAAGACTTTAATGTTTGTTATGACACCAGTACATTTATTTCACATAAATCTTTTACTTAGTTAACTTCGACAGAAAACACTAAATTAGAAAATATTAACAAATAGCTGATTGCAAATAGATTATCATTATAGATTACTAAAACTAACTGTATAATTTTCCAAGTCCCTCTTTGTAAACAAAGCACTATAATATCACTTTAAACCTTAGCGGTCGTAAGACCTTGTTTTTATATTTTATAACAGCAAGCTATACTCGCCCTACGACCGCCAAAGGTTAATATCACTTTAAATAACCACACTTTACAAAGAGTTTTTGAAACAAAGTTTTATCGCGTTTTTATTCACGATCATTTATTTTCAAAGCCACATATGGAGTATTTGCTAAAAAAGATTGGATCTAGCATTTATTACATTTGAAAATTTAAACCTTTTCTTGACCGTGAGACTTTATTGCTTTTATATCACACACTAATTAAAAGTCATATTTTTATACTGCATGACTTCATGGTGTTTTAACAACAAAACCACGATCAACAAGCTTCAATGTACAGAGAACAAATTGATGCGCTTTATACTTAATGTCGGCAAGAGGATGACGGTCTCACACGTTATGAAAGTAACGAATAACTGACAATAGGTCAAATTAGAGACTTATAGATAGCCACTTTTGTAAATAAATTTATGATCAAAATACAACATACCGGTATATAGATAAGTTCATGGTTTTTGTCTTTAATTAATCGAATAAACAATTAATATTTGTAAAAAACGTTTTTAAACATATTTTTACCCGTACTTACCATGAAAACCAGCCGCGCATATGCAATAAAAAAAAGTACTGATACCAAAAAATCCTCCTTTAAAACATCGGCCTTTGTTTTTACATGGTCCACTTAAACAAGGATTTACTTCTTTTTCACATGTTTTGCCAGTTGTATCAGGAGGACAAGTGCAAAAAAACTCTATGCCATCAGTTCCGCAGACACCGTTATTTAGACATGGCATACTTGAGCAAGCATTTCGATAAACTGCAAATCAATAACAAAGAGTTTAAAAATTGAGTAAAAATAAAACGCTTCTATTAACAACAAATTTCAGCTCAGCTCAAATAAGAGTCCCCTCTAATACCTACCAGTCGCTTGCATAGTGCAAGATGATCATCAGCATAAGCGAATTTTCTACCAACTGTCACTGGCAGGCATATGTACGAGTATAAATATTAAACAAGAGAGGAGCCCAGACTGATCCTTGTGGGACACCATTCTTCAGGTGTGACAATATGCTTGGTTTCCGGCACCTGGGATGAGGGTAAAACTGCGATTTCAAACAAGTTTCATAATCAATGAGACCATGTGTATGTCTTTCGTTTTCGGAGCCAAGGGTCTATCATTTTAACACCCCGGAAGTACTCCGAATTCATGATCATTTGCATACGCCTCTTTTTTTGAAAATAAAACGTAATAGGAGTTGCTTACAATTTTACGAATGCTGTGACATCTACATGCATATGTGTTTATGATAACCAGTGTGTTTTCTAATAATAAAGATGTCTTTCTTGTGCGGTCCCCTTGCAAGATGATTGTCACTAATTTGTACTATCATTAGTAAATCATTAAAAAGCTTTGAATTTCGTATGATTTCTCTGATTACTAATAATATTAATGCTGCAAACATAAAAATGAAGTCAATTTTTTGTTTATCATTGCGTTTTGTAACAGCTTATTTCACATCTTTGTGAAAATAGCTACAAATCATTTTTTGAAAAAAAATTTAGAACTTAAGATGAGTAATCGTTTTTATAAATTTGCTTTGCTGGGTAGTTTAGATTTTGTCAACATGATTTTGAGCTGTGTTTGTATATCAGTTTAGTTTTTTTGTATTAAATTTTGCCAAAGTAAATGTTTAAGTATATTTTCTTTGCATAAATGCAAAAGATTTTACATGGAATTATTCAACAAATGTTACAAAATTTAAATAACAGGTGCAGGCTGTTTTGTTATTTATTTTACATAAATTTTAAACATAATTCGTTTTATTTTTACCAGCACTATAATAACAAAAATTAACTGCATGTAAATATGCAAACAGATAAATTTGCTTGCTTTTTGCTGTTTGTTATAGCAACGTTGTGCTGTTACAGCTTTATTAGGTTAAGCGCGACAATAATTATTATCTATGACGTGCTGTGGGTTTTATCTCCAATGATCTCTATTCGTAAGTAAAATTTGATTATATGTATAATCAAATAGTTTCAAAGCAATCACAGCTCATTATTTATGGCCCTCTAACTTTGGGTAGTTAGCTAAATGCTGTTCGATTGGTAACTCTACTTATTGTGCATAAAAAAGGACTGTACACAATCTTTTGTGTCAATGCACCTTAAAAGAAAACAAATGAGTTTGAGCGTCGTACTAAGTTTGCGGGCCAGAAAAATTAGTTTACGGGCAAAAATTGGCCCGTGGACCGGCAGTTAGACGGTGTAATTCAAAAAAAAATTTTCAGCAGAGTGGTCTTATGTGAAATTTCTTTCTTTGTAAACTGTTCGAACTTTGCTTAGCCGATTCTGACTGTCAAAAATCTTATTTTTTTATATTAAGATAAATCACGTTTAAAAAACTGCCGAAGTCGTTAACTCTCTCAAAGTTCTATTTCATAATCAAACAATTTTTAAAAAATAACTATTCTTTAATCCAATCTTTGTGGCGTTTGTCTATTACCCTGCGATTGTGTTGTGGCGTTTTTTTTAATCGCTGCGAGTGCCAAAAACTGACAGGTTGTCATGGCGCGGAAGCAGTTTGCTCCAAGTCAGCACTATTACACTCCAAATCCGACTCCTTTGAAGTAGACACTTCCGGTATAGGTTAGATTTTGTCCATTTTGACAACCCTTGATTTAAGTGTTTACCAACATATTCAAATTTGCTTGTAGATTCTAAATTTTTGAATTAGCATGGCTAGTAACTAACTGTCAGTTACTGCACTAAATTTGCTTGATTGCTTTGACACCATAAAAAAATAAACGCTGCTTTAAATATTAACTTTTATTGAGAAAAATAGAAATTGTATTGTGGTCTAAATGAGCTTCAAAGTAATTTAAGGTACACCCTACTGTGGTTATTCTGATGCTACAAAAATAACCATGCAAAAAGATGGCCAAAATTTTGGAAAAGTTAAAAAGTTTTAATGTCATAGTATTTATCTAAGCAGGGATATAAACATCAAATATACTAAACGGTCAAAAAAGATCTTTACACAAGTTGGGAAGTAAACATCTTCTTTAGTGTAAAAAAAAACAAATAAAGTTTCCATGAAGCCAACGAACGGGCCGTCCAGCTTTTATCAGCCAAGACCTGTTTTGGTTTATTCAAAATATTCACGGGCCAAGTAGGCCTGAATTAATTTTGCTGATTCTACAAATGAAAATCTTTTCTTTTGGTCTTTATCAAATTTCCTAATAAAACTTTTCTCCAATGCTCAATTTCAATTTTGCGTTTGTTAAAAATGCCAAATAAAAGGCTCTTTTAAATTTTTTCCCGTCCAGCGATAATTGTTTTGAACTTTCTTTCTATCGCAGTATATGTGAAACATATTCGGTGACTAATATTTGATTTTTATTTATATTACAGTATCATAATTGGTATTACGATTTATCTTTAAAGGTGCCTCTATTTAACTCATAAGATATCTTTCAATAAGTTTCTTTGTAATTTACTGCAAAAGTGGCTTTTGAGATGCTAAATGTTTCTGATTCAGAAAGGGATGTACAGATTGAGATGCTTGCTTGTGCTTTTCAAATAAAAATGTGTAATATGAGCTACCAGAAATTTAGACATTGTCGGAGTTCTAAAGTTAAATTTTTGATTTATTTTGAAAGTACGTTTAAATTTACCTTGACAATCCAGTCCGTTCCTTACATATCCTGTTTTACATTGACAATCATAACTTCCATCATTATTTTTGCAAATTTCATTTTGATTGCAGTTTGATTGGCCTAGTAAACACTCATCAATATCTACAAACAAATGTTTTTAATTAGATGTTTAATTGTAATACTATAACTTTTTTTAACAACATTGACTTTTATCCGTTCCTGTGTAACGCTATATTAGATTTTTTCTAATATAAATTTTTCATTGCATTTAGGTTGCAGTAAAGACTTGAACAAAATTTATTTCAAAAATGATGCTTGTCTAGTCATAATTAGCTTCGCATACTGTATTTTATATAGTTTCTATGCTTTGATGAAAAACTTATTTTTGACACTTAAAAGTACATTATAAAAAACTTAACTTGAACTCCTGATATTACATCCGTTGTCGCACGAAAATGTGTTTTGAAAATGATGCTTGTCTAGCCATGATTAGCTTTACATATTGTATTTCATACAGTTCCTATGCTTTGATGAAAAACTTATTTTTGACACTTCAAAAGAACATTATCGAAAACTTAATTTGAACTCCTGATATTACATCCGTTGTCGCACGATAATCATATCATGTGAACAACTGATATTAGCGCATTTTTTATTGACTTTACATCAGACTAACGTTTGCAAGAGGTATTTTAGAAAAAAAGAAACGAAACCAAACGTTATGCTTAGGTTTAACAGCTGGCAAGCCAGACAAAGATTAAAATATAAAAAAGTTAGTCAAACATGTAGGTTGGGCACTTTTCTTTGCAACAATTATCACAACATGAACTAATTAAATTTTTCACACATTTTACCTTATTTAACAACTGACTATAAGACCAAGAAGATTTCTAGATTTTAACTGTTGTTAAAAGCCAAGCTGAGCTGCTGCATCTCTGATTTCAAATTCTCAGATGGGCTTTAACATTCTGGTAATAGTGAAAATCTGACTCTTTAAAAACGAAACAATCTTTTTTGCATGGTAGTAGATATTTTTTCAAATTTTTAGATCGTTAAATGCAGCGTCCACAACGCTGTAAAATAATATAATGGTGATTTAGTTAATTTTATATGGTACAAAAACTTCTCTAAATGTCTGTAAAACATATAAACGCCATTTTTTTTTAGTTACAGCTCAAATCAAAACAGTTTTTGTTTTCATTTGTCTGGAGTAACCAAATTACTTATTGGGTTGAGCTCAATTGTGTAACAAGTTTTTTTAGCTTGTTAATGCAAACAACTGCACATTAAAGCTTTTATGGTGCAAAAAAGTGAATGATATAATTATATTTTATTTATCAAGAAATGTGGAACATTTCTGAAATTCTTTTTTTGTTTTATATATAGTGAAAACGTTTCTTAGTGTATTGTGCACAATGGTGATATGTGAAAAGCTACTCCTCTTTTTTTACAGTAGGCTCTCATAATCTAAGCTCAAATACTTAACATAAATATCTTAGATCTTGATTTAATTTTACTCATCATGAGCAATGGCGTATAAAGAATATGCAGCCCAGATTTGTATGCCCATCAAAAACCTTCTTGGCTTTGACTGCATAAATATTTTACTTTACGTTCGGTCTTTTTACGTCTAAAACTGTTTATCCACAATTATACAATCAATTAAAACATTAGAGATCCGAGATTTTGGCATAGTGCAAACGCAGCCCCCACTAACAGAAATTGTACAAACGAGTTGTCCACATTTAGGATAATCGCAGGGGTCAACCCGGCCGAAGGGCAATAGCCGGGCCTCGCCCTGGGTCAACCGCCTACGTGATTACGGTGTAGACCCTCGTCAGATAAGGTTGGCCCAGATGGCAGGTACTTTCTCGTAGCTTGGGATGTGAGTAAATCTGCTATTGATCTCAAACATGACAGACTGAAACCAAACCTGCCGAAACGGAAGGGTATCCACCCATTCCGATGTTCAGCGAGGATCTGCTAATCGGCAAACGTCCTTTTCAGGACTGGAAAATGCCTGGAAAAAACTGCCCTTTTCAGGGCACATTACCAACAAGTTTCGAAGACCCACTATTCTTCAGCTGATCATCGAAGACCTCACTGCATACAAGATGAATGTTTTTCACTAGCTTGCTCTGAAGTCTGAGACATTATCATTCTTCTACAGGAGACCCACTGCACTGATGCAGAAATGTTGGTACTTTCAAGCTACCAACTAGCTGGGTATTCTTTAAACAGAAAGCATGGTTTTGCCACGTTTGTCCACAAGCGACTAAGGTACATGCTTTTGGACCAATATCCACCCACATTGGAAATTGAGTGGTTCTGAGTGGACGTTGATTGTTGTAAAATAGTCAACGTCTACAAATCTCCACCAACACGATTGCAATTTCAGGATCTCCCAGTGTTTTCTCACCCATGTCTTTATGCTTGAGATTTTAAATGTCGCCATGTTGATTGGGGTTACGATGATAACAGTCCGACGGTGAGTGCTTGGCTGGCTGCGCAGGTATTAATTGTCTTGCTCCCTATACAACGCCAAGGATGCCGCCAGTTTTTACTCCGCCCGCTGAAACACTGGCACAAATCCAGATCTAGCTTTTGCTAGCGTAGGTCCTAACAGTCGCTTAACGGACGTGTACTTGAAAAGTCTTCTAGGTCACAACATTAATTTTCGCTTATTACACCACCAAGGTTTGCTATGGTAGTGTCAAGCATGCCTGTTAAGCGATGGAGCTACCGCAAAGCCAAATGGAGTCATTAAATGGCTTTGAAGAATAAATTTGCAAGGACTTTGTTGCCGCCTGCTTCACTTGATCTGAATGCGGCTTACCAGGACTTCTGAAACATCATCAAGAAAGCAGCCAAAAAGACTATCCCACGTGGGTATCAAAACAACTATATTTCGTGCTGGGATGTGGAGTTGAATAATTTTATAGAACTTTCTATAGTCTCCTCAGGAAGACGACTCAAGTTTGTCTGCTACAGCTCTGGTTGCCAAGTTTGACAGAAAGCGGAGGGATCGATAGTCCGAGGCAGTTCGGAGCATCGACTTTTCACATTATAGTCGAAAAGCATACAGTATTTTGAACAACCTTACTGGTAGGTCACGACACTCTCCTCGTCACTGTCTCGTCTCAGCTGATGCTAGTGCATCTCAGCTGGTCAGAAACGGGAAATACGAGGTTGTTGACCGCAACTCTTCTCGACTTGTCTCTCAAGATGCGTCTGACCTTTGGAGGGCCACAACACGAGACCCAGTAAATATCGCTGATATTTCTTCCACAAAGAGAATTTACTGTTGCCATCCAAAATTTAAAACCAGGTAAAGCTCCGGGCCCTGATTCCATCTTCCCAGAGCTTATAACCCATGCTGGAGCTGCTTTGAAGACTTGGTTACGTGACTTTTTTCTCCCTGCTTGTGTCGACTCAAAATCCCCAAGATCTGGAGAAAAGCATTTGTAGTAGCGATCCCAAAGCCAATAAAGCCCGTGGGGACCCAAAGAGCTATCGATCGATATCTCTGCTCCGTGTTCCCTACAAGATCCTCGAGAAGCTTATCTACGCCCGCATTGAGCCATTAATCGATCCATTGCTCCCAAAAAGCAGGCTGGGTTTCGACGCAGTAAGTCAACCGTGGATCAAGTTATTCTACTGACCCAGAACATCGAGGATTCTTTTGAGGCTAAGAAAAAGGTCGGTGCCATATTCATAGATCTGACAGCGGCTTATGACACTGTCTGGCACCGTGGCCTTACATCAAGCTGATAAGGCTTTTGTCAGATAAGCACATGGTCAAAATGATTATGGAGGTTGTCCCAAAACCGAATTTTCACCCTTACTACCGGTGACGGAAAGCAAAGCAGGTTACGCCGTCTAAAAAACGGCGTTTGTCAGGAATCGGTCTTGGCTCGCCTCCTATTTAATATCTATACACACGATGTGCCTTTCATAATTTCATGAAAGTTTGCTTATGCTGATGATTTAGCATTGTTGCACTCTTCTGGAAAGTGGAAGGACCTGCAGGGGATTTTAAGCCAAGACATGTCTACACTTTCAGCATATCTCCAGACTTGGAGGTTGAAGCTCAGTCACACTTAGACGGTGAGGGCAGCCTTTTACTTAAATAACCGAGAGGCCAAGCGTGAGCTAAAAGTATACAGCAACGATAGAATTTTACCATTCTGTCCAACCCTTACTTACTTTGGGGTAAAACTGGACAAATTGCTCACGTTTCGTCACTATTTAGTGGCATTGCTCAAAAAACTATCCTCGCGCGTCACACTGCTGAGACGGCTCGTGGGCTCGGAATGAGGTGCTGGTGTCAAAACACTACGCATAGCCGCCTTATTTCTGGTTTACTCAACAGCTGAGAACTGCGCACCAGTCTGGTGTCGCAGCGCTCACACTCGTCTCATAGACAGTGTTTTGAACGACGCCGTGCACATAATCAATGGATGCCTGCCTCCCACTCCAACGGACCACCTTCTTATACTTTCAGGCATCCAGCCAGCTGAACTTCGCCGACTGGGAGTAACACTCTCCTTGGCCCACCGTGGATCTCTGGACCCCAATCATATCTTGTCTTTTAAGTGGGTTCTCGTGGGTCCATCCTGATCATATTTTGCATGGCCTTCGTATTGGCTTTTAACTCGCTAAGAAAAACTAAGATCTAGACCCCATTTGTGCCAACTGCGCGAAATCTTTTGAAAAACCTTGCTGGACTTGGCATCAGCGCTTCTGAATGAACAAATCGTAAATGAAATGCGGAGTACTGTGAAAATTCTTCCAGGTTCCGTGTTTTTGTGCCCAGGACCAATGCCAGGCCTATTCGAATGCGTGTGTACGGAGCGGCTTAGGTTAAGCTCAATCGCTTGAGAACTGGTGTTGGGCGATTCCACTCGTCCATGCACAAATGGAGTCTCGCTCCTTCACCAAATTGCGAGTGCGGCGCCGCTGAACAAACTGTAGACCACGTTCTAATAGCGTGCCCCGTACATCGGGCACCACATAAAACACGAGGTCTGACGGTTTTGGATGAAGAAACTTTATGGTGGCTTAACAACATCACTGCCAACATTTGATCCGGACAGTACAGCAGCCTGCGGTAGTAAAAGGATAAACCCTCGGCCCCAGTCCTGTTTGTGTCCGACCTGGAGTGAATGCCCTTCCAAACAAAGACGACGAACTAAAACATATAAAGGTTAAATATATGAAAGAAATATGATTAATGTTTTTAAAGCCGGACAATGTACTTTTAGTATTTTTTATACTTGAAAGAACAGAAAAACTTTCTAATGACAGCAGTATTTTGTAAACTAATTGTTTTTATTAAAGGTTTAAGAAAAACCAAACTTTACATTTTAAAATTGTAGGTAACTTTTAAAGATGAGGAGACTTATTACAACGCCATTGAGTTATGATTTTTAAAGTGGAAATAAATAGCCTTTGGGAGTAATAGGTTTTTGCGCAATAAGCATTATTGCAATCACGCTAGAAAAACAAGTGATGTCTGACATGTAATGAAAGCAACATAGACACAAAAAAGTTGTTACTCTTTGTTAAGAAATGAGATACCGAGGCTTATATATTGATAATCTAAGCCAAACTAGTTAATCAAGCAGTTATTGGCAAAACGAACAATTTGATATGAAGTAACTTTTGGCATTGCTTTCATACCAATCGTTTTGCCAAAACTTTTCAAACAATAAATCGAAAGGTGTATTACAATTGAAAATAGTTTTTACATGAATTGATCTTAAAATATAGAACAACAAAGAGCTTCCAAAGCAAATACATAAAAAAGTACACAGTTTTAAAAGATTTTTGTAGCTGTAGTAATTAGCATATTTTAAATTTCATAAAAAGTGTTGGCGAATAGTACAGTAAAGTCATAAAAAAAGCATATAAGATTTTGCTGTTGGCTTCAAGAGAGAAAAATTTTAGAAAATTTAAGCAAAAGGTAGATAAAAAAGGAAAATAAGAACTTTTTTTTTGTCTTGAAATATTATACATATGCTTATTGTATATTTATTAAATGATATTTTCTTACCTATGCAGAAATCATTTCCTGTAAAACCTTTTTTGCAACCGCAAGTGTAAGTTTCGTTGGTGTCTAAACACTGTAGTCTTTGACAAACGTAATTTCCGGTTTGACATTCGTTTATAACTATGAAAAGAAAAAACATTAAGTTCTTTTTTTTGCAAAAATTTTGCAAACAGTTTTTTATCTCCTTCAAAAAAGAAGTAAAGTTTTGGCATAATTAAATGCCAAATATTTTTGTATAGTTTTTCAAACAAATCAATACTGTTGTAACTTCGAAAATAGGACGGATTGCATTCCAGTAACCAAGTTAATTTATAATCAAACATAAAAACTCATCATCTTTAGGTTTTTTATGCTATGTACTCTTAAATAAATTAATTTTACTTGACTTAGGAATATTAATATTTTATTTAATACGCAGGTGTGCGCGCATAGATTTGCTAAAATTCTAAACTTAAATAAAATTCTGAGCGCAGAAAAGGTTTAACCTTGCTAACACACCATGTGAATACCGCATCAGAGATATGTGGTCTTTTACAGTTGTGTTTTGTGGTGACTTTAACATATTAAGTACATAGCTACCAGGTAATGATTAATTTAATTGTCTTTTAGCTATGATTATTATAATGAATTTTAATATAAAAAAAAACTTTTTAAAAAAATTTGTACTGTAAATCTAAAAAACAATCATAAATTCTTAATTTTTTTATTGCTTTCTGCTTTACCTTACTAGAATGTAACACTAACAATTTATGATTATAATTATAAACTTTACAAAAAAATTGAGCAAAATAAAGGGCAAAGTATAGTGTTAGATACTGCTACTAATAGTGTAATATCAAAATACTAATATTTTGTACTTATGTGATTTTGTGTTATTGTAAAGTTTTGGTGGTATTGCCATATAGTTATTATCTGTTGATAAAACTAGAACCACAAAGATGGCATGAAAAGAAACTTCAAATTAAATTTTTGGCTTTCAGTAATTCCTATGTATCATGGTTTTTTAACAAAGAAAGATTATTAATTGTAAAAAAGAAAATGAAATTTTACCAATCATAAAAAATGTTTTTATGTGATACTCTTTTAATAGACACAATGTTATATTCATGTCGCACTAAAGTTGTCACAGTACGTCCATAGAAATTAGATGTATGTGGTAATATTTTACACTACTTTTAAGGTTTAAATATTTTTCAAAAATAACTGCTATTGAGAAAACTACTACAAAAAAAAAAATTTACAAATTTTAATTGTTTTAATTGCTTTCTATTTGGCAAACTAGAAATCAAGAACAACATGAATTTACACAACTTTAAAAGTGTAATTTAAAAATTTGATTTAATTCTGTTGATTATTGGCATGTAAAATTTAGTTAGTATTCGAAGTGGTTATAACAATTTCATCATCATAAAGATACCGTGCAGATAAATTTTAAGATTCTACATAATATTTAGAGGGACTCTTAAGATTTTGCTAAAATGTTTATTCGCACTTTATGGTCTCTCTTTAATCGGTTTTAATTTATTTTTCAAGTAGCATAATTTTGAGCCATTTTAATTAAGCGGATAATATATCAATACAACGTTGGAGATGCTCGCTTACTGTCATCGTAATTGCTTTGATTTTTTGTTCCTGAGATAATGGCTAAATCTCTTTTCAAGAAACAAATTAGTGTGAAGGATAAGATAATGGTGCTGTTGCTTTTGGTCGAATATACAGTTGTGCCCGAAATTTTTTATAACCCTATCAATAATTCATAATTTGTGAATAATTATAGGAACAACATAGTATTTTTAATTTATTACTTGTTAAATCATTTGATAGTTAAAATACTTTCAGTAGGTTAATATGATTCCGCACAAAGTCACAGATTAAAATTATTATGTTTTTCCAATAATTAACTTAATTTGAATTAAAGTTTTGGCAAAGAGGTTGTTTTTTTCAACCAGACAACAATTGAAAATAGCAGCCATAATGGATTCAGCATTTATAGACTATAATGGATTCAGCATTTTCAGCATTTATTAAATAAACATTAAAAATTATTATTTAAAAAAAAAAACACGAACGTTTTCGGCTTACTTCAGCCCTCATCAGGTTTCTACAATTTAGTAATATTAATTAACTTTAAATTTACACACACACATAAAAAAATTAAAAATTAACAACAGCAAAAAACAATGTATATTTTAAAAAGGCTGTATTTTTGACTAACAGGCTAAATTTTAAATCAAAACGAGAGAGAAACTAAATTGATACAAATTAAATTTCAGATTATGATGTCATTGAAGAAAAAAAAGAAAAAATATTACAATCAAAATATATTCAATAAATATGAAGTTCCGTTTGCGAACATTTGTCGATTTAATTTTGGACTTAACTTTTTTATGAGTAGAGCTTCGTGAATCTTAGAACAAAATTCTGATTTGCATTTACGTATCATTACAAAATTGTTTTCATCAGACCGATTATTAGAACACTTTTCACACGACAAAATATGATCTTTAACTGCACTATCCTGTAGACTTTTGAAATTCAGATGCTCCTGGACTCTAGTGATCAAATGTCTGGACGACATACTGATGTATGTCTTGTTCGTATCGCACGAACACGAGAATTTATAGACAACATTTGAACAAAGAGCACAGGAGTTTTGGATTTTAACTGAAAATAATTGACTACTTTAAAAGTTTTATAGATAGGAGATATTTTTAAGTTGTACTTGTTTTTTATTAATGCAGAAAGACGATTTGCAAAGTGATGTGATTCCTTACCCAAATACGGAATACAAAAACTATTTTCAAAGCTAATGTTTTGAGAAAATTTGTTAGAAGATTGAAAGCTCGCAAGAATTTTATCAAAAAACGATGAAGGATAACCATTATTCAAAAACATCTTTTTTAACATACTAACTTCTTTATCAAACAAAAAATCGGAGGAACAAATACGCTTGGCTCGATTTAAAAAACATAGAATTAATTCAGACTTCCATTTAGTGGGACACAGCGCGTTAAATTTCATCAGGTTTCTACAATTTAGTAATATTAATTAACTTTAAATTTACACACACACATAAAAATATTAAAAATTAACAACAGCAAAAAACAATTTATATTTTAAAAAGGCTGTACTTATGACTGTTTAGTTTCTCTGTATTTGTATCAATTTAGTTTCTCTCTCGTTTTAATTTAAAATTTAGCCTGTTAGTCAAAAGTACAGCCTTTTTAAAATATACATTGTTTTTTGCTGTTGTTAATTTTTAATTTTTTTATGTGTGTGTTGTGATATTGTGCAATAGATGACGTAGTGTTTTCTTAAACGCTTCTAATCTTAATCAGCGCCTTCTGCTCGAACAATTATTGGACACGCGCATCTCCAAGCATAATTGTTACAAGTTAAATATGCGCCTTTATTTTGGTTCACCAGTCAGTTCAAAGTTATCAAGCTACTACAGCAAACGAACTAAAAGCATTCTATTTCAATACGGTTGTTTTTTGGCTAAGTGATTTTTGTGAATTTTAATTATTGTTATTTAATAAACCTGTGTATTCGTGCAAAGATACAACAGTGTGTGTGTAAATTTAAAGTTAATTAATATTACTAAATTGTAGAAACCTGATGAGGGCTGAAGTAAGCCAAAAACGTTCGTGTTTTTTTTTTTAAATAATAATTTTTAATATTTATTTAATAAATGCTGAAAATCCTGAATCCATTATAGTCTATAAATGCTGAATCCATTATGGCTGCTATTTTCAATTGTTGTCTGGTTGAAAAAAACAACCTCTTTGCCAAAACTTTACTTTAGAATTAGCAGCAAAAGAGGTACACCAGTAAAAGATCTTCGACAGATCGAAAGGTGTGGTTTAAAAATAGTGAAATTAAAATTAGACGTAAAATTTTTTGAAACTTGCGCTAATCTTGACATTTGCCCACAATTCCTTAAATTCAAAGCACCAAACCTCAAGATTTACAGGAACACAAAAGATTTGTATCGTGTAATTGTTCTTAAAAAGTTAAAAGAAATTAAGAAAGATCTTGGGCGAGCAGAAAGTAATTATATCACCAAAAAAGCTATCCAGCAAAATCTAAGCACCATAGAAAAATTATGCTTAAACTCAATGCTTACAGAAAAATTTCAAGCTACTGCCAAGAACATTTTGTTCACTCACAGGAAAAAAACTGATTCGCCTTTGGTTAAGAGAACGCCGTAAATCTCCGGATTGTGTAAAAAATTTAAGTAGTAGAAATTTAACAATTGAAGAAGAAGACGCTCTACGGTTTGGTCTTGATAACCATATTTTACCAAAAAAACTACGAACAGATGATATCAAAGCGCAGATAGAAAAACTCTTTTATTTTATCAACAAGGAGAATAAACTTATTGACGACAACTTTAAAGACGAAGTCAAATTTATGTTCAAGAAATTCGTTAATGCCGGTAAGAGAATTTGTGCTCACCCCAAAAACGCAGCTCTTCATAATACCTTAAAAAAACTGGGCGATAACTCCAGAATTAAAGTTTGTAAATTCGATAAAAGGGAAAGGGGTAGTCATTTTGGACAGCCATGACTACTACGCAAAACTGGATTGCATAATCAATGATAGCTCAAAATTTCATGAAATTAATCAAGACACCAAAGTTGATCCAATAATTAAAAAAGAAAAATCCATTAATTATTATGTCAACAAATATCTAAAATCATATGGAAGTGAAACAGTAAAAAACCTCATTCCGAAAGGCAGTAGTCCAGGAAAAATGTACGGTCTCATCAAAGTCCACAAAAATAATAACCCAGCAAGACCAGTGATATCGATGATTGGCACCCCAGAATATCAACTTGCCAAATTTCTTGATTCAATAATCAAAAGTTACATACCAGATTCATACATGTTACATTCTACTGATCACTTTCTTGATGAATTAAATAACTTCCAATTTAATGCGGATCACAAACTTGTTAGCTTTGACGTTCAATCTCTGTTCACAAATGTTCCTCTGGATGAAACCATTAATATAATTGCTGACTACATCTACTCGAAAGATAACCAGATTAAAGACAATCTACCTTCAATGAAAAAAGAAGTATTTATAAAACTGCTGCGTTTGGCCAACCAAGGAATGTTTTTATATAAAGACAAATTATATCAACAACATGATGGTGTCAGTATGGGTTCTCCACTGGCTACGACTTTAGCCAATTTTTTTCTTGCCCACATAGAAAATAAGTTATTAGGGAAACAATTAGACTTTCATCCAAAATTGTATTCTAGATACGTTGATGACATATTTGCTATATTTGATAATTCTGATCACTGCACTAAATTTCTCGATTTGCTTAATTCTCACCATAATAATATTAAATTCACAGTGGAGCTTCCTTCTGACACCATACCATTTCTTGACGTTGAAATTAGGCTCAATGAAACTGGGATTGATACTTGGGTATACAGAAAACCTACAAACACCAATCTAATTTTGAATTTTAACGCGCTGTGTCCCACTAAATGGAAGTCTGAATTAATTCTATGTTTTTTAAATCGAGCCAAGCGTATTTGTTCCTCCGATTTTTTGTTTGATAAAGAAGTTAGTATGTTAAAAAAGATGTTTTTGAATAATGGTTATCCTTCATCGTTTTTTGATAAAATTCTTGCGAGCTTTTAATCTTCTAACAAATTTTCTCAAAACATTAGCTTTGAAAATAGTTTTTGTATTCCGTATTTGGGTAAGGAATCACATCACTTTGCAAATCGTCTTTCTGCATTAATAAAAAACAAGTACAACTTAAAAATATCTCCTATCTATAAAACTTTTAAAGTAGTCAATTATTTTCAGTTAAAATCCAAAACTCCTGTGCTCTTTGTTCAAATGTTGTCTATAAATTCTCGTGTTCGTGCGATACGAACAAGACATACATCAGTATGTCGTCCAGACATTTGATCACTAGAGTCCAGGAGCATCTGAATTTCAAAAGTCTACAGGATAGTGCAATTAAAGATCATATTTTGTCGTGTGAAAAGTGTTCTAATAATCGGTCTGATGAAAACAATTTTGTAATGATACGTAAATGCAAATCAGAATTTTGTTCTGATTCACGAAGCTCTACTCATAAAAAAGTTAAGTCCAAAATTAAATCGACAAATGTTCGCAAACGGAACTTCATATTTATTGAATATATTTTGATTGTAATATTTTTTCTTTTTTTTCTTCAATGACATCATAATCTGAAATTTAATTTGTATCAATTTAGTTTCTCTCTCGTTTTGATTTAAAATTTAGCCTGTTAGTCAAAAATACAGCCTTTTTAAAATATACATTGTTTTTTGCTGTTGTTAATTTTTAATTTTTTTATGTGTGTGTGTAAATTTAAAGTTAATTAATATTACTAAATTGTAGAAACCTGATGAGAGCTGAAGTAAGCCGAAAACGTTCGTGTTTTTTTTTTTAAATAATAATTTTTAATGTTTATTTAATAAATGCTGAAAATGCTGAATCCATTATAGTCTATAAATGCTGAATCCATTATGGCTGCTATTTTCAATTGTTGTCTGGTTAATTTGAATTATTGCCAGGGGTTAAAATAATTTCGAGCACAAGTCTAAGCAATGCCGTTTCAGATAAACTGAAATGTAAACCAAAGATATATAGAATTTCACCCGCTACCACGTCAAATGTAGTGTTTCGGACAAATTCCATTGTAGTTCTTTTGAGTTATTGTTTTCTTGATTACATTTTTATGTCATGATAAGATAAAATTCCTGATTAACTTTCGTATCGTTACTATCCCCATGTACAGCTGGCGCAAAATGACTTAGGACCTTTAACAAAATTTCCATTTTATTATCTGCTATAAAACCTTACATCACATTAATCTCACAACTCTGCTTTTATGATTGTGATTCATTAATACATTAACAAAGGGTCAGTGTGGAAATTAACAAAGGGTCAGTGTGGAAATAGAATAACACAATAATATTATTTTTGCTTCACACTAATATTAGGAGGTTGATTTATTTAGAGAATATTAGATATTAAAGTTTTTAGAATGCCTGGAAAGTATACTAGCAGTGAGGAAAAGGCTAGAATTCTTGCCTGGAGACAAGAGAAAGTTTCCATTAAAGAAATATGTGCTCGTAGTAGAAGACCCAAGTTAACAGTAATGAAGCTTCTAGCCTCAGCCAAAGGGCTTCCTCCCAATAAAGTCCCCAAGCACAGATTTGGAGAAGACATCAAACGCGACGGACACTTTAATAAAAAGGGAGGTGCAAAAAAATCCACAACTGACAGCCCTGGAACTAAAAAATTTGCATCCAGAACTGCTGGAAAATGTTGCCGTGCGCACCATACAGCATCGCCTGCAAAAAGGCTTGGGCTTGCCTAGTCGCAAAGCTGCTAAGAAGCCTCTCTTAACAGAACGAATGAAAAAGCAGCGCATTGCATTTGCAAAAAAATACATTCACTGGACGCCTGCGCAGTGGAAAAGAGTTATGTTTTCGGATGAGAGTAATTTTCAAGTGTTCCGAGTGGGATCCCCTATGGTTCGACGCCCTCATGACTCTAATAGATTTGACCCTAGATTCACAGTCCCAACTGTAAAGCACCCGGATTCAATCATGGTATGGGGAGCTTTTTCTGGGGAAATGGGCAGGGCTGGCCTGTATTTCTTGCCTAAAAACAAAAAAATGAATAGCGATCAGTATGTAAAAGTGCTGGAGGAGCACATGCTCAGCATGTTTTACATTCACAGCTGTGAAGTCTTCATGCAAGACAATGTTCCATGCCATAAGTCCAAAAAAGTTACGAATTTTCTCCAACAGCAAAAAATAAGAGTGCTTGATTGGCCTGGTAATAGCCCCGACTTAAATCCAATAGAGAATTGCTGGCAAAAAATGAAGAACATCATGAAACAAAAGAAAACACCAAACTTGGAGACCCTAAAACTTGAGCTCATGAGAGTCTGGTGCCAGAAGATGTCACTGGATTATTTTCAAAATTTGAGCAATTCCATGCCCAAACGCCTGCAGATGGTCATCAAAAAGAAAGGAAATATGACAAAATATTAAACACCGTGTTTTTGTTTAATAAAAATTGATAAATATAATAAAAATTGTGTTTTAACTTGAAAAACGGTTAAGTCCTAAGTCATTTTGCGCCAGCTGTATCAATTTTAATACTGTAATTACATTGTATTTCTGTTTGCTGTTTTACCATAAAAATTATGCTTAACCCTATAACGACGAGCATAACTTTTTAGTTACGTTTCAATGAACGGCTGTAAATTGTCTGCAAATTCCATTTTTTTCTACAATGCCAAGATTGACAAATTCGTAACAAACTGTTTTAAAAGTTGCGCAATCAACACGTGCTCGCATCACGGTAATTACTTCTGTTTCTTGGTCTTTCATTCAGACAGCGTACTGGGTTTTTCAAAAATAAAAAGCAAGTTTTCAAAAATAAAAAGAGAGTTTTCAAAAATAAAAAGCAAGTTTGCAAAAATAAGAAACACTTTATATTATAGTCTATTTAGTAAATATTTATTGAATATTTTTACTCTTGCCTATCAACTATTTCATTAACTTTTTGCCAGAAAGTACGATAATAATTGTTGAAATCCCCAAATTATCAATAACATTTAGGATATTATTTTTTTAATGGAATCCTCTTGCGGGCCACTTTTCAAAATTGTTCGAGCTTGCGGGCCTCAGCCGGCTAAAAATTGTTCCAAATTATGGTGTTCACTAAAAAAAAAAAGGTCTTCACTTGGAATCGGTCTCTGACTTTCCTATTTTCGTCCTAACTCTAGACTCTGTCCCATAAGCTCTCCATGCCTTGTTAGAGAAAATTTTATGTCTATTATCGTTGATACGATTAATCGAAACTCGTATCTTTTTAATGAAAATACTTTTTCTTAAACTTTGAAAAAAAAAGCATGCTTCTAAAATCTATAAAAATTAAAAAAAAGAAGAAAATTACAAATTAATAAAAAGAATTTTTACAAAATTACTGTAATTATAGTATTATTATAGTAAAAATATGTTATTATTGTAGTAAACTACATAGATATATAATTATATATACATATAAACTATATAATAAAAATAAGTATATGTTATTATTATACAAACATATTATTATAATAAAAATAAGTTTGATATGAGCATTTAATATAACCTTCATTTGATATGAGCCCGCATATGATTGGTTAGATATCCAATCGATTAGATAACGTCAGGTTTCACCATTGCTCTGAAATAAAAATGTATTTGGAATCTATTAATGTAGACATAATGTATTTGCCGACATATTATCCTGACTTAAATTGAGTGAAAATGTTTTTTCCTGTATTAAACACAGATTGAACAACATCAGACCAAGGGCTACAATGGGATTCCATTAAAAAAATAATATTCTAAATGTTATTGATAGTTTGGGGATTTCAACAATTATTATCGTACTTTCTGGCAAAAAATTTAATAAAATAGTTGATAGGCAAGAGTAAAAAAATTCAACAAATATTTACTAAATAGACTGTAATATAAAGTGTTTCTTATTTTTGCAAACTTGCTTTTTATTTTTGAAAACTTGCTTTTTATTTTTGAAAACTATTTTTGAAAACACTGTAAGTTTCAGCTTTGTAGGTTTGAAAAAGATCAAAAACATATTTCTTAAAACCTTTACAAAATTTTTAAATTGAAAAATTAAAAAGTTGTTTGCAGGTATGTCAAGTGTTAAATGACAAAAATTTGAGTAGTTAGGCTTTTAGATTTTTAAAATATACTAAGTTATTTAAACGTAACTATTTCGTTGACTTCTTCCTTTACGTGATAATTATAGTTGAGTAGACTTAGATATGGATGCAATTAGATTTTATGGTGTTCGGCGAAAACTACAAAATAAACTGTTTGAAGAAGAAGAGCTTTTGCTTAGTGACATGGATGATGATTGCCTGATTACGGTACAAGTGTAAATAATATTTTTTTTCTAATAAAGTAAACTCTAAATTTATGTGCAATTTTTGAGTGTCAACAATTAGCTACAGATTTTTGTTGAATTAATTGTTGTTTGAGTTTTTTAAATATTACTTGAGCATGGTTTAAAATTAACGCACGAAAAAAATTTATGCAATAGTTACAAAAAAATGTCAGAACTAGGTCCTATTTTTTATTGTAAATTGATTTTAGGCAATGATACTTTAGAAGACTGTGATGAAGAACAATTTGTTACCAATGATGACCCTGTTTCTGATCCTCCAGCTACAACATCGACAGCTCCTGATTCATGCCAAGCTCAAAATTCAAAAAAGGCAAAAAAGTCCAAAAAAAGCGTCTGTTAAATGGCGTCAAAACAGAACTGGTTCTATGTGGACAACACCTGATTGGCTTGGGAGTTTAGACCCTGCAACAAGCATAAAAACTCCCGTAGAATATTTCCGAATGTTTTTTTTTCTGATTTGCTTAAACACGTGGTTGATCAAAGCAATCTTTATTCTGTTCAACAAAATTTGTCAAATTTGAATTTAAATTGTTCGGAATTAGAACAATTCAATGGATCGCTGCTAGCAATGTTGTTGGTTAAGCTTTGTAATTCACGAAAATATTGGAGTGAAAAACTAAACTGCCCTCTCGTAACAGAAGTTTTTTCTCGTGATCGCTGTGAGCAAATAAAAGCCATGATTCACTTCAATAACAACGAAAATCTTGTGACTGACAAAAAGCATCTGGACTATAATACTCTCTTCAAAGTAAGGCCTTTGATTGCTCATCTTGCTGAAAAATTTCAAGAAATTCCGAAATTTCAGAGATTGCGTAGACGAGCAGATGATACCGTTTAAAGGTGTCTCTTCGCTAAAGCAATATTTGCCATTAAATCCTTCTAAATGGGGTTACAAAGTTTATTGTTTATGCTGAGCCGATGGACTTATGTACGACTTTTTCATCTACAATGGCAAAATTGAGCACTTACCTCATGAACCAGATCTGTGATCTAGCTCAAACGCTGTTTTTAACTTGACCCAAACAATACCAAGCAATCTGAACCATCTTCTTTACTTTGATAGGTGGTTCACATCAATTGCATTACAAACATATCTTGCAAGCAAAGGCATTCATTGCTTGGGAACGGTCAGTCTCAACCGGCTTCCAGGTGTTGGTTTTGCCAGCGACAAAGATTTTGAAAAGACTGGTCGGGGAACATGCCAGGAAAAATGTGCTGTGATAGATAACGTAGAAACAATTGCAGTAAAATGAATGGACAGTAGGTCTATTGTGCTTCTTTCAACCTTTGTTTCCGCTGAACCTTTGAGTGAATGCAAGCAATACGACAAAAAAGAAAATGTACAATTATGGTTCCATGTCCTTCAAATGTGCAAGAGTGCAACAAAAACATGGAGGTGTTGATTTGATGGATGCACTGGTGGCTCTTTACAGAATTCATGCTCGATCAAAAAAATTTTATTATAATATTTTTTACCACATTTTGGATGTTACTGTCGTGAACTGTTGGCTTCTTTATCGAAGAGACTGTCAATCTCTTGAAATACCACGAAAAAACGTAATGATGCTGCAAGAGTTCAAATTCGAAATCGCCGAATGCTTGTTAATGGAAGAAAAAAAACCCAGCAGCAAAAAAAGAGGCCGGTCATCAGTTGGGGAATCTGTTCTGTTTCAATTCGATAAAAAACAGAAAATTTCACCAGCAACAAAAGCAATTCCTTCGGCAGAAGTCCGAACAGATGGCTTCAATCATTTTCCGATTGTGGTTTCTCGTACGCCGCAAAAACCCGGAATGCAAAGTTGCCCCTGTCTACTTTTGTCAAAAATGCAAAGTGCATTTGTGCATCACAAAAGATAAGAACTGCTTTCTTCACTTTCTTACTAAGTAAAGTGCTTATTTTTTTTAGTGAGTGCTGTTTGCGGTGTTACGATTTTGTTTGTTTTTGAACTTGCCAGAACACACAAAAAAACACAAATTGTTTACTTTTGTTGTAAAAAAGCACATTTATGTAGCACTTTTGAAAACAGAAAAATAGATAATTATGTCAGTCTTAAACGCCGAACGTGACTAATTAGTTACATTTACAGCACAATGCAAAACTTCTTAAACGCGGAACGTGACGATTTAGTAACAATGAAATAACTTTGAACTTGGTAAATTTCATTAATTTGTACGAAAATGAGTTTAATATGTTTATAACACGCTAATAACATGAAACAAACATCAAAAAAAATTTTTACTTTGAAAAATATAAATTCGTCGTTATAGGGTTAAAACATTAATAATATGCAATTAAATTCTCGTATGATAACATTGCCATCTGCATGCTTGCGCTTCAGATAGCAATTTTTTTTCAGACATTTTATTTCCTTTATTAATATCTAAAGTAGGTAAGCATGATAAAGTAGCCTACACAAGAATATAGGCTTATACATTTACTGGGAGAGACGTAAAATTCTCAGCATCAATAAAAAATTTAGTCAATCAGTTAATGCTGCCTTCTTGTTGCCCTAATTCAAGCTATTTCAGTTTCACATAGATACACCTGAACATCAGTGTGCAAATTTTTTCCTCTTAAAAAATAATTTAAATGTAGTTGTATTGTGCCTAGGTTTCTTAATGAACCGAAAAGCTTATTATTATAATATAATTTTACAACTTGATGTAAAAGTTTAAACAACGTTAACAGTTTTTCATTTGTGCTTTTTACACGACAAAAAATCAGCTGAGAACGTGCGGATCTAATATTTTAATTTACGATAACGTATAACTTTAAACAATAAAACCGAAAGTTTGTTTCATCTAATCTTAAACAGGATTGTAATTTGTAACAATTTTATGCAATAATCTTCATAACTATCTACGTTTGATCATATGTAGCTTTTTATACAGGAAAATATATAAGCCTTCAACCCTTTCCATGTTTTTTTCTGTTGACTACCTAAGGGGGGTTCTCGGAAAACCATAAGTTTACATGTCCAATAATCTTAACAGATAGTAGCTGCACAGTTGATTTTTTGATTTGTTAGAGAAAATTTATTCTAGTTTAGACAAATGTTTTTATTTTTAATATATATTTGCTATTAGTTTCTTCTTATTTTGCGTAAAGTTGAAGGTCCTCAAATTTTCGTTTATTGCTTTGTTTTGCTGACATAATCTGTTATGTCGGTAAAACAAAGCAATCAACAAAAAATCAATATTGCCGCAACACTGAATCTCTAATTTGTTGCTCACGTGAGTCTGTGTAAATAGGATTACTTTATGCCACAGCAAAAATTGTACAAAAACCATGAGGTAAATCCAAAAAATAGCCTGCTACACTAAAACTACCAATCGAATTTGCTCAAGTAAAATATTAAAATATTTAGGAATAAATTTCAGGAAATTTCATAAAATTTTAGGTTTTTATCATCAGAACTTTACGACGTTTTTAAAAAAGAGAGGTCTTCTGAGGGCTTCCTTTTAGGTAAATTAGGGTTAAAGATAAATATATTGGGTTGGGGAATAAATTGTTGCATTTTGTAAATTTGTTTTGTTTAATGTTTCTTTTAGATTCAATATTTCTAATCGATATAAATATTATTGAATGCATCTTTGATTTAATGTATTTATATTTGATTTGATTAAGCTTGGTTGAATTTCTATGTCTTTGATTAATTATAAATATAAAACCGGAACAATTTATTCGCCAACCCTATACATGTGTCAACATTCGATCAGCAACGGCACATGTTTAATCGTAGTTGGCAATTTGAGATGAAAAAACGAAGTAAATACGGCAGTACAAAAATGGCCATCTATAATTATGCATAGTTTTTCTATGTATTGCCGGCATTGGAGTAATTGAAGATATTCGGCTCGTTACCATAGATAGCTGTTCAAAAATGAATAAAAACGTCTATGGAGATGACAGAAAAATTTGGAGAAATAGCGAAATGATGGAAAGAAGAAAGGTGATGATGCTTTGTGTTTAAATGTTAAGATGGAAAAGAATTAAAATATAATAACGTGGAGGCGGGTATAAGGTTTTTTCAAGAAGAGGAGATGAAAGAGACGGAAACGGTTTCTTGCAGTGCAGAAAAATTTGTGCCAATACTCTCTATGATGACTATTTGCCACCTCCATTTCCCAGGAAAAATTTTCATTGAGTTGATGCAAACGACCACCTCGTCGGTTGAATTTAGTTTCAATGACACTATGTATCGGCAGACTGAGGGTGTGGCTATGAGGTCTCCGTTGGGTCCAGCCCTCGCTAATATCTTTTTTAGTTAACAAGAAACCAAACTCTTTCCCAACGTAGAAATCTCTTATTTATTACTCCTACGTTGATGACACTTTTGCGGTTTTTCAATACGAAGAAGATTGTGAAAAATTTCTTTCTTCACTCAACTGTCTTTACTCTTCACTACGTTTTCGTTTAAAAAATAACTTAGCTCTACCCTCCCGTTTCTTGACGGTTTAGTTAAGAAGCACAAAACCAAATTTATCACATCTATGTATAGGAAACCCACTTTTACTGGTCAATACCTACATTGGGATTCCTTTAGCCTTATAAAGCAAAAAATCAATCTTGTGATTGCACTGGTTCACCCAGCTATGTTCATTTGGTTTAGCAACAAGCTTTAGGCCGAGATTAATAAAATTTGATCTATCTTGGTTGCTAATGGCTATCCAAACCATATTATTACATCCACATTTCTAAGAAGATCCAAAAATTTAACCAGTCATCTCAACATGGACCCGAGAAATGCTGGGTTTATCTCCATTTTTCATGGCTGGGAAATGTTTTAACCAAATTTGAAAAGCAAATTACTACCGCCATTCAGCGTTGCTACTTTGCTGTTGAAACACGTGCTGTTTTTACAACCAGGCATCTTGTTCCTGCAACCAAGAAGGATGTATTACCTGGCCATCACCACAATAATGTTATCTATCAATTTTTGTGCCACTACGATAGCCAGTACGTCGAACGTGCACCCCAAAGTTTGCAAGAACGCATTTGGCAACACATTTCCGAGTTGATCAGAACCAATCATTTTTCCCAAGACCACTCTAATCTTGCCGTGCCTGCAAGACAAGCAGCACCTCTAAAATTATTGGTTATGACTCTGATATTGGACACATTTTTTGCAATACCCTTTCTGTATCAGCCAATACAGTGACACTAAATTCTCTATCCTTATCCGAAGACGTACTTCTTTCCACCTTTCCTTTTTTGAAGCTACTTTTGTCAAATATTTTCATCCTAATCGATATTGACACAAGGAATGTCTTTACAGTCTAAAACTTATTTATTAACGCTCTTTTTTTGCTTCTGATTGGTTTCTTGACCAATTAGAGACACTCTTGTTTTCTTTTCTTTTTTATTTTTGATTGGTCGCCTTTTTTAATCAATCAAATTCCTTTTTTTTTCCGATTTGACATGTTCGGATTGCCCTCAGTTAATTTTGACGATTCCTCCCGATGAATGTCAGATGAAAAATCTCCGAGAAATGAACACGCCTTTTAAAGCTATTTTTAAGTTTTCTATCGCCAATCGATTCTATTTTGATTGTATTTGGATTGCTTTGTTTACTATCTAACATGGTGATCAATACAACAAATATAATTTTGTAAGGAAAATCTAGGTTGTGTTTTAAGTGGAGCAAGAAGCCCATAGATGTTTGAGTGTTTCTGAATGTGAGCCATAAACCATGAAAAGGTGGAAAAGACTGATTTAAATTGCTTTGTTTAAGAAAAATTAAAAAGAATTAAAAAAGTATTTGATTAGAGCCAATTAATACTTAAAATGTGTAAAAACTCGAATTCGGTTTTTGGTCGGAAACTAAAACTCACCTTCCATTTTATGATGACTATTTTTGCTATGGCAACCTCTTGAAGTTTCCCTTGTTTGTTTCGTATTGCGCTTTAGGTAGTAATTATTAATTCAGTTTTTATAGCACAGATTATTTTTTAACCTAATTAATTGATGTAGGTTTTGGTGGATTTAAGAAGAATCTTTTTAGAGAATAATAGAATAGCAATAATACCTAGGCATCACCCACAGCAGGTAAGCATTTTTTGCAAGAATTGCACATACATTCAAATCAATGAAAAATTGAAAGTCATAAAATTTGAAGACAATAGTGCGAGTAATTTGAAATTGTCACAACGTTTTTAAACAGCGGAGAAACTTTTTACCTTCCCACTCCAATCTTAATACGTTAACCGGCTACCAGCGTAAGATGTAACTTTCCATCGGCGCTATCGGTCTTATTGTTGGTTAAACAGAAACTAAAATTTTCTGATCGTAACTAAATTCAGTAAAAATTTTTCCATACAGCTACTTTATCTTTACGGTAAAAGAACTGAAAAACGAAGATGGTTTCTTATACAACAGATTATTGAAACATAAGACTATATTAATTGAAAGTGTTGGAAAATCGGCTATATGTTAACCCTATTCTCCTCAACGGCCGGGCTTCTGAAGCCCGGCCCTTGCAAAAACGTTTCTAATTACTTCATCGTTGTAGATAAAATTCTGGAATTCCTTGACTTTTCCTAATTAAAAATGCTGAATATGATGGTACTATTTTTAGGTGCCCCCAAACAAGGGTTAACGGGTAAAATAGACGTTTTTTAGCAAATTTGTAAATTTTTGCTGGTTTTTGCAAGCAGAGCGTGGAATTTCAATTTCACGCCTTTATTAAGTGACATGAATTTTACTAAGAATTGGCTCTGCGTGACGAAGCGAACGAATTACGTCGTTTGCCGACGTCGAAATGCCTTAGGCGATGCAGAACTTCTTTCATGTTTATCGCATTTTCTTTTTTTGAGCTTTTGGCGATTGCTTGGCAACATTTTACATATATACATTCTTTTGTATAAGACAATTGCTGTTGGACTGCTTGAATACCAATCAAGCGGACAAAATTCAATCTTCACACTAAGCATATTTATAAAACTTTCTTATAACTATTCACTCGTGGAAAAAAAATTAAATTAACTGGTTCACATTTTAGCTCTTATACTGATGCCCTCAGACAATTAAACAACACCTGACCTTTTATAATTAACTTTTTATTTATATTTCACGTTGAATTTGAAGCAACAGGCCGTTTTTATGTTGAAATTTTCCTTGCAATGAAAAATTCGACGTATTTTTTATGTATAAGTTTACTTGTTTAAAAAAGTTTTGTAAAAAGATTTATAGCTTTTAGATGTTGTTTTTGCGAACAGAAAACATAGAATAAAAACAAGGCGTTTGATACGATTGAACTTCAATGAAACAGGGGTTTCCAACTTGTATAAATTCATGACAGTTCTAAAGTCTGAAATTTACACAAATGACTTTTTTCCCTCCAAAAAAAATTTTCATGCCAAAGTTTAAAAAAACGGTTCTTACTTATTGCAAACTGTATGACAAATTTATTTCGAAAGCTAAATAAAGACTAAAAAAACTTCAATCTTGAAATTCGAAAAGAATTTTTTATGTAAACGTAAAGACCATTTTTGGTCTTCATTTTCCTTTCGCAATAAATTTTACGTTCGAACTCAAAATGTCATTTAAAAAAAATTGGATATGACTTCTGGTCTAATATGTTTATCCTATTATATTCCGACGTCTTTTTAGTTTTAAAATGACCCACTAAATAGAAACCTCTGAATAAAATCAATTTAGATATCTTAGTTATGGATGATTTGGGCTATTTACAAGGGCTTTTCTACGTAAAACGAGATAAAGCTCCGGTCGCCTAATTTTATGCGCATAGAGCTTATAATCCATGTTAGAGCTGCTTTGAATTTTTGATTACATAACTTTCTCTTTTCCTAATTGCGTCAACTCCAATTTGAAAATCTACGGAAGAGCGCTTGTAGTCACCATTCGATAGACGAAGAAGGCGGTAAAAGACCCAAAAAGTTATTGACAAATTTATCAACTTTACATCCCCTGGGAAAAATTTGAGACGCTTACCTACGTCCGCAACAAGCCAATTGATGGTTTTAATGCAAAAAGTCAACCGCGGTCAAAGTCGTTCTGTTAATACAAATCATCGACAATTTTTTCGAGACGAAAAAGAATGCCAGTGCTATTTGTTAATCTGACAGCTGCATATGACACTGTTATTTTATTCAAACTTGACTTTAACTGCAAGCTGCTGAGGTTTCTGCTGGATAAATGCGTGGTTCGAATGAGTGCAAAGCTAGCTCACAACGAAGGTTTCACTCTAACGGCGACAGTAAGCAAAATAGTCTTGGGTGTCAGAGAAACAGTGTTCCTCCAAGATCAATCACAATTTTTTTAACATCTAGACGTATAATCTGCTTCCCACAATATCAAGATTAAGAAAAAATGTGAGCTAAAAGTCTACAGTAATCAATATTCATCATTGTGTTTGGTTCCGATTTATCTTGAAGTAAAACTAGACAAATCACTCAAGTTTTGTCACCGCCGTTTGGCATTGTGCAAAAAGACTTCGCCTGTCCCACTGCTGAGGTAACGTGCGGCCTCAGAGCGGGTGCTGGCACCAAAACATCAGATACAGCTCTCTTATTTTTAGTCTATTCAACAGCTGAGTATTAGAGACTTGTTTATTCTTATAGTACTTGATTTATATTTAGTGTTTTGAATGACATTTTGCGCGTAGTCACTAAATGCTTCCGTACCTTTCCAACAAACCACTTAACAGTTTTTGCAAACATCCAGCCATCTGAGTTTTGACAACCAGTAGTGATACTTGCTTTGGCTAAAGGTGGTACTCTAGACCTGTGCTCCGCTACTTTTTTAAACATGCGGCACACTTTAAAAAATTTCAAAAATTAGCAGGACACCGGGACCAGGTAAAGAGCTAAACTTTATACACTTTCCGTTAACTGAAGTTTCATTTAACTGTCATAAAAAACCTAAAAACTCAATCTAAACTCAAAAAATAAAGTGATGACTTGATTTTCATTTGAAGTTACCAATTGGCACATATCGTGCACAATCGAATCTGGTTCGAAATTGATCAAAAAAAATTATCAATTTATTAGCAGAGAATTTTTATGATCACAAAATAAAGCTTCATATCAAAAAAAGCGTTCGAAATTTAGTAAAGACCAAAAAAAGGTCTTGACATTACACAATATGATGTATGGTATAATGAATTTTTTAAGTTTTTAGGTTGCTACTTCAGAGAAACATAACTTTATCTCTATTTTAAAGAGTATATTTCTCGTTTTTCCGCAGCATATCGGTTGCAGAGCACTGCTCTAGATCCTGACTATGGTTTATTTATTTGTTATCAAATGCCTGTCGATAAACACAAAGGTCTAAACACTTGCTTGTGTCTGCTGCGCAAAAACAATTTTGCTGAATTAAGCGCATCCGATCTGCCCATCACATAAATCATAGATCGAACACAAGGTAGCCTTCTATGAAAGTACATCTGGCCTCGTGCTTTTATTACCAGCGTCTTGCCTCATTTGTTCGAAATAGCGTGACCGGAACAGTTTGAGTTATGCTTAAACGCTTTCAAACAGGTTAAAGACAACTGGAAGCAGCCGACTGGGGGCAGCTTAACTAACCAATCGACTGCCACTAGTTGTTATTAACTCGTTTGGTTGCGTCCAGTTGGTTGCGGCCAGTTGGCGCATTCCGCCTGCGGAGTGTAGTTGCGCGTTTTCATTTGTGCATAGAAAAATGGGGTCTCGTTTCTTTCTCTCATTGCAAATACGGCGCCTTGCACAAACCAGAGATAACATTGTATCGGAGTGTCACATGTAGTGAACATTTCAAGGAGCACGAGGTCCGACAGTTTTGGATAAAAAATAAACGGTTGTGATTAGGTACATTGCCAACAACATTTAATCCAGGCAATACAATAGCAATTTGCAGTAAAAAAATAAAGCACGGGGGCCAGTCTTTGTTCTGTGTTTTACTTTTACTGTGTAGATACTTTTACTTGCTACAACAACTTCGGCATAGAATCCCCCTGTTTTACGTAATGATAAAAAAGGACCTTTACAGCTTAACATCTCTTTCTCGAAGTTATCTTGAAGAGGCTTTGTGGTGATCAATATTTTCTGAAGGTGATTAATCTAATCTTCTACAGTGTAAAACAAAAAAACGCACTTTTTAATTAAATATATTGGAGCCAAAATGTGTTATTTTATCCAATATTTCATGCAATATTTTTTATATTGCAAAATAAAAAAATATATCTATCTGCATTTGTTACCGAGATTTGCTTATTTTCTAGTTTTGCTTTTAGGTTTTCTTTTGTTAATTACTTTTTTTTTTACTGCTTGTTTTTCAAACGATTGCTTTATTATAATTTTTTTGTCATTTTGAATGACACAATAAAAGTGACTGCTTGACTAAGACACATAATGGTTATTTCCCAGTCACGTTGTTCTACATTGAATCTCAATTATATGTTATGCGAATATTTACAAATGTTTAATGACGAAATAAAAAAATGTGAATCTCGAATCTTCACAAATATTAGAATATTGCTATTCAAGTAATTTTTTATTGGGCACTCTAGTTTTTATAAACTGTATTGATAAAGATTTTCTAGTTGGAAAAGTGGCATAAAATGTTATTTCTAATAGAACAATAAAATGTAATAAGAAACGAACATATACGATCTTTATCCGTTCCCATCAAAACGACACTTGCAACCTCTCGCCAGCAATAATTCAACCGCGCGTTGAAAAAAGGCCTTTGAATAGTTTACAGTTTGATGTTCAACAAAAAATTAGATTGATTTTGTCGAAGTCATTTCCGTGCGAGTGACTCTAGTGTCCTAATATTTACACCTCGAAATTATGCTTCAAAATCTAATTTTAGGAAACCTTGTTGACTCTGCGGTAATAATGAAATTGGATCAGGACAGAAGATGCAAAAACAAAAAATAACAAATCACGAAATCAGTGTCAAACAGGCGGCTTTTCCATAATTTTGCGGCACTGCTTACAAATTTGCGTTTTATGCTTTGATCGATACCGAGGTATGTTCTATGACTAATAGTAACAGTTATATAGAGTAATACTGTTTAAAGTAATGCAATGGCGTAGTTTCATTTCAATAATTAAAAAACTCTTTTTGGTGAAATACGATGTGCATGTAAACAGTGATATATAAAAGATAAAGTTTTGTTGATTTTATAATATCTGTAAGTCGAATTTTAACACTGTTAAATATCAAAACATAGCCAATTTCAAATTCTTTTGCGTAAAAAAGAAATTTATTTTTGTTTTTTTAACCATTTTTAAAAAAAGCAGCAATAACTATTAGTAACCCACAAAAACACGTAGACAAAACATGTGAGCAAGTAAATGAAACTAGTCTAAAATATTTTTCATATTTCGACCATTCAAACAATGAAACAAGCTTCCTTAGCTTCTTCATTGTTTGTAATTGTCGTGCGCGTTGACGTCACTCTTTACGTCCAATTTTTAATTAAGTTTCCGACTGTTACAACAGCGAAATCGTTACAATCGCATTTCACGCTTGTTAAATGAGTGTCTAAACGTAAAAATTGAAGTGACCTTGCTAAATTGCCGTTTTGCATTCTTTACCAATTAAATTTTCAAAAACTTTTTTGCTCTAACAAAAGTTAAATAACTGATCATTACTCTGCTTAAATTTCATAAATATAGCTTAAGTAGTTTTGAAGTTATAAATCGTTGATTTGGTGGGCTTCTGAAGCCCGGACGTTGAGGAGTCAATAGCTTGAAAAAGCTTGAGGAGAATAGGGTTAACTTGACTTTAGGTGGCTTGGAACTTGGTTTACTCTTGGCTTTAACCTTACGTTATCATCTTCATTGTTTTGCGCTTTACTCACGGTTGAAACAATTTTTGCCTAATGGTAAATTTTGATTCTTTCATTTTATACTGTAGTTGCTTTGAAGTGAAAAATCAGTTGTTGGGGTCGCTCAGAAGAGTCAATTTTTAATTCATTTTGGTGATTCTACTTTGTTGGCTTTATGTTCTTTATTATTAAATATTTTTGAAACTTTTTTACCAAGCATCATATTGGAACCAAACAAATTGAAGATATTTTAATTTAATTATTACTACAGAAAAATTAAAATTGTTATCATATACAGGGATTGGACAAAACAATGTAAACACCTAGTGCCGTAGAATCATGACTTTGCAATATAAAACTGTCAAAATTTTGTATATTTTGATATTTTTGACTTATTGCACATGGAGGAAGGTCTATAATGGTCTAAGAAGCCATATCTTGGAAATATGCAGACCCAATAATTTCCCTTCATGACAGAATTAATAGTCAAGACAATTTAAAAATTTTGTTCCATCAACTTCATCCGATGATTTAGGGTTTTTTTCCTGCGAAAAACGCAATTTTTAAGCTGGTAATGCTTCATATAATAATTCATATAATTCATATAACTAAATTGTAACTAAATGGTACCAGAAACAATTCACTGAAATAGAACCTCTTGTCTTGCCACCACAGTTTTCAGAACTGTTGAACATTTATGGTCCATTTTAGAGAAACAAGTAAGGAGTCGATACGTGCTGCAATTGTCCTTGAAGAACTGGAGACTGACTTAACTGAAGAACGGGTTAAGATACCATTGGGAAACTATTCAATTTTGTATGAGTCAATACCTTGTAGGATTTAGACTGTAATTGTTGCCAAAGGTGGTTGCACACCATATTACAATTTGTTTCAATTTTTAACGTGTTTTTATTATTTTGTCCAACCCCTGTGTATTAAATTGTTTGATACAACAAAAACTAAAAAATTGACAACATATTTTTTAAATTCCCTCTAAAAACAATCATGATGGCTTTGCAATGTTTCGTCGAAACTTTTTTTTGTCATCATTCGATCAATTGTTGTTCCGATTTTTTGTGGTTTCATTCAATTATCATGGGATCAAGTGTCGTTTTGAGCAACTGTCTTTTGAACAATTGTCATGTCACGGATCTTCCAGTTATTTACTGCATTTGTGCAACGGAGAAATGTACTATCAGAGTTGGATTACATCAGGGATCTACGCTCAGTACACAAATTTTTGATTTAATCATAAATGTCATGAGCAAAAAAGTGCAGAAAAAACCCCATGGTCATTAATGTTTTTCGTCGATATTGTACTAATGAGTAAGAGAAAAGTAGATTTAGGAAGATAATTTTTTAGATAGAAAATTGCACCGGAGACCAAAGGGAAGATCAACAGAATCAAGAATGAATACTTATTTTAATACCAATGAGAATTGGATGAGAAATATAATAAAAAAGTTATTAAAAGATTGGTACTTTTAAATATCTTAAAATTGGATTTAACCGATGGTGCAAACTAAAAGTTAAAACAAACCGTCGGATTCAATTTGGATAGAATACCTGGCAAAGACTGACAAAGATTATATGCGATAAAACAATTAATGCAAGAGGAAAAGAAAAAGCAAATAGAATTGCAGTGCAACCTGCCATGATGCATGCAAGTAAAACTTGGAAAATGATTAAAGAGTACTAAAAAGAAGGAGAGGTAGCAGAAATGAGATTGCGAAAAGGGATGTGCGAGGTTACGAGAACAGATAGTGTTCGGAACAAATTGATAAGACATACTGTGAAAGCTCAGTTGGATCAAAGATGCAAGAAACAAGATTGAGGTGGTATGGCATTGTAATGATAAATACGTAGGAAGAAAATTAATGACTATGGAAGTGGAAGGGCAAAAAAGAGAACAAGGCCAAAATTTAGATGAAAAGATCGTTAAGGTATTTATGAAGAAAAAGGGTTAACGATAAAATCAAGTGATTGTAAAGATGGAAAAGACTAGCCAGGTAACTCCTATAATACTACTCCATATAAAATTAGGAAAAGCTAAAGAAAAAAAAAATTGGAAGGCAGCAATGAATTTTCTCCGTGAAAAATCCTCAGAGATTTTCACTGGGTTTGATGTTGTAGCCCTCCACGGGTCAGACACCTTTTAAGAAACAAGTCAATATGACTAGCGTTCAACAGCCTCGTATCTCCCATTTCTAACTTGCGGAGATGCAATAGCATCAGATGAAAAGGATAATGGTGAGGGGTCTTGTGACCTTTTAATGAGGTTGTTTAGTACACTTCATGCTTTGCGACTATAGCGTGAAAAATTTAAGCTCTAAACAGCTTCAGACCGTTGATCTCTCCTCTTCCTGTCAAATTTGACAAGTAAAGTCATACCAGCCAATCTAGGGTCGTGTCCTTTAGGTAACTTTAGGAACATTGTACAGAGGGATTCACAATTTGCATCTCAGCAGAGAACATGGTTGTTTTGTTGGCTGCTTGAGGTAGTTTTTTTCTTTTTTTTGATATTATTGCAAAAATTCTGTTTAGCCGCTTCTAAAGAAGATGAATCAAGAGGCAGCAGAGTTTTTATAAACTCCTTCTTTAAAGAAATGTAGTTGGCTGCAATTTCTTTGAGCAATTTTCACCTCTCAAACGGCACGCTTGACACAAATAGAGCAAGCTTTATGATGTAACAAACGAAGCTCGATGTTTGATCTGGAAAAGTTTTTATAACGCGTATGTGATTTGAGTGACTACAATGACCTACCTACATTAGCAAAAGGTAGTGTGGATAGGTCATTATAGTCACTCACTTGACATACGTTTTATAAAAACTTCGTTGCTGAATTAGTTCCAATTTTCCAACGGCCAGCGTAAAAGCTCGTGCACCCCTAGCATTGTATAGAAGAGCAAGATTATTAATACTTGACCAGGAAGCCAAGCACTCACCGTCTACACTGTTGTCGTTGTAACGCCAATCAACATACCGACCGTTGAAATCGCCGGCTTAGAGATAGAGGTGAGGAAACACTAAGAAATCTAGGGATCGCAATTGCGTTGATGGAGGTTGTAGACATTGACTATTTTATAACCATCAACGTCCACGCACAAGAACTCATTCTCCCATATCGGTGGAGATTGGTCCAAAAAAGTGTTGAACGCTAAACGTCCATATATTAATAGTAGCCTGATGGCCGCCAATAGTGAATAGTGGAATGACGGGCTTCTTGTTTCGGTATAGAAAAAGTCAAATAACCAAGGGTGGTAAATAAGTAAATGAAAATGAAAAAAATGATTTACAGCAAAAGGTTATCCTCTAAATAAATAAAAATAACTAAAGAACAAACCAAAAAACTCATAGTTGCCTTGCCGAGCAGTTC
Organism: Diplosoma virens; assembly: GCA_963680785.1. Lineage (NCBI taxonomy): Eukaryota > Metazoa > Chordata > Ascidiacea > Aplousobranchia > Didemnidae > Diplosoma > Diplosoma virens. The sequence goes on from CAVMFT010000084.1 coordinate 71,069, forward strand.
ACATCTGTGCTGACTCAAAAAAAAAACGGGAACGGTGAACACACCAACAGGTAAAATGCGCAAAATATCCAATCATGATTACAGAACACAGCATTAGGTCTCTCAGACTACAAATGACAGCTTTAATTACTGCTGCTTGTTGCCTCACAAAGTGAATAGTAACAATCTAATTATGATTGCAGAAAACGGCACCAAGTCTCAGCAGCTCCAATAATGCTGCTGGTTGCCTTACAAATAGAAGAGTGACAAGAAGCACGAATAACCCATTACTAAAATAACACCAACACTTAAGAACTATGCCCGGGGAGTAAATTAATTAAAAATTGAAGTGTAAAGCAAAAGGCACGATTAATAATTGGAAAAGCAAAAGAAGTAAAACAAACATGTGCGTTGATATTTTTCTATATATGTATTTAGTCACTTATGAAAAAACAGTGCAAAACCATAATTTCTGCTTAACAAAGATTTTGCTAATTTATCGTTTGAAAATACTAGCTTCTCTGGTTTAGTGCAGTGGATTTCCTGTGATGGGATGATTAATAGTTTAAACTTTAGAGCAAGATCATCAAGAAAGTTAACTTTCCTTACAGGGAAGTCTTTGATTCTCAGACACTGTGTGCCGTGAGAAGGGCAGTTTTTTCAAACATTTTTTAGTCCTGAAAAAAAACTTTTGCGGATTCGTTGGCCCTTGCTGAACATTGAGATTGGTAGATGCCTTTCTTTTTGGCATTTTGGGTTTGGGCCTGTCTTGTACAGTAGGCATATCAAAACTCAACGGCAATGAAATCTTTTGAAGAATTTGTTTAATCAGATGCTTTATTCTAAATCAAAACAATAAGTAATTTAAAACTATATTTAAATCACGATAACGACTTGAATAATTTAGCATAAACTACATATAATGATTTATTTGAAATTAGCCAAATAATTAAAATAAACACTTTTTTAGGTTTTTACTTTGGGTTTAAAGCAAAACTTAAATGAAAAACTTGAATTAGCCAAACAACTTCAGGGAAAAAACTTTTTTGTCTTTATTTTGGTTTCAACGTAAAATGCGACTTTAAACTTCCATTGAAGACAAAAAAATAAAAATAAAAAGGTCATTACCTTGTTTCATAACCTAATTTTTAGGCTAAAATTTTACCAGGTATAGAACAATAAGAAGCTTTCAAGTTTGACATGCCTGATATAGAACAATAAGAACATACATAGTGATGGTCAGGCTACAAAAAAAACTGCCATATAGGCAAAAAAAATTCAGGCCCTTTTTTATAATTTTTCTCCCGAGTTAAATTATTTTTATTTGCTATTTGAATCTTTTAAAAAAAAGTTCGATGACCTTTAATAAAATCGATATTTGCCAAATTGTTGGATTTACTTTTGCTTGAGATTATAAAATAAGTTTAGCAAACTGTTTTTGTCTTGCAAGTTTTATAGGGTATTATCTGACGTCTGTGCGACGTGTTGGCATTATCTGATTCATTAAGAAAAAAAAAAAGGAATCCTACGCCATTCAATGCAGTTTTGACTTCTTTTTAAAACTTGAAGAAATTTCCTAGTTTTTTTTTAGCCAACAGCCATATTTTAAATAGTAAAAAAGCAAATAAAATGTTGAAATTTATTTCTGATAAACATTTTTTTAATGTTAAGATTCTAATGAAATTGTAGATGCTATCCAACAAACAATTCGAAAGTTGTAGCATAATAATATATCGCATTTTTTTGTAAATAAATTGTAAAATTGGTCCTTAGCTCACACATTAAAGAGCGCTATAAAATAGTAACAGTGAAAAACAATACGAATGCTTTTAATTTTTATGGAGTCAAAGAGGCGGTTTGAAGTTTATGTTACAGTAATAACATGATAAAGCAAATAAAACAATTCTCAGCCTTAGTTTGTTCTTACATCATTTATTGTATCACCTTTAATATTTTGAAAATAGACAAAAAAACATTTATCAAATCAAGTTCCAATCAAACAATTTCTTCACAAAATATTTAAAAAATAGATATTGATTAAATCTTAAATGTCTAGATATCAACAATGTAATTTAAACATGTAAAAATGACATACTTTTACAGTTTTTACACACACACACACACACACACACACACACAAAACTATACCACTTGTAATATTAAAAAAAGAAACCAGACATCTGTCAGCATACATCTGAATGTATAGTATCTATTTATTCTTTTATTCTATTTCAAATATTAATGAGTGTCCATCAAAAGATAAAGAAGCATGTGTTGCGACGGACGATGCGCGTCGTAGCGCGATAGCTCCAAGCTGTGACATTCCGTCGAGAAGCCGAACCGTAAAACTTCTGGCTTGGGAAAAAGATTATTATATGTGCTGATTTACTCTATTTAATGTTTTGATTTAATGTTTCATTTAGAATTTAAAACCTGGTCGTTGTTCAACCTTTTTTTACGTAATCAGACTGATCGTATTGTTTTCTTCTTTCGGATCGCCCTCTTGCGGCGCGTAATTTTATCTTATTCAGTTTTTTGTCAAAGTAATTTTGAAATGACTACTGTGCAGCCGCAATACGCTCGCCAGATGCATAGTTCCTAATTTATGCTTTCGTTTCTAGCAAAGTTGAGATTAATTTTTAACTTAAGTTGAAATTTATTTTATTGTTAAATTTTCAATTATATTTTTGTTTGTGTGCTTCATTACGTATTTAATTTTAAGTTTTTATTTGAGTAAACTTTTAAATGCGTTGCATTAAATTTAGTTAATTTTATTTGTGTTTCAATTAATTTCTTGGGTTAATTTAATTGTAACGCCCAAAATTGTTTTGTATTCCGCTTATTAATTATGGAGATCCAAACTAAACAAATTTTTTGAACCCCGGCTGCGCAGGCTAGTACAGACTTAATTCCCTTTTGTCTCGCAGAAACAATACAAAATATTTTCAAACAGTTTTTCTGCTTCAATCTAGCATAGTGATTATATTTGATTTGTTTGTTATGCAATCCGCTGAAATTTGTTTAAAAAATAAAAATGGAGCTAAAATTTCCAGTAAAAGCAAGTTTTTGTTGATGTTTTAAATGATGCAAGAGCAGAGCAAAAGCAATAACGACAGTATCACAACATTGCCAAAAATTGGCGAATTATTAATAAGTTTTTCAATTTACTATTATTATGAATTGTAATCTCCAGTAATGTTTTTGTATTTTTTCGTCGTCATGAACTATGTCATTTATATTTTAAATGAGAGAAACAGAAAATTGTGCTGTGAAGTTCACTATTTTTTATATGGGCACAAGCTTTCGTGGGCTACTGCTCACTTCGTCAGTTGCAATGGAACTTCCATGCAATAGAACTTCCAGTGGAACTGCTTACTTCCATTGCACCTGACGAAGTGAGCAGTAGCCCACGAAAGCTTGTGCCCATATAAAAAATAGTGAACTTCACTGCACAATTTTCTGTTTCTCTCATTTGATTTGAAAAGTTGACACGGCTCCCCCAAGTCTATTCCTTCTAATATTTATATTTTAGGTGTCGATTTTGAATTCCAAGGCCTATTTCGATTTAAGAATTGTTGCGTAGTGGTGACTTTGTGTTTTTATTTTTACTGTTTATTTTCTAAAAATAGACGCAGATTTATGAAAGATACACATAATTATTAGACTGTATTTAAAGCATTTCTGGTTGCTAATGATGTCTATTTTTACCTGTACATTCCTTTCCATTTCCAGTATATCCGAGTGGGCATGTACAAACATCGTTTCCGAGTGCAGTGACGCAAGAGGCTAATTCGCTGCAGCTATCACTTTCATTATGGCATTCTCCGAGTGGTGAATCTAAAATAATTGCATCAGTTTTTGAGAAACATGTCAAGTATAAAAATTTTGGAATAATTGTCAATCCTACTATGCATTAACCATTTTCCGAAGGTATTTTTGCAGTTTTAACTTTAACAATTAAGTGTTAGAATTGCAATACTTCGTGAAGTGGTGCAGATCTAGTACTTTCTGACATCTCAACACCTTTATTTTAGTTTAACCATTTAAGGGACAGTGGTACATATGTGTACCATGATTGTAATTGTAACTTAATAAAAACACGTTTGTGAAGACATCATAATTCAAATTTTTAGGTATTTGTGACATAAATACTCGTATTAAATCATTGTCATTTTAATTTACAATCAAATTCTTATATCTCTCAAAAAATTAGATTAGGCAGAACTTCTTAAAATAATTTTTTTGAATACATGCAGTCTTTTATAATAGTGTCAACTTCTTTTAAATAGTTTTACTCAATTCTTCCAAACAATACCTTAATCATAGTTCAACAAATTACAAAATTTAAGCTTCAAGTTTCATACGTTTTCACCCCTAAATCCTGCCATCATACGCTTTTACGTACAAAGCCAAAATTAAAAAATCTGACCCTTTGCTTGCTTATCAAAATTTTTGTACCTTCAAGCTATATAAAATCATTTATCAAATAAAACTTATTATTATTGAAGCTACATACAGTCTTTTCTTAAAAAATTTTGTAAAACTGAAAACAGCTCAAAAGTTTTGATTGATACTAAAAGAATGAATTTTTACTTTGGAAGTTTAATACTAAAATTAAAAAAACAAATTTTTCTAGATTTTCTGTAAACGTTTCTTCCAGTTAGGAATTGAACATAAGAGTTTGAAGAATGTTCATTAGTATAATGACTTTTTTTACCCCCATGTTCCTGTACTGTAAATTGATATACTTTTGCCCAAAACTCAAGAAAAAAGCATTGATTCAATTTAATTTTCAAGAAAAGTCATCTCCAATTTAAATTTAATTTTTGCAATTAACGAGTACACTGCTTGACATTATACTGGTATATTAAAATACATATTTTAAAACCATAATTTTTTTATTTTTATTAATGAAATTAGAAGTTTTAATATTTATGAAGTGTTTGTGACGTAATATTATATTACAGCATATTTGCACAAACTATTAAAAAGAAAACTTATGCAGATACCAACTAAATATCAGATTCATATGTTGGTCATAGCATATAAACGAAAAACTTGCATTGGCATAAAAAATGTAACGACTGCATAAAACGTAATGTAAAAGCTCACTTTAAAATCAAACATGTTGCAACGGGCACATCAGTTATCACACGTACCACTCATACGAAACAAAAGCACAAAATTATAGCTATGAAACAATTATTGGCACTGCAGTACAATATTAATTCAGCATAAAGATACAGCTGCCACAATCACACCTATATTAAATCTCCTAAAATCTCCTGATAATGCTTTTCTGGAATAAAGTTATGGAATTCTTCTTTTTCATGAAACGATGCCACGCAACAAATTTGAAAAATCTTGAAGCATCTGCAATTTGGCTACATGCCGACCGAAAAGAGAAATATTGCTGAAATTGACAGCTTTGCATCTAGACCTATATATCTATATTTTCAATACGTTTACTTACATGTGTCAATCCAAGTTTACATGCAATTGTTTTCTCGTTGTGGTGCACTTTATTTTTGAAAAACCGCAATCTGTTGTAACACCCAAAGTATATATCTGCAGGCTAGTCTAAAAAAGCTAAACTGTGTGCCTATTTTTTACTTAGTTTTTTTCTAGTTTTTGATTTAAAATTGCTTTTCTTCAGAACAAATTGCATTCAAATGTATTTTCTAAAACTGCCTTATTTAGAAGCTTTATATAATAACCAAAGGTCAAGCTTTTTGGCTGAAAAATTGCTGCTTTATTAATGGTGTATGTAGAACACCGAGGTAATTCCAGTTAAAAAATATCTTGTTAATTCTACTTTTTAATACTATTAAACATATGGAATTGATTTGCTTTACATATCGGTCAAGGTAAATTAACCTTACTAGGTCAAAGAATTTGCAACTTTTAAGCAGTTTACAGTATAATACAACAGGGTCACAATGAATTTTGTATAAAATTTATGTATAAATTAGAGCTTATGCATCCAAGGATTAAAAATAAGGTCCGAGTCTATATTATCTCAACCACATTATTCAAACTTTCTTATGGGAAAGTACGTTTTCAGTTAATCTGAAATCTTATTTTAATTCCTTTTTGTGATTAAATCTTTTTATTTAATAGTTGATTTAGTTTTTTTATAATTTTCTTATTCAAGTTATTAAAAAATTATTTGATTACATTAAATGAGACCAAAAATTTACGTACTTGAAAGATTTCCGTTTGTAAAACTTGTCGCTACCAAAAGAAGAATATCAGCTATTTCAGAGTGATAAACGTGTTCTGAATTTTTGAATGGAACATGTCTGAATATATAAAAATATTTATCATTACAATCAAGTTTCATTGGGTTTGTTTTTCCACTTCTTTTCACTTTTGAATTTTAATATATTTTTGGAGAGCATCTTTTTGTTTAGTATTTGACAAATAAATAGCGTTATTTTTTGGACTATTTTGTTTTACTTATTTTTGATTTTTCATTTGGGTTTCTTCATTAGCATGTGGTTTTTTGAAGAAGTTTGGTTCCATAAAAGTAGTTTTTTGCTTTTTCAACGTCGATTTGCCGTTGCATTCATACTATTCTATTGCATTACACTTCATTTTGTCTAAAATTACCTTTTTTTTTATATTAGTTTATTCATATCAATTTTGTTCAAAACTGTTTTATACTATAAAAAGCTCGATGGTGTAACACTAATTAAAATTCTAATGTTTTCAATTCTTTCTTTTGTTTGTCTCGGATTAATTGTATTGGTTGAATAAAATTGCATATATTTAAATGTTTAACACAAGTATGAAATTATTAAGGAATAATTTTTTATCAAAAAACAATCTTATTGACATATTATTAAAACATAGTAAAAACCAAAGCATTTCTATTTGGTTGCTGGTCAAACAAAAAATTTAGCTGAAAAATTTTTTTCTTTTTTTATAATAATTTAAAATGAGAACAATACTTTGAAAGTAGCATGTATCCCATAAGAATATTTTTTGGCTTTCCAAAAACTTCTATATAGGTGTTATAAAAGTTTGTTGTTTGAAAGTCAGAGGTTATCTCAATTTGTTCCGCTTCAACAGAATTCCATAACTGTTAATAAAACAATAATACGTAAGCGATAAAAATTTTTTTCTGAACTATCTAACTTGTGTTACAAAAAACATATAAAGTTTTTTTAATCAATATTTTTATTTTTTTAGAAAATAAATTTTAAAGGTAAGTTATTTGTAACGTTGTAATGATTTACATTATTAGGATATTTAAGAGATTTTTTTAATTTTTTAACACAATTTAAAAATCTAGAACGAAAAAGTGCTTCAGTACATTTTTTTATAGTTGAGTTGTTATTAAAATTTTTTATAAAATAACCAGTGGTATTGACGGAACCATTAATTCTTTCAATTTTGGTCGTAATAAAAAAATTGTTTTTTTTTAATTTTTTTGTCCAACTCTTGGAAGAAGAAATTGTTGGCAATAACGAACTGCTAGAAAATGTGGTTTATATAGGATCGAAAAGCATAAAAAATAACGGCGCTTCTGATTGGTTGGAAAAAAAGAGCACGATTTGTTGCGTGCTCAATTGTCCCGCAGACAAGAAAGCTTCAATGTGCTGTATAGACAAATTCTTTCTGGCGAAAAATTGAGGGTTTAAGTGATTCTATAAAAGTGGTTTCAAGTGTTGCCAGATAAAAAGATGATTGTCCTGCAGCTAAAATTGAGAACCGGTTAAAATCAAATTTTTCCGCGCAATGTTGAGCTACAGCCAAGTCCAAATAGGTTGATATTGAGTGCATTTGCACTGACGTCTAGAGAAAATAAGTCACCTTTATAGATTCGGCAGAGTGATAAAATGGTTAAGACCGGCGTGGTTGTGATCTACGTGGTCTCGGTTTAAAACCTACTCGTACCATTCTGTTGTCTCCTTGAGAAAGATACTTTGCTCTACTTAATGATCTTAGCAAGCAGTTCTAAATTTCAGTCATATCTCTATATAAAACAAAAATAAAAAAAATTCAACTGGACATCAAAATCTTGGCATCTTGGAAGCAAGTAGGGGTAATAGCTTTCCCTATATATAGCGCCTCGATTACTTTTCTGCGGATCAGGAGGATAAATATAGAGAGGAAAAAGAAAAAGGAAGCTAAAACCCTCTTGTTGTTGCCAGAAAGAATTTGTCTATGAAATGAAGCTTTGTCGCTTACGGCGCAAGAGAGGCGCAACCAATCGCTTGCTCTCTTTCTCTAACCAACCAGAAATGCCTTTACTTTCCATGCTTTCCAATCCTATATAAACCACATTTTTTGCACTTTTTTATTGCCAAAAAATTTTTCTAACGAGAGTTTTTCAAAAGAGTTTTAAAGAAAACAGTCTTTTCAGTGACTACCAAATTTAAAAGAGTTTATGATTCTGTCTGTACGATTGGTTATTTTAAAATTCTGTACAAGCAAGAGTTTAATCAAAAATGACTATATTATTACCTACTAAACAATTCGTCAAAAAAAAATTATTAAAAAGTGTCCCGAAGTCTAGACAAAACAATTTTCTTACTAGCCGTTCGCTCTGTTTTTTGTCTTAAAGTGAGTAAGTCCGTGGCAGCCAATAGGAATCGTTGAAATGTGACGTATTGAGAAACGTTGTTTGCGGTTTTAGTTGGTTTATTTTAGCTTGTACGTAAACAATTGTTGGTACTAAAATAACTGCTTTTATATGCACATTTTCCGATCAAAATCTTGAACTTGAGATATTATTACGAAAACTTAATTTTGTTGCTTACTTCATATTTGAATATTCTTATTTAAATAAGTTTTAAATGCTTGTTTAATTGATTTGCTCAACAAATAGACTTGCGTTATTTATTCTTTTCAATATGTGTTAATTTAAGTAATTTAGTACATTTGTAAATATACAAAATATATATTCTATAATCTACACTGTATGAAAATCAGTACTTCTAAAGTGTTCAATAACAAAGTTAGAGCTTAAAATAACAATAGCAAAAACACGGGAATAAAAACAAAGTTAAAAGCCCTATAGACTGTTTCACCCATAAAAGGGATCATCAGGGGTATCTAAAAAGTAAAATAAAATAAAATAAAATAAATAAAATAAAGTTAAGATAAAACTGCCAGAAAGAATAGAAAACAATAGAAAAAAAACAATAGAAAAAAACTGAAAAAACTTTAAAAATTTTAAAAAAATTATAGAAAAAAAAAAAAAAAATTATAGAAAAAAATTATAAAAATTTTTTAAAGATTTTAAACACTGTAAACGCTTATTAGGTCGGAACATCCCAACACGGACTCTGCTAAACTAAACTGATTAAAATCGGCGAGAAAACACGAAAAAAAGGAAAAGCGCGCGAAAGAATTACAAATATAAATATTATTTCAAAAATTAAAGATTTAAAATGGGTTCAAGTATCGGCTAAGGTGAAACGTTGTACGCGGCGAAAAAAGAAAAAAAGAAAAATGAAAGAAAATCACAGTTTAAGTTTGGCGTTAATCAATTTATATTTATTTTTATGCCGACACTTATTGATCAATTCGGTTCGTTTGTTCAGCAGAGCGTCATCATTTGCAGTTAAGATTTCGTATTTTTCTGCCAGACAGAGGTTGCATACTTTGCCCCCGTGTTGGTAAGGTGTTGCGTGGCAAATAATTTTCCAAGAGATAGTAGGATTTATACCAGAATCTTTGCAGGACCAAATGAATTTCAAAAGTTCTGTTGCGTTTCTTTTGGAATTCGAATTGAAGGAATGGTTGTGGTTATAGAATCTTGCTTTAAATTCGGTTTCGCACAGTCCGATATAGTTCTTGGATTGGTCTTTAGCTTGTACAGTTGCTTGGTAAACGATTGCTTTGTCTCGGCAGTTGCCATTCAATGGGCATGACGGTTTATACCTGCAGTTACAGGGTTTAAATTCTGGTTTGCCGTTGTGGGAATTAAGGAGCTTCTTATTGTGAGCTGAGAGGATGTCTGCCATGTTGGGGGTACAGCTAATAAGTGTTTACAGTGTTTAAAATCTTTAAAAATTTTTTATAATTTTTTCTATAATTTTTTTAAAATTTTTAAAGTTTTTTCAGTTTTTTTCTATTGTTTTTTTCTATTGTTTTCTATTCTTTCTGGCAGTTTTATCTTAACTTTATTTTATTTATTTTATTTTATTTTATTTTACTTTTTAGATACCCCTGATGATCCCTTTTATGGGTGAAACAGTCTGTAGGGCTTTTAACTTTGTTTTTATTCCCGTGTTTTTGCTATTGTTATTTTAAGCTCTAACTTTGTTATTGAGCACTTTAGAAGTACTGATTTTCATACAGTATTATTACGCTCCTTTCTGGTAGGGCACTTTTATCAGCAACCTTCATCATGGAGTTAAAGCAAGTTAATTTCGGATATTCTCTTAAAAACATTCCAACGCCCAGTAAACGGATATATTTAAAATCTATGATCAACAAACTCGAGCACTTCATTAAGCGCTTGAGGTGGAGAGCCTTCTTTCACAATCACAAAGCAGAATGTGATATATACGATAAAGAGACCTTATACGGATTCAAGTCAGATAGAACACCCCCGAACCCCGAAGCATGACGGCTTATCTGCATTTGAAGAGGACCTGTATAATATGGTTAAGAATATTAAGTTTAGAAACGTTCGCAGTAACTTTCAGTTTCGCTTGACTAACGATGTAACCAAAATTAATAAATCTCCTAATCTGTTTGTACCAGCCGACAAAACGAATAATTTGTACGAACTTAGCGTGGATAGCTACAAAAAACTATTGAAAGAAAATGTTACAGCTTCATATCAAAAAACCTCTACTTCTACCTTGGGCAAAATCAACGCAGAGGCAATTTCTATAGCTCATAATCTGAGATTGGAAGATCGCATTGAAAGTTTCCCTCCACGTGACGCTTTTATCACGTTAAAGGATCACAAAGAAAACTTTCGCAATCATCCAAAATGTAGATTGATTAATCCGGCCACATCAGAAATAGGCAAGATTAGTAAACAACTCTTGGATTCTATCATCGTTTCCGTGCGTAAACAATCTGGCTTAAACCAATGGCGCAACACCGCCTCTACTCTCAATTGGTTCAACGCTATTTCAGATAAACTTAATTGCAAATTTCTTAAGTTTGACGTTGTGGAATTTTATCCCTCGATTACCGAAAAGCTTCTTACCGATGCCATCAATTTTGCTAACGATTATGCTAACATTAATGATGAAGCCATAAACACCATCATGCACGCTCGCAAATCACTTCTTTTTTGCGACGGCGATCTATGTATGAAAAAGTCGGGAGCCGAGTTTGATGTTACAATGGGATCTTTTGACTGTGCAGAGGTTTGCGAGCTGGTCGGCCTGTATCTTTTACACCACCTTGCTAAGATTTTTGGTAAAGAGGCTGTCGGCCTGTACCGAGATGACGGCCTTGCCATCCTTCGTAATGCTTCGGGTCCAGACGCCGAAAGAGTGAGAAACAAAGTGACACAATTTTTTCAACACCATCAACTTAAAGTCACTGTTGATACCAACCTTATACAAACAGACTTCCTCGACGTTACCCTGAACCTTTGCACAGGCAGATACTGGCCGTATCGAAAACCAAACGACCAGCCCCTTTACATCAATGTGCAGTCCAATCATCCAGCATCGATTACTAAAAAGCTGCCTTATATGATCGTAAAACGCATTTCCGAGATTTCTTGCGACGTCGACGCTTTTAGCAGTTCGTTACCTGCGTATGAGGAGGCGCTCAAACAAAGCGGACATAAGATCCAGCCGCTCCCTTTTGAGCGTGGAGTAGAAAAGAACAAACGTCGACAGAGAAGAAGAAAAGTTATATGGTTTAATCCCCCATATAATAGCCGGGTTTCCACCAACATCGGGAAAGCCTTCTTCCACCTCCTGCGGAAACACTTCCCTCCTTCAAACAGGCTGCATAAAATTTGCAACAAGAATGTGGTTAAACTCAGCTGCAGCTGTACCCCCAACATGGCAGACATCCTCTCAGCTCACAATAAGAAGCTCCTTAATTCCCACAACGGCAAACCAGAATTTAAACCCTGTAACTGCAGGTATAAACCGTCATGCCCATTGAATGGCAACTGCCGAGACAAAGCAATCGTTTACCAAGCAACTGTACAAGCTAAAGACCAATCCAAGAACTATATCGGACTGTGCGAAACCGAATTTAAAGCAAGATTCTATAACCACAACCATTCCTTCAATTCGAATTCCAAAAGAAACGCAACAGAACTTTTGAAATTCATTTGGTCCTGCAAAGATTCTGGTATAAATCCTACTATCTCTTGGAAAATTATTTGCCACGCAACACCTTACCAACACGGGGGCAAAGTATGCAACCTCTGTCTGGCAGAAAAATACGAAATCTTAACTGCAAATGATGACGCTCTGCTGAACAAACGAACCGAATTGATCAATAAGTGTCGGCATAAAAATAAATATAAATTGATTAACGCCAAACTTAAACTGTGATTTTCTTTCATTTTTCTTTTTTTCTTTTTTCGCCGCGTACAACGTTTCACCTTAGCCGATACTTGAACCCATTTTAAATCTTTAATTTTTGAAATAATATTTATATTTGTAATTCTTTCGCGCGCTTTTCCTTTTTTTCGTGTTTTCTCGCCGATCTTAATCAGTTTAGTTTAGCAGAGTCCGTGTTGGGATGTTCCGACCTAATAAGCGTTTACAGTGTTTAAAATCTTTAAAAAATTTTTATAATTTTTTTCTATAATTTTTTTTTTTTTTTTTCTATAATTTTTTTAAAATTTTTAAAGTTTTTTCAGTTTTTTTCTATTGTTTTTTTTCTATTGTTTTCTATTCTTTCTGGCAGTTTTATCTTAACTTTATTTTATTTATTTTATTTTATTTTATTTTACTTTTTAGATACCCCTGATGATCCCTTTTATGGGTGAAACAGTCTATAGGGCTTTTAACTTTGTTTTTATTCCCGTGTTTTTGCTATTGTTATTCTATAATCTATGTACAATGACCAATGAAATATTGTTGTAAATAGATATTCTATAATCTATGTACAATGACCATTGGTAAATTAGCTTTGTATATTGTAATGAAAGAATTACAGGAATTAAATGTACTCAAAAATTGCATTTGTTACAGTTTTTAAATGATTCAGTTGTTGGTGCTATTTGATTTTGTATTTTAGGTCAAAGCAAGCAACTCCAATACCTTGAAGATGTTATAGCTTGGATTAATTCCATTATTTAAGAGTTAATCAAATTTCCCCTTGCAAATCAAAATTCCTTAGAAGATTTGAAATAATATGCACGTCTGAACTGCCCCAATCTTTATGGATGTGAAAACCAATCAGTTGAAGGGAAACATTTAGTTTTTTTGTCCCGCGTCACCAACAAGTTTAAGTTCGATCTCAACTTGGATTACAAAATAAGACCTATTTTTATTGATGTACTTCATGTTTTACCAACAAAAAAGGTCAACCAACTCCAATCACCATCAAGTTTATTCAAATATCAGTACGAAATTTAATGTTATACAACAAGAAGAAGCTAAAGTCATCCAAAGAGAAGATTTTAATTACACAGCCACAGACCAAGAAACAATTTATACCTATTGTGCAGGCCAAGAAAACTTGGTTCCACAATGTTTAGACAAACAAAAGTTTTTGTGCATTGTTTTTACAAAGAAATCATGTAAATAATTAAAAGTTTGGAGATATAAATAAGTTAAATTATTAATTATCTTTAATAATTAAATAATTTTTTAATTATATTCCTTAATTATAATTAAGTAAAATGGTGTAGTGCTAAAATACCAAGCTTTACAAAAGCACTTGCTCTAGAATTTTTTTTACTTATATTTTTGTTATTTGGTAGGCCATACTTCTTTGCTGAATTTTTAAATTTTTTATGACCATACAAAAATTTAAAAATGCTTCTTTCTTTTTAATTACTTAAAAACAACAAAAGCATTATCATATTCAACTTGTATGCAAACAATTCTTGTATGCAAACAATTGTGTTGAAAATAAATGTAATATTACAAAAAAACTTCGAAAGTGCACTTTTCTTTAACTTTATTTACATTTGATTTTTGTTGGATAAAAGTTTGCTGATTTATTTGATCTTGGTAATTACAGTCTTTTTTTACTGTGCAAATAATATGAATAACTTATTCAAAAACTTGATTACATACAATGACTTTTCAGAATCTGATAATGATTCTTGCAATAGTTATCTGAACAATATTTAACAAGGATAATGTAAATTCTCTACTGCTTAAAAACAATAATATTTTAGTTTTATGTTTAAATATTAGATTACAAAGCAAATTTACGAATTTTTCAAAATTGTTGGGAGTGTTTTGTCTCTAACTTTAGCACCTAGCCTCATTGCTGTAACTAAAACTTGATTGAGGCCAAAACATTCAGAATTAAATATAAACTTTTCTAGCTAGTCAGTTATTTCTAATTTAAGAATTGAGCAAGAATGCTGGAGTTGAATTTTATGTGAAAAAAAATGTAGTTTATTTACCACGACTAGATCTAAATATAATAGAGGAAAGTTTTTGAATATTTATTTATTGACGGTAGATTTAAAAGAAAAACCATTATGTTTGGATGCATTCACAAAACTTTATGCAATAATATGGTATTGTATTGTATTCCTGTTTTTTAGATATTTTAAATGATACTTTGAAACGTATGATAGACTTTCTTTTCTTTGGAAATTTCAATTACAATATAGAAGCATGTGAAAAAGCTCCGATTTCAAATTTTGTATATCAAATATTTATTAACGGGTTTGCTTCTTTTATAAATAACCCTTAGGCTTAAAAAATTACACAAAACAATACAACTCTTTTAGATCATATAGAATATATTAAACAACTCTTTGGAAAGCATGAAAATAAACTGTGGTATACTAACGCAGTTTATATCTGATCACCTCTCTGACTTAAAGTGCATTTCAATCTCCAATTTCTTTACAAAATTTCAAAAATTTTGTCATTTTACTGATTAAAAAAAAGCAGTCTATTCTCTAAACTTCTTTTAAAAGTAATATTTCTTCAATACTTAGAATAATGTCCCAAATTCCAGTTAGCAAAAATTTCACAAGCTTATATGAATTAATTTAAAATATTTTTTTTTAATTAAAATTTTTCACAAAAAGCAAATAATCATTGTCTTGATCTTGATTTTTAAACCTTGTTAAATAAAAAGAAAAGCTAAAATATATATGAGTAATAAAAATCTCCAACAAGACATGGATTTACACAACTCAGAAATTAGTATTCTAGCTCTGTCAAAACTAAAAAAACAGCAATATTATAATTTAAAAATTAAAAATTTAATTTTTAATGCAATATTTGGATATTAAATACACAATAAATCAAAAATATTGTATTATAGGAAAAAAACATAACTCTCATTTCAGGAGCCTTATTATAAATGAAACATTTATACTGTAGACATCATCTTCTAAAAATTGTAAATTTTTTAATAAAGATCTTTCTAATGTTCATATTGAATTAGTGAGATTTGTATCTCCTAAAAAAAACTATTTCTTAAAATATCTAAAATCTTCAATAGAGCAATCAGAAATGTTAGAGAAGAGACAAGGAGAGCAATTGCTTTCTCTTCAAACACAGCAAATAACAGTAATCTAAGAAAGATAAAACTCTTATCAATCGTAAACGTAAGTGGTGGAAAAAAGTTTTATTAAAAATTAGTGAAGAAAAAAATATAAAAATTTTAAACGTAAAAAATTACTTAGAGCGAAGAGCAGACAAAAAGACTTGCATAAAAAACGTTTCATCTTTTTTAGCCAAAACACAAAGCTTTTCTGTTAAATAGCACGTACAATTGTAATTGCAAAAACAATATGTCTGGCACTCTTCAGGAAAAATTCTTAGAATAAAGAATATACAAACCCAAATAAGTAATAAAGTGAAAAAGAGCTCTCATTGTTGGAAGTAATTGACCGATGGGAAAAGGGAAAGATAAAATAGTTTTAGCCCATAAACAAAATGTTGTTCTTCATAAACAATAGGATTAATGTAGCTTCTGAAAGGTTGAAAAGGTGAAAGGTGAAAGGTTGAGCAACCTAGAGAAAGAATGGAGATTCTGTTGCCGCTGTAAGAAAAAGAGCATTGCGTGCTGTTCAAAAGATGTTGGCCAGTGATAAATTCGTAGAAAAGATAATGTTGAGAGTTATTATTAGTTTTCAGGGGCAAGAAATTTTTTTTAATTTCAAACATTTTAAAAACGTTGAGCTTTTTTAATAAAAGTTTGCTAGTACAAACAATAAAATTTTAGTTTTGATTGCTATTATTAATAGTTACAAATAACTTAGTTTATTTCACAAAACAGCCAGACCAACAAAGCTATACATAGGAAGAAAAAAAAGGAATACAAAAATCAAATATTAGTTTGTTTAATTTTGCTAGTTGTCTTATTTTATCAACTCGTTCATATTTCAGCTAGTTATAAAACAAAAAATATATCAAAAATGAACAATTTTAAAAAACCACCCAGAACCATGTTTTAAATTTATTGTAATTGTTTTGAAAATTCTCAAAAAAAAAAAAAAATTAAAATAATGTGAAATCAAAATTTTAAAACTTACCTCAGATGAGCTCATCGAAAAATACAACATACAAATAGTCGGACTGTTTGTTTTAAAAATTTGAAAACTAGAGTAAAAAATGTTGAATCCATTGTAGCTTATGTTTCGTAGCGGGAAAGTAAGAAAAACACCCCCACCACTTGCTCCAGCGTTGCCAAAAACCTGTACAGTAGTTTTTGTTGATTGTTAAAATATTATTAAAATTGCATAACGTACGTATGTTTTTTTTTGTTTAGATAAAGTTATTTGACTTTTTTTGTTTTATAGTCTTATTAAGTTCATATTGTTGACCATAATTTTTTATTTAACATAAATTTTATTTATTGTAAACTGAAAAGGCTTTTACTTTACTTTTTTATGGACAAGTTTTTGTTTGTTAAAGATATTATGCTGTTAAAAAAAAAATGATCAAACGAAATTGAACTCACAAAACAATCAACATCAAGATTTTTATTTGAATTTAATTGATTATATTTTTATTTACATAAATCAGCGTAATTAGACAAAAATTATAAACATACTATTTTCCAAATTTAATATTCAAATAAGCAGTTTTATTAGATAAGATGGAATTTTTTGTCAGCTGTTGTAAATTGATTATTGAAAAAAAGATTACGCTTGCTATCGTAGATTTTATAGATCTCAATAAATATTTGATTTTTTTTCAACCCGAAACTAATGTATTATTATTTTAATATATTAAAAGATTTTATTAAGATTGATTAAAACAGTGCTTGGTCTCTGATGAGTTAAAAGCAAGAGGTAAAAATAAGCCAAAACACAGATCCGGTTGTAATTAACTAATTTATATCGATTAATTTATTATTGGTCCACCTATGAATTTAAAAAGTAGTTCAAATTTGGCGCGTGCCAAAAATTTCATTAAATAAACTTCGGGCAATTTGTTGATTCATTCAATGTGGTCTAAAAGCTTTAACTAATTTTCCCTTCAAAATTTACGGTACGTATTTTAAATTTTTTTGTAATACCTCAACCTGAAAGGCTTTCTAACCAACAATGTAGCCCAATAGCTTAATTTTGAATACATATATTCCAATAAACCACGGCTGGACAAGCCCATTGTTTCTGCTCAACAAAAATCAAAAGCAATGAAATGACAAAGTATGAACTGAAGGCTTTAACCCTAATTTAGCTAAGGGGGAGTCTCAAAGAACCCCCTTATATAAAAAACGTTATAACTAGTAAAGTTCGGAAAATAAAAACCTAAAATTTTAAGACTTTTCTAAAATTTATTCCTGAATATTTTGGTATTTTACTTGAGCAAATCCGAACGGTAGTTTTAATTTAGCTGGCTGTTTTTTTGCTTACCTCATGATTTTTGTATACTTTTTGTGTGCAAAAAATCATGAGGTAAGTCAAAAAACGTTTTAAACGTCTTGATGTGTTTGTCAAGATTACTGGCGTCACGTAGTAGTTATTTGTTTTTGCAGCAGACCGTGACTAATCCGATTATGTTGCTCGCAAAGCAACGAAAATGTGAGCACCTTCAACTTAATGCAAAATAAGAAGAGACTAAAAGCAAATATATTAACCCTTAGATGCAGGAACCTATGAACACCCACCAATGCAGAAACCGGGCCTCCGAGGCCCACCCGTTCTAAAGGAGTATGTTTTCATTCGCGGTTGTGTTTGTTGGTATATATTGGAGCATTCACACTCAAAGTACAGTATTGTAGAAGTATGTTTTATCTATTTTGGTTTCAGTGCATAACTTTATGTACAAAATCAGAAAGAAAATCAAATCCAAAACTCACTCTGGAGACATGTACATACTAAAATAACAAGACAGTTAACAAATGACTCAGCATTTTACAGACAATTGTTACAAACGACATGACTATGTTCCTTACACACGTTTTTGTTACATTTCTTGCATACCATAGCACTTTTACGATCTTTTTTCGAAGGGCAATAGTGGCAACGTTTTCGCTTGGTTACAGGTGTCTCGCAAACAGTCCCTACATTTTCTTCTCTTCTGACCCCGCATCGTTCCATTGCCACAAGTACAGTTGACCGTAGGTTTGTAGTCACTCTCAGTCGCCTTCTCATTTGTGGAATTACCAATTCCTTTGCGAGATTTCGCAGAAACAATCTTCGCTTGTGGGTCTTTCCTACTTCAAATTCCGAATTCTGTGTTGAAAAGATGAGGAAAGCATTTAGCGCAGCAACATCCAGCAAATTGTACCACATCACTACTGGCCATCTTTTTGTCTGCCGCTTGCAACTATATGTGCGAATCATTTGGTCGAAGGTGTCCACTCCTGCTTTGGTACCATTGTAGTATTGTATTACCTCTGGCTTTTTCTTTGAACTGCCTTCATCAATAGCTTTGTCATGATGCATAGTACTCAGCATTATAACCGCCTTTCCTTTCTTTGGTACATAGCTTACCATAGTGGTGTTACCCTTGAAGCCAAACTCAGTGCTGTACCGTTCCCGACTTTTACTTGCTTTCATGATCGGGGGTATATCCGGTTTATTTTGTCGAAGGGTCCCAACTAATGTTAGGTTTTTGTTCAGCAGGGATTCAGCCAATTGCACGCTTGTGAAAAAGTTGTCTGCGGTTACGTTGCGACCACTGTGCTGCAAAGGGGAGCACAGTTCATGCACAGTACTACTACCCACGTTTCTCTTCACTTCCTCACCTGGTTGTCTACCAGTATAAACACTTCCGTTGAAGCCATAATTTGTTATCGAATCACATAACCAGAAGATTTTTATGCCGTATTTTCCTGGCTTGGTTGGAATATACTGAAGAAATCTACATCGTCCCTTGAAAGCCACCAGTTGCTCATCAATAGTAACACATTCGTGTGGACTGTACCATTTTTTGCAGTTTGAAATAAAAAGTTTCCAAATATATCTAAATGCTGCCATGTGGTCTGTCTGCAGGCGGAATTCTCTCGTTCTTTTGTCATCAAACCTCAAAAAGCGACGGATGTCTTCGAATCTTTCTACAGACATGGTTGCCTTGTACATAGGGTTTGAGAAGTCATTCCCAAACAACTCGCGTGTTGATACGTCCCACTGCTTTTCAGAGCCAGCAAGAAGTACAAGCCCAAAATAAGCTAGAAGTTCTTCCTTAGATACATTGTTCCACCGCTTACTTCTACTACTCGCCACTCTCCTTCCTTCCAAGTTTGTGCATTTACACACCTCATCCAGAATCTCTTCTGATAAAAACAGTTCTAATGCATTGGATGGAGAATTTGCTATTACAGTCCGTTTAGGGCCTGGCTGTTCATGCATAATATTATGCCTTGGGGTCCTACTTGGAGGAGGGGTATCCGATCTCCAATATGTGCCATTGCGACCAGTCCGATTAGCGATTTCTGTGTGCGGTTCATTGTCTTCATCAGAACTGTCATCGCTTGATTCCTCTGAACTCTCAGACGATGAAGGCAAATTGCTAGAGACTGGCTCAAAATCTTCATCCTCTGAACATTCTGATTCTTCGTCTACGCTCAAAACACCCTCTTCAATCATATCTTCTACTTCGTCAAGCGTTAGCTTATCACCTTTACGCTTGGCCATCTTCATTAGGAAAAAACCGCAATACTAACAAGCAAATATTACTAATGATCTGACTTCAGTCAAACGTTTTTCTACGTTCACAACCTAAGCAAAGACCACGTGCTAATCTAAGTAAATGGCCACTAAAGGCAGTAGAGATTTTTTGTTAAAATTAGGCTGTGAAAAAAATGATAAAAACAAGTAGCAAAAGAGACATACTCCGAAAAATATCTGCCTAATATCGTAAAACGATCGAGGCAAAGCAAAAAAACTGGAAGTCCAAGCGAAAGTGGCACCCCAAAAATTTAGCATAGTCTAATGAAACGGGTGCCCCTCCCACCTCGAAGGTTTTTTTTTCTGGATCAATCCACGAAAGCAATCTGGCATAAGTTGCAGAAGAATACCTGGAACACCTCAGCCATATGTTAAATAGGATCGACATAAATTAAAAAAAAATCCTTGCCGGGCCTCCCAGACCCATTCCTGCATCTAAGGGTTAAAACTAGACATTTGACTAAAGTAGAATAAATTTTCTCAAAGATATCAAAAAATCAACGGAGCAGCTACTGTCTGTTAAGAGTATTGGACATGTAAACGAAGGGTCCTCCGAGGACGCCCCTTAGGTAGTCAACAGAAAAAAACATCCTAGATAAATAAGGGTTAATATTTCAGGTAAAATATAAGTTATATGCTACTTTGGTGCTGATTTTTATTGTCTAAATTTTAAATCTGCTTTTTATTGTAAATTATTTTACAACATAATTTTCAACCAAAGTCGAAAAAGCATTTTTACTGAAGTACGAGTAGGTCTTGCTACCTTCAGCCAATTAGCATTCTGGTATGCTACAAATCAACAACAGAAATATCAATTATTGTTTTGTGCTCCCGTAAAAGCTGAATTTTACAAATGTGCGCAAACTTTACTTGGGAATCTAAAAAAACCAGTTGAACTACATAGCGCGAATATCTGCGCTAAAGTAAAGCCGGGTCTATTTGAGACCTAATCAGAAGCAAGATAAAAAAATGATTACCTAATGTCGAATTACCTAGAAGCTTCCGAAAGACAAAAGAACCTTTGAGATAAAAGAGATAAAAGAGAAAAAGACACAAATGCGCTGAGAATAAAAACAAACAATTACATTTTTAAAACAGCCAGCAAATAAATCAAATAAATTAAATTAAATGGGGTTTACCGACTAAGCAATCACTATTAATATGAAAACGATTAGGGAAAGATGGGGTAAGTTGAGCTACTTTATGAAGAAATGCATATTGCAAAAAGCTTTTTTTTGCGTACATTTTTTTATAGCGTATTAAAATACTTTCATTTCTTTTCAACATGGAGAAAGTTTCATTTGCATATTTTAAAAAATTATCGAATTATGAGCGATTGCAATTAGGGTCTTATCTATGATTTAAGATGATTTATAATTTTAAACTCTGGTTTAAACAATACTATTCATAACACTTTCATGGAACAGTTTATAAAGAAGCTAGCCTTATACCTTGTATTCATAAATTTCAAAGATGATTAAAATTTAAGGCCTTCTCTAAAACACAAAAACTTCTCCGAACAAAATTTTTACAAAAAGTGCTGGTTTTCGTTAAAAGCTTTTTCTCTCAAAACCAAACAAAGAAAGAACTGTAATCTCAATATCAAAACTATAATCTAGTTACCAACAATAAACACGTGGCACTTAAAAGTTGAATTTATTTTTATTTTGGGAAATTTAATAGGGGGTGGCTTAATTTGGACACTGACTCAACCTACCCCATCTTCTCATACAATATATTAACCTTTATTTTATCGCTTATAATTCCAGTGGTCGGATTTTACTGTTTAAATTTTAAGTATTTTGCCATTCTTGTAATAAATAACCTTTTCGCAAAGTTTTAGGTTTGCAACAGGTTTTTAGCGGAAGTTACGTCATGTTCCCTTTGTGGAACATTGGAGGTTTTCTGTACAAGTTTTTTCAACTTTAACTGTATATTTCTGTACTAATTTAGAACTACATTTTTCCGTTAAAGGTTACAGAAACACTCAAGTTGTGGGAAAATTATGTTTTTTTTGTGTTTACGCATTAGCAACGAGTATAACTTTTGAAACAAATCTTGCCACGCTCCCTATGAAGACGAATGTTGCATTTTGTGCACATACTTCTTGTATTTTTTTTTGCACACTTTACATCGATCTTGGGTTGTTGCAGTTCCAAGAAAGTGGTTTACTTCATCGAAGCGTACATCCAGTGGTAGTTCAGCAGCAACACTACTTTCTATTTCACGGTGCTGTTGAACTTTGAGTAGGCACAGTGTCACTTGTATTCTAAAATCGATGTGGGTTATTTTCTTATCTCCCATCTGACAGTGAATCTTTCATGCAGCGACAACCGTAGTATTGAGAAGATTGACAAAAAGTGGCCAGTACCATTCTTTACCATGTATTGTTGGGCGGTAAGCTTCGAACAAGCGATCTATAAGATCGACGCCCCCATCCCTTTATTATAAGAATTTATGAGATAAAGCTGTGGTACTTCTTTTACACCTCGCTTTACCCAGTCTAACCTTATGAACTAGAGTGTGATTTTCCCAGTTGTTTGCAATTGTCACAACTGAATTGTCATGCCACTTAGTAATATAAACAGTCCCATCACAGCAATATCCAAAACATATCACGCTCCTGTTTTGAGCTGATCATCTTTTGATTGGCGCCTGCTGTTCTGTTTTCTCTTATCGTGCCAGCCGCTCGCACATCATTCTTCTCTAAATCAGACATCGAACTATAACTAGTAAAATAGTTATCGAAGTACAACTCATGCAGCAAAGCACTGGAATTTGCAGTAATAACATCAACCATGTTGTTGATTATGCGAGATCCCAAAGGTTGATCTTGCAACTTTTTCTTCTTTTCTTAATAAATCTTCATCTTGTATGAATAACCAACGCTGCCGCATAAGCACCAAATCTTAAAAAACAAAGCGAGTAGGTTTTCCTCTAATGAACATTTTGGCACTATGCCGACCAAAATAAGGTATCCTATATTTGTCCACACTTAAAAGTTTGTTAAATATGCTAAATTGAATTAGGTTTCGATCAAACATCTTATAAAGTGGTGCTGTTTTACTCATTTTGTTCCCTTCTGTTGAGTTTTGGTTGTCAGCGAAGTGGAGATACTTCTTTATTTCCCGACACCTGTTTCTGCTCATTATATTGGACACAATTGCTACGCCTAAATCTTGTTGCCCAGACCAATATTGGTGCTCTTCAGGTAAAGAACGATACCCTGAAAGTAAAAGTGTACCTAAAATCTTGCGAATTTCACTGCCTGTAACATAGAAATTAAGATTATTTTTACTTGATTTCCATACAAATTTGTTTGGCAAAAAATTTGATCAATCATCTCCTCAGTAAATAAAAATATTCAAATTCTAAATGGAGAGCTACCATCCAGGTTGAGAATGCGATCTCTTAAAATTCTGGAATCGTCATCAATCAAATTTGTCTTATCGAAGTTGTTTCATTTTGGAAATCCTTTCTTTTTGGTTGATGGTGGAGCCGTTTTTGATTCTTCATCAGTTTCAAAGTCTTTTTCCACTTCAAGTTCCCCAGCTGGCTCAAAAATTTCTTCCATACTGTCAGCGACATCTTCAGCATTGCTCTCCTGGCTACCAGAGTCTCTTGCCTCAGGCGCAATACAACAACATTGACTACGTTTTTTGCATTTTCCATAGTTTGTTGACTTCTGCCAAAGTTGATACATGGGTTGCCTTTCTTGCACCGTAAAAAGCTCTAGTATCCATGTTTGATCCAATTTTCTAAACTTTGCTGCTAATGTGCTTGAAACAAACTGTTGATAAACGTGTTTTTTTGCTCGCTGAGAGCTCAAAAATAAAGCAACATTGTTGCGTTATTTCTCGATAATCTGTTCTGTAACGACAAAAATAGAACAATGAATTTAATCCTAAAACAAATAAAATCTCGGTCGACTGCATTGAAATCACAGCTGGATAGGTTTATATGAAAACTGCTACTTTCTTATCGTAAGACAAAGGTGATGTATTTCAAGACATTGCGATTAAAAATCAGAAAATTGCATCCGGAAAACCGCCATTGTTCCACAAAGGAAACAAAAATTTTTCAGCTAAATTTTACCCTACCCAATATTTATATTTTGGATTGCTTTTTACATGGGGATGTGACCGAATGTGTCCACTAAGTATGATAGCACGCTAGAAGCGTTTTGAAAACGACAAAGATTTTTATACATTTGTAAGTATGCCATACACCTATAACGCAATTTTCATAAAAATGGCGATCACACAAATATTCTTATGCGCAAAGTATTTTTCAGTAAGTATGTCAATATGGTAAAACAAATCCTTAACAACACAAACAAATTACACTATCTATAATTAATAGTAAGGGTGTTAAAATAGCTCTGAAAAATTTGTTCCCTTTGTGGAACAATGGTAAGAAAAAGGTTTATACTAAAAATTTAAAACTACTGAAAAAGAAAATTAACTATAGATTTATGCGGTTAACATTATATTGAGAATGAAGTGTGACAGAAAACAAACAAAAGAAATGGTCAGACTTAAACAGAATAGATAGGCAATAGTCATTAGATTATTTCACTTTCGAATTTAATTTTTGTTTTTTTAAACATTAACCTGATCTCATACGAAAAAACTATTTTGGTTTCCAAATCCGCTTACAAGAAATTAGGGGCTCCGGAATCCGACTTAGTCGAGATTACGCAAGAAAATGAAAATTTGTGAATCACATTTTACTAGAACAACTTCTTCATTATATGACATTTTCAAAAAACACTGTTTCTATGTGAAGTTTGGATCTTTAGCTACTGTTAGCGACTAAAGAAATTAAAATATTTTGCCACACCATGGTACATAAAGAAAAAAAGATTTTTTTAAAGAAAATCTAAGGTCAATACTTTTATATATTACCAACTCATTTTTTATTTAACTTTTATAAATTGCATATGGTTTTAATCACAAAAAAATATTCTTTTAGATGGTATATACTTTGAACTGCTCTTTAAACAAATATAAACGAAATTAATTAATAAACTTAGAAAAAATTCTGTTTTTTAAAAAATGCCCCGGAGCGTTCGCGTTTTGTCGCCGAATAATACTTGATGCCGAAGAGTTAAACAATTGTTCTTTCTGTTCAAAATCAATTTTTACTGTACAAATTTAGTGAACATGGAAGTGCAAAAAAATTATTTGGAGGTATTTTTCTTTGACATAAAACAAAAAAGTACCTCTAAAGCGGTAAAAATTATGTTGAAACTTTGTTGTTTGTTGTTTATACTTCTACAATTATCTCATATAACTGTTTAAACAGATCTTTACCTGCAACTTAATGCAACCTGGGATTAGAATTAATTTTTTGATTAATTTTTTTACTATTTAACTGTTAAATTATCGGAGAAAAATTGTGTTTTTGTTTTTTATTTTCTTTTTGAGTTTTTTTTTTAAGTTAAAATAAGTTGTTTTTTTTTTCAAGTCAATTATAAACATAAGTAATGTAATGTGAACGTCGCAACGCACTCATTGTAGACATTAGGCTTAATTATAAAATATATTGTTGAGATATTTGAAATAATAGATTGGCATAAAAATTTTTCAATGCCTTACTTTTGGTTGGTGCAAACAATAATAACAACTGTATAGTCTAATTAGGTTCAACCTTTTTAATTTTCTTTTTTTTAACAAAAAAAATTTTAATAACTTCTTTAAATTATCAATTAAGTTTTAAAAATAACTTGGCACCAATTTGATTAATAACGTTAAAGTTAATTAGTTATATATTTTTGTAACAAACCGTAAGTTTATATGAATTTGATGCTAAAGTATTTCGACCATTTATCCACATTAATGCGGTGAAAGGATGAATGTTTCTTGAAGAAAAAGTATAATCTCTGCCACTGCAAAAAATTGGGTCCAAAAAGTGATAACGTAGGACATAAAATTAACATAGTGTTTCATTCATTTTTTATCATTTTAACTTCTAAGTAAGAAATACATACCTGTAAAAATTTCCACTTGAAACAATATTGTTTATTTCATGACGAACCTATAAATTAAACAATGTAAATAAACACATTTATGAAAATTTATAAAATTTAACCGTAAAATTTACGCACTGATAAAAAAACAAAACCGAGGGCCATGCTTCAGCTATTCGGTTGTTTACCTTGACAAGTTATGACTTTTCTGAATTTTACTTATCATAAAGTTAATGTAATTTTTTTCTAAATCTCTGGAGTAATTTTGGATTTCTTTAAAGAAACTTTTTAAAGATTTTGTTTTTATCTAGTTTCTTTTTCTGTGATATGTTGTAACGTTGCTGATTGAATTTTAACCGTCAGGAATCCTATTTTAAATCTTACGATTAATCACGATGTACAAACTGTCAAAATTGTTAATTTTCACAATATACTCTCTCGTTTTCGAAAAATTAAATGTAATTGAGTGGTCTTCAAACATCGCTTTTTTAAACCTAAATACAATTCATTTCTAAATTTTAGTGTAAATGTAGAAATAATATAAAAACATTTTTAAAGCAAACTTGCAAAACAATTAGGGCGTTTGTACTTGGCGAGTTATAAAAGCAAACAAAAGTTACGAGAACTTTCTAACACCCCAGTCTTATATAATTTTCAGAAAGGCTAGTTTCAATGAAATTTGTAAGTGTGAAAAACGTTTTTATTTTGCAAGATTATGCGCAAAAAAAACAAATTAAAAAATTTACTAGGTTTCCAAAATTAAACATGTTGTTTCCACCGTTAGAAATGGAAGAATCAGAGGTGCCTGCATCATAAGTGTAATTGTACCAGTTCAAAATAGTTTGCCTCATAAATGAAGATGTGGTTTCGATGCTGTTCATTAACTGGTTCACCATCGTTTCTAAACAAGAAAAATAAAATTTGTATTTTCATCGTTTATTGAAGACTTCGAATTTTCATATCAACATTGAATAAACTTTAGTTTAGATTTTATCAACAAATTGTAAGATAACAAAAAAATAGTTTAAAATAGTCCATTGTTTCTTTTCCAAAAATACGAGTATTTTAACTCATTAATGACCACTACCAGAAATCGCCATAATATTTTTGTGATTTTTTTATGTTCATATACTTTTAGTCTAATTGAGACAAAAATGAAAAAATATTTGAAAATTTACTTCCGGTTTCCGAGTAACGGGATGTTCCCATATGGGAACAATGGTCACAAGCAATATCGTAAATACAAAATGAAACGGCAGTTCGCGTGCTTTATCTCTTGCATTTTCACACGAATGAATTCTCAAAAAGCAGCCGCTGTTACTCAAGGTTTGATTCATCTTCTATTGTTTCATTTCCTATAAGATTGCTTACTTTTGTTTGAATTATTGTCTAACGATCTTTTCTTCGGTGATTGCAAAAACTGAGCAAAATTTTCCGAAAAGTGTTTATTCCTGTAAATGAGTTTTATCTATACGCAGTGGATAATGGCAAGCAAGCAGAAAATTTTGAATCTAGAGGAAGCTGTTGAAAAAGTTTTAGAGTGTGCAGAAAGTGAAGAAACAGACATAGTCATTCTACCTCAAGAACAAGATAAAGGACAGGAGGAAAGCTTGCAAAAATCCGATCATTACAAGATGAAGTAAACCGTTCTCTACAACAGTTCGGCGTTTTTTCAAAAGATCTCTCGATCGATGAACAAATGGTTCTCTAGTTCGGCCGGCATTCTTCCAAAATGTTTATTCGGAGAAAACTAATAAGGTTTGGGTACAAGACCTGGGGCCTTGCATCCAGCTACGGTTACCTTATAAATTTGAAACTTATACTATGAAGCGATCAAGCGGTATAGTCAACGTGAAAAAAAATTGATTTCCCTCAACCTTTTTGTTTTTACCAATATAACCAGGGAATGGGAGGTGTTGAACTTTTTGACAAATTTATTAGTCAGTACGGTCGGACGATTCATGGGAAAAAATGGTACTGGCCTCTTTTTTTGAATTGTCTTCAACTGTTATTATTTGCATCTTGGAGAATTCATTGCGCAGTAGTCAAAAAAAGCAGTCAGATCTTCTAGATTTTACACGATCGGTTGTCGTGGAAATTTTAAATAAACCAAAACCATGTTCATCATGGCCGAGTGGAATAAGAATTTTGACAAATTCTAACTCGCACTATCCAGTGCCAGCAGAAAAGCATGGCAGCTGTCTCTTTTGCAAATATAACTCACGGAGAAAATGTCTTGGGTGTAATGTTCTATTGCTTCTATTGTCCTTCTATAAATATCATAAACAATTCTAAGTTGTATGATGTCTAACTATTCGTATTTCTGTCGTTGTTAACTTCATTCATCATTAAAATATATAGTGCTTCAGACGAAAATCTATGTGTCATTGATTCATAAACGTTGCCGCAAGCGAAAGCGGATTAGTCCATTGTTCCCATACGGGAACAAACAAATTGTTTAGGTAATTACGCGTGATACGATGACAATAACGAAACAGCTCCAAAAAGATTTTGTTGCTCAATTATTCCAGTTGCAAAAATCAAACTTGCAAGCCCGATACATTTGAATGATGAGTCAGCATTTTTTCATAAAAAAGGTCATTTTACTCGTAAAAAATAGGTTGTTTTTTTAACCAAAAATAAATAAAGTAATTAAAAACTTTAAAAAAATTTTTTCAATCTAGAATGTGTAGTATTTACTAGCAAATACTTGAAGGCAAAAAAAAATTAGAAAAACAAGGTGTTTGGAAGGTTTTACAAAACAGCAAACATGATGTTCCCATATGGGAACAACGGTCATTAATGGGTTAATAAAAGTTTCTTAAACTAACCTTTTTAAAGTCGTGCAATTTTGCATCAAGAAATAAGATTCAGTTTTTAGCATTATTTTACACATCAGAAATGCTTAAAATAAAAAAATATTTGTTTGGTATATGTTATAAAATTGCGCTATGATCAATAAATTTGCTATATACTCTTTGTTGAAAAATATTTGGCAGGGTTTTCTACACAAGTTAAGGGAGGATTTTTTTTCTCTAGTTGGTGCTATTATATCTAGTCAGATATTATTCTGGGAAATAACAAATTAATAAAACAATTTCAATTCCTGTGGTTGTAGTCAGAAAAAGCAAACCTAGTTTTCAGGTTGGTTTAAGGCTTAAGCTAGAAAAAAAGAACTGGTTATACGTATTTGAAGTAAAATAAAGTTACAAAAGTCAGTTTATTTACTTTAGCATATACTGTATTTGCCAATGCTTTTTAACCTTTTTTTGGTTGCGGTACATTTTTTACTTGAGAAAAATGTCACGGCGCACTACAAACATAAAGTTAAAACAACAACAACTTACAAAATAAAAAGTTAATTTTGAATTTATGTTTCAACATAATTCAATTAGTGAGAACATTGGGCTTGTTTGGATAAACACAAATTGTATATTCTGGCAGGAATAGAGGAAAGGCACACGCGGAGCTCTTGTTCGACACCTGTCAATCTTTCTCTGTATTTTGTTTTTATAGCAGTCAGGTTTTGAGGAAGCTAAGCTCACACAAATATGTTGTTGAAAACGGGAGCAACATTGAAACAGCTTTGTTAGACAGAACGGAAAATTCCTTCGAGGCAGTTATCCGGAAACTGTCCAAAAGTACTTCTGCGAAACATAGCTTCAAACTACAATCTTGCCTAAGTTCAGTTAATTCCTCTTGCTCTTGCAATGTCATGTCAAGTCCAACAACTGCGGATAAGCTGTATGGGTCCCTCACCCAGTCAAAACGTTCCGCGCAAGCTGACAAAAAATAAAACAATAGTTTGTCCCCAAGAGTTTTCAAGCGTTTGCTTATTGTCTCACAAAGTGCAGCATTATTGGCATTTTGCTGTTTGGGGTGAGTAAAAATATTTCAAGATTGCCAATTTCCACGCGGTGTTGCCAGAAGTGCAACTTTGACCGAAACCCATTAATTTTATTGGTACTTGTAAGCAGATTTTCATTACGGCCTTGCATTCGTGCATTTAATTCATTCAGATGGTAAAATATATCTGCCAAATATGCCAACTTTGCACACTAATTCATCACTTGCAAGCAGCTGAGCGTAATCTGACCTTTCGTTAGTTAAAAACTCTTTTAAGTTCTTCCGGGTTTAAGTTCTTTAAGTTCTTCAACTCATACACATGGGCCAGCACTTTGCCCCGCGATAGCCAGCTCACCTCTGTATGGAGCAGTAATGTTGCATGCTCCGTTCCCATTTCATCGCACAATAGAGGAAATAAGTAACTTTGTACAGGTCTCATCTTTATAAAGTTTACCATACTCAACTCATTATTTAAGACAAGAACTAGATCTGCTGGTAAAGTTTTGAAAAGAAGTGTCTCGCGGTGTAAAAAGCAGGGTGTGAAGATAACATTTTGATTTCTTTGCTTCACTCTACTGACAAAATCTTTATTTCGTCCGACCATAGCTGCGGCCCCGTCAGTACAGATACTTATAAAGTTTTCTCACAGAAGATTTCCATTTTCAAGATATTTCGTTGTAATACAAAAAATTTCTCTAGTTGTTTTTACTAGTGTTTGCAAAATAAAAAGTTTTCCCTGATGGTATCTCCATCCACAAAACGCACGTTGGCCAATAAAATAATTGAACATTTTTATTTATATCTGTATACTTGTCCAATTGCAGAGAAAAATGTTTGCCAATGTGAATCTTTTCCAAAACAATAGTTTCGATATCTACTGACATGTCATCAATACGTCTGCTAATTGTGTTGTCTGAGGGAAGGACTTTAGTTACTTCTTGAACCGTGTCAGGGCCGAGTATTTCTTTTACAATGGCTTTGCAGGCAGGTAATATTAATGACTCTGCTATAGTGTGCAATTTTTTTGATTTGACTACAAGCTCAGCTGCTTGAAAGCTAGCTTTGAGAGCTTTCGCATTTATTTTTACGACTTTAGTCATAAAGCTGACCTGTTTCTCTGTGTGTTTGATTAAACGAAGAAAATAGTCTGCCGGCTTGTTTTCGAGCGACGGGCGTTTCAATTGCAGATGGCATTCAAGTTTGCTTGGAACCATAGCACTGTTGGATAGCTTTTCGCCACATACTACGGGCAACGGAGTAGGTTTTGTGGCATTACATAACTTTTGTTGTGTTTTCTTCACATCATCGTTTTTGCTTTTTTTTTTTAACCAGTGCTCGTACTAGAAATTTCTTCACGGAAAGCATTATTTCGGTTAGGTTCAAGTTCGGCTTCTCGACTTCTATTCAAAAATTTATCCATACTTTTACTACCGTACTACTTGCTTAACACAGTTCTGCCTAAAATATTAGCCAAAATATTTTAGACTTCTAAATTTTAAATTAGACTGCCTAAAATTTTAGTCAAAATTACCAAAATGTTTTTCGTTAAAATTGATTTCTCTTTAATTCCTTACTTTATCTAGGCTCAATAATTTAATCGAATATTTTCTAATTCTTTAAAAAATTTTAAGACTTTCCTGAAAAGGGGAATTTCTTTCGATGGGGAGTCGGGTATAAATTCAATGATAAAATTACCAGGTGCAATAATTCTCAGATAAAGATCCTTTGTTTGTTGAATTCCCACACCTTTTTAACTAACTGCTTAAGTAATTGAAACGTGAACTTAAAAGTGAAACTTGAAAATGATGTAATAGTCCAACAAAATGCTTCTCAGGGAGAAAAAGAGGTGACGAATTGAGTGAATTGACAATTTAAACCATGGCGAATTAGACGAACTAAAATGTACGCAAAAGATAGAAATTCTGCCAGGACTGACAAAAAAGTGATGACTTGAACGAATTGACGAATTAAAAGATGACGAATTAGACAAGTTCTACTGTAGATGAAACTTGACAATTTTTTGCGTAACAGCTGGCACGGTTTCGTGGCACAGCGGTTGAAAAACGCTGGTATATGCTATTATTACTATTTTTATTTCTCATTAATTTTAGTTAACTCAAATGTCAACCTGATCTCAAACAGAACAAACGTTTCTGGCTGTTTATTTCGGTTAGGAAAAACTAGAGGTTAGTGCTTATAAATAATTTTAATTTTATTTAAAGTTGACTAACCTTGGCAATCTGTTCCGTTCCTGATATATCCTGATCGGCATTCACATACATAACTTCCATATGTGTTTCGGCAAAATTCGTCTTGATTACAAATAATATTTCCCGTTAAACACTCATTGATGTCTACGTAAGAAAAAACATTAAAATTAATATTTATTTAAACAAGAAAATATACAGACTGCAAAATATTGATTCCTTTCCAAAACATACTGGAAGGCAAAAAAACAAAAAGCACAATTTACAAAACCTTTGATCAAAGTTAAATAGTAATTTTTTGAAACGCTAAATTTTGTTTTAGTTTAAACTAACTCTAATACTCGTAAGTTTATAATAAATATAAAAATTACTTTAGTTGAACTTTGTTTTTGTTGTTGTTGCCCCTCCTTCAAGGACATTTTGAATAATTATCTCTTAATTTTTTAAAGAAACCAATCTAGATTTCCTCTCTTAGATTAGCTCTGCTGATTCTAAAGGTTTTTTTCACAGACTAATGGTATTGTGTTGTGTTGTGTTGATAGTTGACTGTAGCTAAAGAGATGATTAGTGTCATGTGTGTGAGACAAGCATAGTGGGCATTATGTTGTGTAAGTTTCAGGATTTACTATATGTAGATAACTTTGCAAGAGTGGTGATTGTTTGGCTCTGAGCTGTGCCAGTTTTGTACGAATATGACGTGGCAATATTTGTTCTGATAAATGAATGTTATAGAGTGTGGTGTTAGTAACTTTGTTGTTGTTTTTTTCTAGAACTGAGTTCTTGTGAGGTGATGATAGTGTAAATGTGCTTAAGGTTTTCTTTGCATTCCTCAGTTGTTATGTTTGGTTCTGAGATGATGTTGTTAGTAAGCTCATTGTTAAGCATTATGCGGATTTAAGTATGCGTTAAGATAATGCAAAGAGTGTGCTTGTGTTTGAGTCAGTTGTTTAAATTGAGTAGCATGAAGTTTGAGATGGATGTCCATTGGAAAGACTTTGGTTTCGTCGTGTAGGTGTTGAGTATATGCATCGTGTGTGCATTCAGTAGCAATTCGCAAAACTGTGTTTTGAATGGTTTGCAGTTTTGTGATGTTGTTGTTTGATATGATAGGGCTGCATATGGTGTTTGCGTATTCCAAAATGAGGCCAGTAATAGCTTTAAATGTGGAAACAATTAATTCCTTTTGTTTACACCATTTGGTAGAAGTGGGTGCTTTCACAATGTAAAGTGTTTTTTTGCTTTAGTGATGGTGACGTTTATATGTTGAAAAATGTTAGTTTTAGGTCAAGAATGATTCCAAAAATTTAGGGATGTTTGGTTGTTTAATTTAAGTGATATAGTTATGCTGTATTCAGCTGAGTCTGGCCTAAAAGTGTGGTGGTAGTTTTCTCTGTGTTTATATAAAGATTATTAATGGTCGCCTATTCATATATTTTGTGGAAATATGGTTGAATAAGTTGTTAGGCCTTGCAGTGTTTGGTCTGAGATGCAGTCATTGTTATGTCATCAGCATATATTTTGATTTGTAGGTCGTTTGGGTAAAGTAGAATGTCAGATGTGTAAATGTTGAATAATTTTGGAGGCAGAATTCCACCTTGTGGTACTCCAATGTTGATTCGTTTGAATCTTGAGAGCGTGCTATTGTATTGAGTGCATACTTGTCGTCATTTTATATAGTTTGCTATGAACTTCATCATAATGTTGAGAATGTTTGTTAGTGTGAGTTTGTGTTTAAGTTTGCGTATGTTTTGTATCAAACGCTTTACTCAAATCCAAAGCTACAGCTACAGTGTTTTGTGGAGGCCTTGGATTGTTGAAACCTTTTGTGATTTGGTGGCAGATGTTGTGCAAAGCAGTTTGTGTTGAGTTTTTATATTTGAATCCATGTTGATGAGAATCGCTGGAATGTTTTTGGTTACGAATGAAAGAAGAATTAGAAGGAATAAAATTGGGGGACCCGTGTCAACTTTTCAAATCAAATGAGAGAAACAAAAAATTGTGCACTAAAGTTAACTATTTTTTATTTGGGCACAAGCTTTTGTCGGCTACTGCTCACTTCGTCAGGTGCAATGGAATAAAAATCCAATCAAAACAAGATTTACACAACGCATTAATCGTAATAAAGAGACATATGTGACGTAATAAAATATAAAAATATCGCATAGAAAAAATTAAGTTTGAGAGAATATGGCAGTACGGTAAATTACAGCAATTTAAACAAAAAACAGATGCGAGAAAATGCCATGCAAATATAGAACGATGCAAAATGGAGAAAAAGTGAAAAACATAAATGGCCCTCGCGTTTACAAAAATAAATATTACACGTAGTTAGACATGAACGAATAATCTCTATTTAAACCTTGGTTAACGCAATCGAGTTTGAAAATAATTTTTTGCTTTTCTACTTCTCGTTGTTGTTTTTTTTACCTTTCACTTCCTTGATTACAGCTAATTTGAGATTGTCCAGAGTGTGATCAGGTTTATTAAAACGTTCGGCTACCGGTTTGTTTCTGTTGTGTTTGATGTCGCTCCTGTGTCCGTTCATCCGTTGTCTGATTGAGTTGCTTGTTTTTCCAATATAGATTGCTTTAGGGCAAAAATTACATGAAATTTCATACATGGCGTTAGATGAATTACAGCTAAAGTTTCTAGAGATTTTTATTGGGACTCCGTTAGGACCAGTTATTGTAAGATTGGTATTTATGTTGGGGCAGAAATGGCATTTAGAAGATTTGCAGGGAAAAGTGCCCATGACGAAATATTCATTTTGTAAGGAGGCAGATGTAAGTAAAGGTTTGAGGTTAGGAGGTTGACGATATGATATAAGTAGTGGTGCAGATAATATTTGGTTAAGATGTGGGTCTTTGCTTAGTAAAGGTTGCAAATTTTTGACGATTTTGTTGGTTGCAAATTTTTGACTTCACTTTTAAGTCTCAAACGGCAGAAATACAATTCAATGTCACTAAAAAATTGTATTTTGTAATTGAGTCGTATTTCCGCCGTTTGAAACTTAAAGAATTTTTCTGGAACAACATCTCTTCCAACACTCTGACCAACTCTGCCGGTAGGTTTAACAAAAATCAACCACAGTTTAGCTCTAATTTGAAATTCTTAGTCGGACCTAAAAAAAGTGATTGGTAGTTTTGTTGGTGGTTGAGTTGATTTTTTCCTTCCTTTATATAATCGTATCTGTTTAAAATCACTGTAGCTGCGCCGTCGTCAGCTGGTTTAATTATAATATTTTTGTTTCTTTTTAAACTTTGTATAGCTGCTCTTTCTTTACAATTAATATTGTCATACGATTTCTAATCTATTTTCATGATTCAACGTGCGATTGTTTTCTGAAGCATTCGATATAAAGATCCAGCGTTTGGTGACGGCCACTTTGTGGGGTCCAGTTACTGTTATTCAATTTGATTGTAATTGATTTTTGTTAAACCTACCGGCAGAGTTGGTCAGAGTGTTGGAAGAGATGTTGTTCCAGAAAAATTCTTTAAGTTTCAAACGGCGG